>CM053787.1:721563444-722163444 GCA_028749045.1 Cupressus sempervirens
TGAGAAAACATTAGGGTTCCATAGTCCTCAGGTTTAAGTTGAAATGAAAATATTTAAATGTGTAAGGTTAGATTCATATAAATTTCCTTTTTTGATATGCACTTAGAGTAACACCACAACACTGGCACATTTGAGTTTCAACCTTGATTGATGGTAAATTCAACCTTATCTATATATATTTTCAAAATATTTGATTCAATTAACTAAATAATCTATTGTAGGTTGGTTCAATGCCTAACATTTGTATCTCTATAATAGTTCAATCCCCTAGGGAAGCTAATTTCACACTTGACCTAAAACCTTGGTACCTAAACTCAGTTATTAATAAAACCTATAGAAACCAATTACAACCTTAAATATTCACGAGATCTCGATGGTTATCTTTAACATTTATGGTCACTCAAGTATTTTAGACAAGGTTAAATTGTGGAATGTCATATTAGACAAGATCATATCCTTACCACAACACAATTGTATCATTGGTGGTGACTTCAGTACAATTCGAAATAATAAGGAGAAACAAGGAGGAATTTTTCCATTTTTAAAAATTATGGAGGAATTTGATAACTTTATCACTACTAATAGATTGTTTGAAATTGCTACGTCTAATGGATGCTTCACTTGGCATAATAGAAGAGATGGTTTCATGTAAATTACTAAGAAACTTGATAGATTTTTAGTTTCACAAGCTTGGAAAATAACATCTATCCTATTCTCGGCATAAATTCTCTCTTCCCTATGATTAGATCACTTTCCAATTTCATTATCCTTAGATAATAAAGTGGGCTAGACAACATCATGATTTAAATCTTCATTTAAATTTGAAAGAATGTGGTTCAAACATCTAATGTTTCTTCCTTTTAATTAGACAATGGTTGGTCAATGCTCCACAAGAAAAAGGTAATTATATGTTTCGGTTCTATAAGAAACTCCAATATCTTAAAGACAAAATCAGAATCTAGAACAAATAGGATTTTAAAAAAAATTTTGAGGAGAAAAACAAGGTGTAGAAGGAACTTCAAGAAATCAATGAAGAAATCATCAGTTTTGGCTTGAATTCAAATTCATATTGTCATCAGAAAGAGAAGCAATTTCAATGGGTGGAGCTATGTCATGCCCAAAATACAGAGGAAAAACACATGTAATTTTTTATTTATTTAAAGATTAATAACACCAGTAAGTTTGATATGTTTGTTTCTCAAGTGAAAGTGTAGGTATAATGTAAGACAGATATAGGTTCTCCTAACAACGTCCTGACATCCCATTTAAGTTTATGATCATCATCTAGGAATAAATAATTAAATTAAACTTTCATTATTAAATTGATTAATTAAATTAAACAATCCAATCTCAATAAATTAAAAGATCTAACACATTATTTCTTTTATTTACTCTTAAAATATTATACTCATAAACCAATAGTATCCCAAACCCACTAGTAACATAATTTGCAATTGTCCAAAAATGTTAATTAACGTCATAATTAAATTCTTCTAATAAATCATAATTGAATCTAGCATAAACAAAATGCCTTTTAATTCAAAACTAAGGGTAAATAAAATAATAATAATAATACCACTATCTAATGCTTTAACAATATCTAAATTATAACAAATTCAAGTCTAAACATTAAGATAAATCTATATCCTAAAACTTTAACTAAAAGTATATATTCAAACTATTAATAACTAACTAAAATTTATTAAACTTTATAAATTAAATCTAACACTAAACTACATTATTAAAATAAAACTAAAACTAACAAATTTCTAAATTAAACTAACCTACTAACTAACTAAATGCTAATATTAAAATATACTAATAATTATTATTATTACTAACATTAAAGTATACTAATATTTAAAAAAACATAATAATTAAATTTATTTAAAATAAAACTAACTAAATTCTAAAAACTTATTTAAAACTTACTGATCTAACCCCTTAACAATTACCCCTTTACCCCCTTACCTAGCCCCTTCTTCCCACATTTCCCATGAAAACCCACATCTCCCAAGGACAACCCATGCTAATCAAGGCAAAAATGTAACAACCAAGGAATAAGTATGCCTGGGCCAGGAGAAGGCAAGGCTAAAAACAAAGGTAAATTAAGTTCAAACTTTAATACAACTTGCTCCTTCCAACTTGCGCCTTTATTTCATTTGCCAATACTTCTATCATGTCAGTTATGGAAGCACGTGATCCCATGTTGTATTTGCTAGGAAAAAATTCCTAGGCATGGGGAAAAGAGAGATTAAAGTCCCTATCCAATCATGAGATGGCGAAAGGTTATCCTTGCAATAAATATGTAGACTTTAGTTTTTTTTTTTTTTTTTTTTAACTCCATTCTCCCACATGTTTTCAAACTGATGCCTAAGCACTTCCAGGGTTAGTTAAAGACATAGGAGAAATGGGCGTATTTAATGTGTAAAGTTTATTTGGTAGAGATTAGGATAGGCTTAAGATATTATACATACCTTGTTGTTTTATATGTATGTGATTTTTAATTGTTTATTTAAATTTAAAATATAATCAAATAAAAGAATTAAAGATATTTTAGGGGAATCCAAGGAACATTGTCTGTTGAAGGGGGATTTTTTTATTTATTCTTTCCCCGTACAAAATCTAGAGAGCAATATTGCTCTAGGGGATATATTTTTTTTCTTTCCAAAGTCCATTTTTTGTCTAAGTATAGATTTTGATTGCCAAATATATATTCATGTTTAAGGGGGAAATAATTTTTTATTTTTAAAGTGTTGGAATTGTGCAAAGCAAATCTATTTAACCAAGGGGAAAATATTATATTCTCTTTCTAATGTTGATTATAATCACTGAGTTCAAATATTTTGTTTTAATCAATGACATAGGATTACCTTACTTCATAATAATTACAAAAATACAATGAAGTCCAAATCAAGCATCAAATTTTCTTTAACATGCTTTCAATCTAATATTGCATAATTGTATATCACCATTTTGTTTGATTAAAATCCAAATTAAATGAATATGCTTACAAAACATAAGAATGCCACAGAAAGAGTGAAACATCATTTTATCCATTTTTTGATACACACATACATATAACTGAATTACAAGAAGAACTCATATGAAGGAATACTACTCATTTTGTTAATTTTATTGAACTACTTAATTGAAAGGTTTTGCGACAAAGAACCAGGAAGGAAACTTGACATCATAGCCATGTCCACAATAAGTTAAAAATAACATTTTTACACAAGATTACTATCCCGAGGAGAAATCTCCCAACATAATTGAATCTCAATAACAATTCTGAATTCCCTTCTTGGCTCCACAAGAGGGAAACCATTACAAAGTCTACAACACGTCAAGGTAATCATGGAGAGAACAAAATCTAACCAGGAGAAAACCAAACATACAAAGAAGACAATTTCAAACATTCACTCCCATCTAGGTTTGCACAATAGGTTCATCATTGAACTAGACTACGGAGAAGGTGGATTTTTCAAATAGGAGACGTTGGACACAAAACCATAACAGGTGCCCTTTCAGGGCTAGAAAATCAAGAACTTCCATTCTTCTATTTCTTAAATTCAAAACTCAAAACATGGTTTGTGCTAACAAGTAGGGGCCCATAACACCCTACTCTCTCTTCCTGTCTTGTCCTGAGAAGAGACTTTGCACTATTGGAGTCCAACTAAAGACCTCCTACCATACATGGGAAATTTTTTCCTATTCGAGGTAGAGTAATGTGAATACAACCCATACAATCCCTTCAAAAATCAATGCAAAATACAGAGGAAAAACATTTAAGAAAAACCCATTTCAATCCCTCTGAAACATATTCAACAAACAAATGAACATACATATGCAAACAAAATGACTTAAGCATGAAACACAACATGAACCAAAAGAGCTTGAAGGGTTCCTACCTTCACAATGAGGTTATGGCAATTGAAAAATTTGAGATGAGCTTCCCTTCCTTATCCTTCTTCAATCCTGAATTCCTCTCTAAAACTAGAGGTTGGATGAATAGTCCTTTCTAAAATTTGCCTCTAAATAAGATGCTAACTCAACCACCTTCAAAAAGCAATAACTCCCCCACTTGTCTAAGGTTCTATATACTTCTAACTCAACTTTTCATAAGGCTAACCTGAAGGTGGAGTCAAACTTATCCAACTCATGGTGAAAATATTCAATTTTCACAAATAAAGCCAAAATGGAATATTTGGGTGACCATAAAAGTCAACAAAAGGGGCTAGTGGGATGGAAAATGCCCCCAACCCATACCCATACCCCTTAAGTACTTAGTTTTCATGATTTTTGGCTTCTAGGACTAATAAGGGACCCAACAAAAAGCTTGGAAATTTTTGGACTTTCTAACAACCTTAAAAAATGTAGATAACTCACTAATTTTGATTAGGGTAATTAATCTTGATTACTGACTCATTAGTAAAAAGGTCACTAACCTAGTCAAACCTAGATCTTTAGGTTACTCGGTTAATCCTAACTATCATGTTGAAATGCATATACAATTCATGAGTGTCAAGCGACACTATAAAATCACTGTTACAAAACATTAATACTTATTGATTAAAAAATGATACATTCATTCAACTCATGATACAAATAAAATATGAACAATGGGGTTAACATCTTTTTTTAGACTCAACCTTGGTTTCCAAAAATGGTACATAGGGTTCAGTTTTGATTCTTCGTTAGATTTCATGGCTAAAATATCTTGCACACTCATTGCACACATCAGTAGCTCAAGAAAATCACACACACACACACACACACACACACACACACACACACACACACACACACACACACACACACACACACACACACACACACACACACACATAACTTATCAGGGAAATCACATAAATTAAAACATCTATCTTTCAAATAACTAGTTGTTTATCTCATTTGTACTCATATTCTTAACCATTAAAATTGCATAATCAAAGTGTTAATTCTGCATTCACTTTCTACACTACTTCATCAATATACATGTTCATAAAACATTAAAAAACATAATTAAACATCTAAAATTAAAACATCACACAACACAAGATAACATAATAATGTTCAATGTATTTGATAGCATCTTGACATCTTAATTCACGAGTATGAAAATAATAATTTATCAACTATGCTACAATGGGTTAGTGTGAGGTTTGACATCCTCCCCTACTAGACATGAACTTCCTCCTGGAGTTCATCAAAAAGATATGGTTACTGAGATATCATATGTGCTACATTCTCCGATGAAGTTGTGACCTCATCATAACAATCCCATTGGACCCTAACCTGGTCCATCTCTCGGCCTCAAAGAGCTAAGGCTCGTCAAGAAATAATATAGATAGGCTCCAACACTAACTACCCATCTAAGTCCACCTGTAAGGCATTCCAATCTATAATGTGAGACTCATCATAAATGTATCTTCTAAGTACTAAAATGTGGAACACATCGTGGATGTGTGGCAGGCTAGGTGGCAAAGCTAGATGGTATGCAACTAGTTCTATCCTCTCTAGGATCTTGAATGGTCCAATGAATCGAGGTGCCAATTTAGAGCCCTTTCTGAATTGAATTAAACTCTTGTGTAGTTGCACCCTCAAGAAGACTCTATCTCCAAATTGATACTCTCAATTGAACCTCTTCACATCAGCATACTTCTTCTGCCTATCCTATACCTCTCTTAGGCACTGTCTAATCAGGGTCACCTGCTATTCCATCTCCTTGACTAATTAAGGGCCAATAGATACTCAATCCTCGATCCTATACCAACTCAAAGGTGTTCTGCAAGGTCTTCCATACAAGGCTTCATAAGGCAGCATACCTATGGAGGAATGGTGCCCATTGTTATAGGAAAAATCAACAAGATGTAAGTATTTCTCCCATTTGACCTGATGGTCCATCACATACATATGTAACATGTCCTCCAAAACTTGATTCACTCACTCACTCTAACCATCGGTCTAAGGATGGTATGCTATACTAAAATTAAGCCTAGTGCCCAATGTTGCCTGTAACTCTCTCCAAAAAGATGAAGTGAACAATGAGTCTCTATTAGAGATGATCTTACAGGGAACACCATGAAGTCTGACAATGTCTCACAAAAACACTTGGGTTATGTCTCATGTTGTGTATGTAGTACATATAGGTGAGAAATGGGAAACCTTGGTCAACATGTCAACTATCACCAAAATGGCATCATGACAATGAGATGACATGGGGAGACCAACAATAAAATCTATAGATATAGAATCCCACTTCCACTCTACTATCTCATAAGGCTAAAGAAGCCCACCAAGATGATGGTGCTCTACCTTCACCCTTTGACACTCAAGGCATCTCAAAACTATGTTAGCAATCTACACTCTCATGCCTAGCTAGTGAAACAACTATCTTAGATCTACATGTAACTTCTTAACACTAGGGTGCACTGCATATGGTGCTCTATGAGCCTCAAGTACAATGAGCTCGCACAAACCCCCAATAGAAGGTACATACATACATCATCTATGATGCAAAATTATATCAAACTCCAAGGAATACTTTGAATACTTCCCTTCTAAGGGTCTCTAAGAATGCACCATTTGACTAACTTCTACATAAAGTTCATCTACTGGCAAGTGCTGTAGGATCCACTCTCTCAAGTCAGTGCAAGTAGTCACAGATGAAAGCTCATGGTGACTTCTACTTAAGGGATCTACAACCACATTCTCCTTTCTCTTGATGTAATGAACATCAAAATCATACTCAAAAAAGAACTCCATCCACCTTCTTTGCCTAACATTAAGGTTTGGACAAGTAAATATGTACTACAAGCTTTGGTGGTCAGAATGAAGCTCAAACCTATGACCTAGAAGAAAGTGTTGCCACCTTACCAAGGCATGAACAATGGAAGCAAGCTCTAGGTCATGAGTAGGGTAATTGAGTTCATGAGTCTTCAACTTCCTAGACTCGAAGGAAATGGGTCATCCATCCTACATAAGGACTACCCCTATACCATTTAAAGATGCATCGATGTACACCACAAAATCTGTAGAAGGATCTGGCACTACAAGAATTGGTGCACTTGTGAGGGCTCTCTTGAGCTCTTGAAAAGCTCTATCACACTTCTCTGTCCACTCATATTTCTTCCCTTCTTTCTGAAGGGATGTGATTGGGTGTGCCAATCTAGAGAATCCTGCAATAAAGTGTCGATAATATCCTACTAGTCCCATAAAGCTCCTCACTTCAATGACATTAGTGGGTGTTGGCCAATCCATGATTGCCCTAATCTTTGATGGGTCTACTAAGACACCATCACTTGATATGACATAATGTATCTCAGGTCTATAGAATGCACACTTTGACAAGCTACCATACAACTGATTCTCTCTCAATTTTTGCAATACTTGTCTTAGGTGCTCTTCATGCTCCTTCTCATTTCGAGAATGAATCAAAATTCTATCAAGGAATACAACCACAAACTTATCTAAAATGGTATGGAATACTCTATTCATGAGGGTTATAAATACAACCAGAGCATTTGTGATGCCAAATGGTACCACAGTGAACTTGTAGTGACCATACCTCACATAGAATGCAATCTTAGGGATATCACTATCTACAATCCTCAACTGATGATAACCCAACTTTAGATCAATCTTTGAAAATACTTGAGCACCCTATAACTAATCAAAGAGGTCACCAATCTTGGGAAGAAATTATTGGTTCTTGATGGTTTCTTTGTTCAACTATCGATAATCAATACACAACCTAAGTGATCCATCCTTCTTCTTAACGAAGATCACTAGTGCATTCCAAGGTGACAAACTAGCTCAAATATGCCCTTTCTCCAAGATTTCCTCCAACTAAGTCTTTAGTTCACTAAGATCATGAGTAGTCATCCTGTATGGTCATCTTGATACTGGTTCAGCTCCCGACACAAGATCTATGTGAAATTCCACTACTCTAGGTGGAGGCTACTAGGGAGCTCTAAAGGAAACACATTTGCAAATCCTATAGGATTGGAAAATCATCGGGGGATGGCTCTCCCTTTGAATCTTCCTCTCTATCACTAATGGTGATAGAAAATAATTGACATCCCTTTTGCATGCACCATCTAAGATACATAGCAAAAATCATACGAAGGGATATAGGTCTCTTTAGTTTGAAGATCACTCTAGAGATCCCATATTCATCCACACATTCTACCCTCTTCTATTGACAATCCATCTTGGTGCTATGGGCATAAAGCCAATCCATGTCAAGGACAAAATCATAGGAATTTAGAGGGGTAATGTGTAGATTAGACATCATGGACATGTCTCCAATCTAAATTTGGAAATTATGCACCATGGAACTAATTGACACTCTAGCTCCTAAGGCTAACTCTACTTCCCAACTGACATCCTATCTAACTATCACTAGCTTGCAATGCTCCACTGCATATGGAGATATAAAAGAGTTAGTAGCTCTAGAATCAAATAAAATAGAAACCATACAACCCTATATTATACTTGTAGCCTTGATAATTATGGCCTAATGCTTAGTGTGATAGTTGTCAACCATTGTAAAAAGTCTGTGGGATCTACCCATATCACCAACTATTAGCTATGAAATAGCTCCTCTCTGACCATCAGATGACTATTCCTATAGACACTCTAGCCATATGATGCATGCCACCATAAGTGTGCCTTAGGTATAATACTGTACAACCTATGATCCAGACTGTTGTGGGCCTCCTGACTTGCTAGATCTACTATATCCACCCTTGAAAGATTGCTAAGTCTTCACTGACTGTGACTATGGGACCTATACCTTCTGATCCTATTTGGTACCCCGAGACTACCACTGCTTGAGCTTGGAGACCTGATAACCTTGGGAGGGTTTTTGCTGCTGCTATTGTGGTTTCTACTACTAAGATTGTTGGCCCTTAGAGGACCCTACTGTATAGTTCTTATTTCCTTTCCAAGGGGGTTTCTCTTGGGTAGAGTTTCAGTTCTAAGACTGATCCCATGACTCCTATCTACCCTATGTATCCTTAGCAACTAATGCTATCTCAACTACCTATCTAAAGGTGGTAGGGAAGGCCAAATGGACTACACCCTAAAGTGAAAAATTTAGTCCCATGATGAAGAGATGTACTCATAGCCTCTCATCCTTCATGTATTCAACATATGGAAGGAGCTCAAGAAACCTGCTCTCATACTAAGCTACTATGAGACCCCTTTGATATAAAGAATAAAAGTCCTCTATCTACTTCTATTTGAAATTCTTAGACAAGTACCTCTCCTTGAATCTCTCCAAGAATGACTCCCATGTGAGGGTATCCATCCTCACTCCTCCTATAATCTCCTCCTGATGCCACCAATTAGAGGCATCTCCCCTTAGCTGATGGACTGCTAGACATGCCTTTAGATTACTCCCATAAGGATGTAATCCAAAGAATCATTGTAGACTCTATAACCAGACCTCTACTACTATTCCATTAGTGGAACTAGTATAGTATGGTGGTTGGAGCCGTATCAACTCTCTGATATCATCTGCTACATGTCTAGGAGGTCTATCGAGTGGTGGTCCTCTCTGATGTATTGACTCACCCTCATGCTCACCTTGTCCCTCTACCTACCTCGGTAGGGGACACCTACTCCTCTCTCTACCACTGGCCCCACCTCCTCTGGGTCCCTGTGCTTCCTCTTTGAGAATCTGCTGCCCTGGTTGTACTACAAGTGGTAGTCTTTGCTGAACTACTCCAATCAATGTCTTAAGGGCATCCAAAATATCCTGATTTGGGTTAGGTGGTGGTGGTGGAGGTGGAGATGGATGTAGTGGTGGTGGTGGAGCTGGTGATCTATTCTCTTGTTCCACTCTACCACCTTTCACCCTATGACCTCTGCCTCGTCAGTTGTTTCATGTAACAGGAGGCATCCTACACAATTTAAAGTTTATATTAAGTTTCAAAAGCATAATGTTTTTAGGTTCCTAGTGTTGAAACATGGGCTCTGATACCAAAATGTCATGCCCAAAATACGGAGAAAAAACACACATAATTTTTTTTTTAAATAATATTAATAACAACACTAAGTTTGATATGTTTGTTTCTCAAGTGAAAGTGTAGGTACAATGTAAGACAAATAAAGGTTCTCCTAACATTTTCCTAACATCCTATTTAAGTTTATGACCATCATCTAGGAATAAATCATTAAATTAAACTTTCATTATTAAATTGATTAATTAAATTAAACAATCCAATTTCAATTAATTAAAAGATCTAACACATTATTTCTTTTATTTACTCTTAAAATATTATACTCACAAAACAATAGTATACCAGACCCACTAGTAACATAATTTACAATCAACCAAAAATATTAATTAACCCCATAATTAAATTCTTCTAATAACTCATAATTGAATCTAACATAAATGAAACACCTTTTAATTCAAAACTAAGGCTAAATAATAATAATAATAATAATACGACTATCTAATGCTTTAACAATATCTAAATTAAACAAATTCAAGTCTAAACATTAAGATAAATCTATATCCTAAAACTTTAACTAAAAGTATATATTCAAACAATTAATAGCTAACTAAAATTTATTAAAATTTATAAATTAAATCTAACCCTAAACTACATTATTAAAATAAAACTAAAACTAACAAATTTCTAAATTAAACTAATCTACTAACCAACTAAATGCTAATATTAAAATATACTAATAATAATTATTATTACTAACAAAAAAACATAATAATTAAATTTCTTTAAAATAACACTAACTAAATTCTAAAACTTTATTTAAAACTTACTAATCTAACCCCTTAGCACTTACCCCTTTACCCTGTTACCTAACCCCTTCTTCCCACACTTCCCATGAAAATCTAGGTCTCCCAAGAACAACCCATGCTGACCAAAGAAAAAATGCAGCAACCAAGGAATAAGTATGCCTAGGCCAGGAAAAGGCAAGGCTGAAAACAAAGGTAAATTAAGCTCAAACTTTAATACAACCTGCTCCTTTCAACTTGCCCCTTTATTTCATTTGCCAATACTTTTGTCATGTCAGTTATGGAGGCACATGATCCCAATTTGTATTTGTTGGGCAAAAACTCACAAGCATGATGAAAAGAGGGATTGAAGTCCCTGTCCAATCATGAGATGGCCAAAGGTTATCCTTGTAATAAATATGTTGATTTTAGTTTTTTTTTTTAAACTCCATTCTCCCACATGTTTTCAAACTAACGCCTAAGCACTTGCAGGGGTAGTTAAAGACTTAGTAGAAAGGGGTGTATTTAATGCTTAAAGTTTATTTGGTAGAGATTAGGATAGGCTTAGGCTATTATACATACCTAGTTATTTTATATGTATGTGATTTTTAATTGTTTATTTAAATTTAAAATATAATAAAATTAAAGAATTAAAGATATTTTAGGGGAATCCAAGGAATATGCTTTGTTGAAGGGGAATTTATTTATTTTTCTTTCCCCATACAAAATCTAGAGAGCAATATTGCTCTAGGGGATACTTTTTTTTTCCAAAGTCCATTTTTTGTCTAAGTATAGATTTTGATTGCCAAATATATATTCATGTTTAAGGGGGAAATAATAATAATTTTTTAAGTGTTGGAATTGTGTAAAGCAAATCTATTTAACCAAGTAGGAATATTATGTTCTCTTTCTAATGTTGATTATAATCATCGAGTTCAAATATTTTGTTTTAATCAATGACGTAGGATTACCTTACTTTATAATAATTTCAAAAATACAATGAAGTCTAAATCAAGCATCGAATTTTCTTTAACATGTTTTCAATCTTAAATTGCATAATTATATATCATCATTTTATCTAATTAATCCAAATCAAATGAATATGCTTACGAAACATAAGAATGCCACAGAAAGAGTGATACCTTATTTTATCCATTTTTTGATACACACATACATATAATTGAATTACAAGAAGAACTCATATGAAGGAATAATACTCATTTTATTTTATTTTATTGAATCACCTGATTCAAAGGCTTTGCCGAGAAAGAACCAGGAAGAAAACTCGACATCGTAGCCATTTCCACAATAAGTTAAAAATAAATTTTTTACATAGGATTACTATCTTGAGGAGAAATATCCCAACATGATTGAATCTCAATAATAATTTTAAATTTCCTTCTTGGCTCCACAACAGGGAAACCATTATGAAGTTTGCAACAGATCAAGATGATCATGGCGTGAATGAAAACTGACTAGGAGACAACCAAACATACAAAGAAGACAATTTCAAACATTCACTCCCGTCCAAGTTTGCACAATAGGTTCGTCATTGAACCAGACTAGGGAGAATGTGGATTTTTCCAATAGGAGACGTTAGACACAACACTATAACATGCTCTCTTTTGGGGCTATAAACTTAAGAACTTTCATTTTTCCATTTCTTAAATTTCAAAACTCAAAACATGGTTTGTGCTAACGAGTAGGAGCCCATAACATCCTACTCTCTCTCCCTCTATTCATCTTGAGAAGAGACTTTGCATTGTTGGAGTCTAGCTAAATACCTCCTCCCATACATGGCCACTTCTGCCCTATCCAAGGGTGATTAATGCTAATACAACCCATACAATCCTTTTGAAAATCAATGCAAAATACAAAGGAAAAACATTTAAGAAAAACTCATTTCAATCCCTCCCAAACATATTCAACAAACACACAAACATTCATATACAAAAAAAATGACTTAAGCATGAAATATAACATGAACCAAAAGAGCTTGAAGGGTTCATACCTTCACAATGAGGTTATGGTAGTTGGAAAATTTGAGATGAGCTTCCCTTCCTTCTCCTTCTCCTTCAGTCTTGAATTGCTCTCTAAGACTAGAGGTTGGGTGAGCACTCCTTTCTCAAATTTTCCTCTAAATATGATGCTAACTCAACCAAATTTAAAAAGCAATAACTCCCCCACTTGCCTAAGGTTCTAGAGACTTCTAACTCAACTTGTCATAAGGCTAACCTCATGGTGGAGTCAAACTTATCCAACTCATGGTGAAAATATTCAATTTTTGCAATAAAGCAAAAATTGAATATTTGGGTGACCATAAAAGTCAAAAAAAGGGGCTGGGGGTGGAAAATTCCCCCAACCCATACCCATACCCCTTAGGTACTTAGTTTTCATGATTTGTGTCTTCTAGGACAAATAAGGGACCCAAGAAAAAGTTTGAAATTTTTTGGACTTTCTAACAACCTTCAAAAATGCAGATAACTCATTAATTCTAATTAGGGTAATTAATCTCAATTACTAACTAATTAGTAAAATGGTCACTAACCTAGTCCAATCTAGATCTTTAGGTTACTGTGTTAATCTTAACTATCATGTTGTAATGCATATACAAGTCATGAGTGTCAAGTGACACTATAAAATCATTGTTACAAGACATTAACACTTATTGATTACAAAATAATACATTCATTCAATTCACAATACAAATAAAATATGAATGACAGGGTTTGCATCTTTCATTAGACTCAACCTTGGTTTCCACAAGTAGTACATAGTGTTTAGTTATGATTCTCCATTGGATTCCTTGCTAAAATATCCTGCACACTCATTGCACACATCGGTAGCTCAAGAAAATTACATGCATATATATATATATATATATATATATATATATATATATATATATATATATATATATATATATATATATATATATATATATATAAAACTTATCAAGGAAATCACATAAGTTAAAACATCCATCTTTCAAATAAGTAGTTGTTTATCTAATTTCTACTCATATTTTTAATCATTAAAATTGCATAATCAAAGTGTTGATTCTGTATTCACTTTCTACACTACTTCATTAGTATACATGTTCGTAAAACATTAAATAACATAATTAAACATTTAAAAGTAAAACATCACACAAAATAAGATAACATAATAATATTCAATGTATCCAACAGTGACTTGACATCTTGAGTCATGAGTATCAAAATAATAATGTATTAACTATGCTACGATGGGTTGGGGTGAGGCATCACAAGTTGTGTCACAGGGAGAAAGAAAATTAGCAACAAAAATCTAGAGAATTATGGTTAAGTGATGGTGACTATAACACAAAATTCATTCATGCTTCAACAAGTTAGAAAATGGCAAGTAAATTCATTTTTTCAATCACAAAACAAATTATGGGTAAAAAATTATTAGATGAGGCAAGTATCAAAAGGGAAGGGGTCAGATTCTTTAAAGAAATCCTTGATCCATCAATGAAAATGGATGTAAATAATCATCAACTTAACTCATTCTTAGAGGAAGTTCCAAAAATTATTTCAAATCAAGATAATAATGCTCTTATGAAACCCTTCACTTTGGAGGAAATTCAAAAGATAGTTCAATCCCTCCCCCTAGGTAAAGCACCTAGTCTTGATGGCTTTACAGCTCTATTTTTTCAAAAAATGTTGGGATATTCTGGGTTGGGATTTACTTATGGCCCTAGAATCCTTCTGATGCAAGGGTTACATGTGTGGGAATTTTAAATTTACCAATATTGTCATCATTCCTAAGTCTAGCAATCCCTAGATTTTTGATGATTTCAAACCAATTTCATTGTGTAACACTATATACAAAATATTCACCAAGGCCATTTATTCTAGACTTCAAGTTTTGTTGCCTAACATAATTTTTCCAAAATAGGGTGGTTTTGTGCTAGGCAAAGAGATGTAGGAATAGGAAATTGTGGCTCATGAAACTCTTCATCATATCAAAGAAAATCGATTCCCTTCCTTTATTATTAAACTTGACATGATGAAGGTGTATGATAGAGTTAATTGGTCCTTTCTTATCAAAGTATTGGAGAAATTTGGTTTTAGTAAAGCTTGGTGCAAATGGATCAAAGATTTTATTTTGGGGGCTACATTTTTGGTTCTTATTAATGATTCTCTGGAGGGGTATTTCAAATCTTCTCAAGGAATCAGACAAGGTGATCCCTTTCACCTACCTTATTTATTCTGATGGAAAAAGCTTTTAGTAGGACCATTATTCAATCTCAATAGTAGGAGCTTTGGAAAGGCATTCAGTTTGAAGGAAATGATCTAGTAGTCACTCACTCTCTTTTTGCAGATGACATTTTATTGTTTGGATCTGTGAACATTAATGAAGCCAAGCATATTAAGTATTTACTAAACCAATATTCACTATTCTCAGGTCAGAAGATCAGCATGGTTAAATCTAAAATATTCTCCTTCAACACAAATCCACCTATTGCACAAAGGATTAAAAAGATTCTTGATTTTGAGGAGGAAAAATCACCATTTACATATTTGGGTGTTCCCTTTTTCATGGGTAGTAATAAAGCTTCCTATTGGAAAAATATAATAGATAGAGTTAAAGCTAGAATAATGGTTTGGATGGTAAGATGGCTTTCTCTATTCGATATAATTCTCTTGGTTAAGTATATCTTATCAACTATCTCAAATTATTAATTCTCTATATTATCAGCACCTAGGTTTATTATTAAGCAAATTGAAGGCATTATTCAAAGTTTTTTATGGATGAAAAATATCTCAGGTAATAGAAAAATCTCTCTCATCTTGTTAAAGGAAATTTCTTTAGAGAAGCATCAAGGTGGGATTAATCTTCCTAATTTGGCTTTAAGGAATATTACTTTTGGAGGTAAATTAGTTTGGTCTTTGTATGAGAAAGTAGAGGCTAAATGGTGTGGGACCTTACAGAGAAAATATTTAGATTCTTCTGACCCCGACAGAATTTTCACTAAGATAATTTTCCCAAAGGATCAGTTGTTTTGAACTTCTTGGTGGAATCTCGTGATTTAGTTGCTAGATGTTTGACTTGGAAAATAAAAAATGGCTTTAAGGCACTCTTTTGGTAGGATTCATGGAATGGCCTTCCTCTGCTTTGTAATTCTCAATCCTTTGTTAATTGGATTAGAATTTTTTGTACTGAATGGGGCCCCTATGTAGCTGATTATTTTTAGTTCATTGATCCAATTTTAGGTAGAGTCACTTGGGGAAACCCATACAAGTTACCAGTTCTGGATTAAATCAAAAAATAGTTTGTTAGTATATGTAATATAAGGACTTTTTAAGTGTCTAATCTCCTAGATACACTAATCTAGGCCCCACATCAAGAGGGCAAATATTCAGTGAAATTGGGTTACTTGGCTACCAAGAACCTAGAAATTGGTTATAAGTCATTTCAGGCATTCAAATTTTGCTGGAATCCAGTTCTTGTTTAGCTTTAAAAAAGAGAATTTTGACAAGAGAAAAGTTATCAAAATTGAATATTGTTCATAACATGAAATGTGTATTATGTATGGAGGTAGAGGAGAATGTTGATCACCTTTTTGTTCAATGTAAATTGGCATATCAATGCTAGATCTTCGTCCTTCAAAAATTAAATTTTAGTATGCCCCTTCCAAACACTTTATGGGATATATTCCAAGATTGGCCAAGTTTGATTAACCACTCCTACTATTCATGTATTTGGAAGTGTATCCCAACAATTTTTATATGGGCAATTTGGTGGGAGAGGAATAAAAAGATTTTTCAAAATCAACCTTTGACACCAGAAAGTGTACTATCAGCATTAGAAGTTGTAATGGGGGAAGTTGTGGTAGCCTATATCAAAAGAACTTCTGAACATCTTATTGTCATAGGTTGGGATATTGCATTGGCTAATAGATGGACTTCTTTACCCTCTCCATCTTATCAATTCATTACTTCTGGTGGTCCTCATGAGAAAGTTAATAGAAAGATTATGAAATGGATTCCCCCTACTAGGGGAGTTTACAAGTTAAATTTTGATGGTTGCTCGATAGGCAATCCTGGTGAATCGAGAGTTGGAGTGTGTATAAGAGATCATAATGGGTGAATGTTAGGTATGTTGGCTCAAAAATTGCCACTTGGTACAAACAACAAAGTTGAAGCCATGTCATTCCTACTTGGTTTACAACTAGCACTTCAATTTAACATAGTTAATATTCACATTGAGGGAGATTCTTTAGTGGTCATCAATTCATGTGTAAAGAAAAAGTCAGAGAACTAGAAGTTTGGCTATATTCTAGAAAAATCTTGGGCAATAATTGATAAATTTAAAGTGGTGTCCTCTCATACACTCAGGGAGGGAAACTAGGTTGTAGATAATTTATCCAATATTTGTTGTAACTTGAAGACTAATGAGGCAAGTATTGCAGAGTTTATACCTACCAACTTTCCCACTTTATTTGCCTTAATTCAACAAGAGCAAACTTTTTAATACTAGCTTTTTCCCTTTATAATTTTATGATGGTCGCACAAAAAGAATTGATTTGGTTATTATTATTTTATATTGTAAATGATAAAATATAAGGGTTGATAATTGTTAGATTAGGTGAAAAACTGATCTCCCAAGAACACCTGCATGCATAACCCTATCACATGGATGAAGCAAAGAACATAAGCAAGAATAAATTATGGAGGCCAAAAAGCTAGAGACATCTTATGGACATGCAAAGAGCAATCTCTATTATGATCCAATAAGTGAATGAAAAAATAAAAAGAGGTGAATCCTTATAAAAGGAATCACAAAACCCTAACTAGAATTATGCATTATAATTAATATAAAATATTAATTATATGCACCTAAAAGCAAGCTTAAGAACTAGAGTAATAAACCACTTAATTAATTCAATCAAGATGATCTAATTAATAAATGAAACAAAATAATTACTCTAACACCTCCCCTTAAGCGAAGCTTGGGAGGAAGCTAACCTAGCAAAGCTATGAAAGCAGGAAAATGGGTCCCAGCAACAAGGCTTAATCAAGTACCCAATACAAGGAAATGAACTAGATGAAGGAAACAAGGCCTCCAATCTAGGAATGTCCCAAAGAAAGGAACAAGAAAGAGTATGAAGCATCTCTAAAGCATGAAGCTGCAAACACTGTCAGAAGAAATTGTTGGAACCCCCACTAAAATAGTGCATGACCAGGTAGAGAAGACAAAGTCTGAAGAGCTGATCAATCGAAGAGGTGACCTCCAAAAGTAGGAATGAATGAGTGTCTATATAGTAGATGAACCATCTCACTGAAATGCATAGGTGCCTAGTCACTGCATTTGCCTAGTACAAAGGAACAAAAATTGAATACGTAGATCACTCAACTGAACCAAGGAAGCGATAGAGCCAACAAGTGAACCCCCCAATAATGCTGAATATGGAGAGGAGTGACAGGAACATTGAAATGCAATGCCAAAAACATCTGCAAGAAGAAGAGTCAGGAACACCAATAGTGCAAAAGAAGTACAAGCACACGATAAAGGGAGGTGTCATTGACACACTAAATGGGCTAATGTCATGGAAGGAATGCTCACTTGACAAAGGTGGATGAGCATAAAATGGCAAAACATCATGACCCCCCATGGCACTTTATAACTGAGTGCGAGTACAAACAAACACAAGGTGTACAAGATCCTAGATATGAAAAAGTAGGCCCTTTATCTTAGTGTGTTTATAGAAAAAAAATGCAACAAAAGAGAAGCATACAATGCTCAGAAGATAGAAAGAAGAGTGAGCCAAAAGAACAGAAGAAGAGATCCCAGGACCTGTAGAATCCAAGTAATCTGCCAGAGTGCGAAAGTGCAAAACTCAGAGAAGAAAGAAGCTAGAGTAGAATCTGGATAAAAGAACTCTGAAACTAAATAACTCATAGAAATAGCATTCCAACAATATCTGGTGAGCCCAAAAAAGAGTCCGGATGAGCAAGATACACCTCCCAGAGTGCAAACCAGAACATCTGGCTTTAACTACCAAAATAGGCAACCAAATTGCATCAAAACCAAAAAAAAATATACCATCATCTCTATCTTAGAACTAGCTTTCTGACACATTTTTTAGATCGAAAAAATATGTCCGTATGCTCAAGTTATGGAAGAAAAACCGACAAGGCCTCTGAAAATGCATGAAAAATTATTTTTTAAATTAAAAAAATAATTAAAAAAATAAAAAATGTTTAAAAAATGTGCCACCCCGGGAATGGAGGAGGGTGGCCAAGCCATTGGTCAAGGAGGAGGGTGGGAGGTGCCGCTACGACGAAGCCTCTGCTGGCCACTGGGCGGTAATTGCCAATGGTGACTGCAGCGGTGACCGCGACGGTAATCACCAGTGATTCCGCTGTGATTAGTAAACCACCGAGGGTTTAAAAAATTGCTTTTATTTATTTTTTTTTTGCAATTTTTATGTAAAATTTTGCCTCGTACTACATGCAAAGGCCGTACAGCCCTGTACGACAATTTTTTTTGCCTCCTGGACCAACGCTATCCAAAATGGACAAATTTTATATGGATTTTGGGGGTTTTTAGGTGCTTTGAGTGCAACGATGATGTCTATTTGAGCTCAAAGTGACCAAAAAAAAAGGTCTCCCCCTAAATCCACATAAAAAGCTTCTGAAACCCTTGAAAAACTCCTACTTTTGAAACACTTCAACAAAACACGAACAACAAGCAACAAGATGGCTTTGATACCATGTTAGATTAGGTGAAAAACTAATCTCCCAAGAACAACTACATGCATAACCCTGTCACATGGATGAAGCAAAGAATAGAAGCAAGAATAAATTATGGAGGCCAAAAGGCTAGAGACATCTTATGGACATGCAAAGAGCAATCTCTATTATGATCCAATAAGTGAATGAAAAAATAAAAAGAGGTGAATCCTTATAAAAGGAATCACGAAACCCTAACTAGGTTTGCACATTATAATTAATATTAAATATTAATTATATGCACCTAAAAGCAAGCTTAAGAACTAGAGTAATAAACCACTTAATTAATTAAATCAAGATGATCTAATTAATAAGTGAAACAAAATAATTACTCTAACAATAATGTGGATGATATGAGTTTAATATTGTGTACTTTGGCCACTATGATTATTGTGACCTCTAATTTTTAGGGTAAGTACAAAAATTGATTGTATATCCCATAAGAATCTTTGCTTCTTGTAATTTGGCACTAGTAGTACATGATTGTGTAATGAAAAGTCATTCATATAAGCAAGTCATAGAAAATGAATAAATTTGATCAAGATTGTACTAATTTCATGTTAGAAAATGGTGTCTTCTAATTATGCAATTTGTGTGAGGCAGCTTTTAAATTTTTTGGTCATGGTGGTTTGTGGAAGAACTCAAAATTGTGGGATATGGAATTCTCAGATCTTTTCCATAATGTATTCCAAGTATTTTTTTAGGGGTATGGTCATCAATATCCATGGATTGGACACATTTTGGCCAATGAACTCAGAGATGTTTTGAAAATCAAATGTGATATATGTTTACATTTCTTTATGGATATATTGGGTCCCTTTGTTCTGCATTCTCCTAGCCTGCGAGTTATTCTTCCTTCCCATCTATTATCCTATTTCTTCACTTTTATCTCTGACCTTCTATAGGATTGCACTACTATGGAGATTATTATTGACAAAATTGGTCTTGGAAGGCTATTTGGTATGGAAAATATTTGATGTGTCCTTCCATAGTATGATATATTACAAGGTGAGATTCTATTTGTAGGTATTCAAAGTTTCCTTCATAACAGGGCCATATGGAATTTTAAATTTTTTTGGTGTCATTCTCAAAGGCTTTGCATGAAGGGAATCTTGGATTGGCACAATTATATTTATGTTATTACAGCCCATTCTTAACTTTACAATTGGTTGATGACTTAACTACCAAAGCCCATGCTATTGATATTTTATTTTCACATGATCATATGATGGATATCTTCAACTATTTTGCATGCTCGATTCCAAGTTTATCATAGAATTCTAGCCTTCACAAGTTGCAAATTATGACTATTGATAATCCTTTCACAAGATTGGATTTGTCAAGTAGGAATGATCCAATTCCAATGGATTAGGAGCCTTATTGATTTTTTGATGGTGATTTATTTAGTTGGGTATTCAGCTTAATAGTCATATTTTACAAACTTTTGTCAATTTTGATTGACGCGAGCTCAATATAATTGTTGTTCCAATGCTATGCTTGCCAAGACTATTATGGAATTAAGAAGGAATAAATGGTACTAGTTTATGATCAAGTCTAAGTTTGGGTTTGCAGGATTTGGGTTTGCTTCAGGGCTATTGGATTGGTTCGGTATTGGTATATTTTATGTGACTATGTAAAATTTGGTGGGATTCAATTTCTATTTTTGGAAGCCAATTTTGGCACATCAATATTTTTTAAAAATTTGTATATATCGATGTTTAGTAACTTGTAGGTGGGTTTCATTTCTATTTTTGGAAGTCACTTTTGGCACATTGATATTTTAAAAGTTGTATATATTGATGATTAGTAACTTCTAGGTATGTTTCAATTCTATTTTTGAAAAACAATTTTGAGCATCAATATTTTAAAGTTGTATATATCGATGATTTTTAACTTGTACTTAGGCGACAATACTAGGTTTTCTTTTTGGTTCTTTCCTAGTTGAGCCCTTGAACTAGTTTATATAATAAATATATATTATATGGCTTGTCCACTTTTTCCAAAAAAAAGCCTTAAATATTCATCATTAAATAATTATACATAAGATAGCCCTTATTTATCATGATGTCCTCTACATGATTTCAAGTAAGAACAACAACATTTCCTATAGCATTGATCATACATCCGTTCAAATCTCCTATAAATATTTTAACATAAATTTTTATATTTAAATAAGTACTTACGAGGAGGGGTCTTATAGTATTATCTTAAAATAGATGTACTCCAATTTAATGATGGTTTAGAACCTATTTAATTAGAGATCATGAATCTTCTTGTGTCTCTCATCCCTTCTCCCCTTTTCTGTCCTTCCTCTTAGGTTGAATTGGGGTGAAACCTAATATATTCTCTTTTAATATCCTATTTTTATAGAATTAAGCTCAAGGTAGGATCTATTCCTCCTAGTTCCTCTCTCTCCTTCATCTATCCACTTGTAATCTACTCATTGCATCGTAATGGCTATATCTAAGACTCTGCACTTGATTATGGAGATCTATGACCTATTTTGTGACCTTGAAAGGATCTTAGGGGTCTTAGGACTTAGTTTTTAGGGTTTTAGTGTACCCCTAACCAATTAGAGTCACAGTGCAGCCCTAATGAGACCTAATTTGGGTCTCCTCTTTGGGTAGCATGTTCAAAAATGTTCAGAGTGTTAATTCCTATATTGGTTGGCTTGCAAGAGTTAGTTAGTTTTGAGATATGTATGAACCCTTCCATTTCATCGATTTGTCATTCATCAAATTCATATCCAAACATCTTATCTTCAAGTATTCAAAAATCCACAAGTTCAATCACTCAAATCTTCAAATTATAAAGAAAACATTCAAGGCATTCAAGCTTTCTTCCATTGAAGATCAATGATTTATGCATTCAAGTGATTGAAAGAGTTTATGGTACATCTTCTATTTCATTTTCAAAATTTAATATCTCCCTTCATACATTCAAATACTTTATTTCATCTTCAACATTCATCTACAAGGTGAATTTAAAGAACATTCATTCATGAAGGTTTTGGTGTTACATTGATTTCCTTTCTAGGGCTTTTGAAGTTGAGTAAAAAATATCACATCTACACACTTGATGTTAGTATATATAGTCCACCAATATAATTGAGAGGGGGGAGGGGGGTGGGTTTGAATAATTTATCCAACTATTATCATGATTATCAACCTTATTAAATCTTAACCATATGAGAAATATAATTGAAAACCACAACAAGATATTATGCATGATAACACTAGAAATGTTAACTAGGGAAACCCTGTATTAGAGGGAAAAACCTAGTGGGGATGGTATCCACAAGATGATGTGTTAATATGAATATTCCTTGTTAGATGATGGAACTTTGTAGGAGTCTATGAAAGCATTCAATAAATATTAGTTCCTATTAGGATATTCCAACCCTGTTAGGAGTTGTGCTAACCCTGTTAGGAGTTGTAGAAGGTAGATGGACCCACTATCCAAACAACTTTAAGGGAAAGACCAATGAGCTCATTGTCCAAATAATCTCTATATTATTCCTTGTAGAATAATAGAATTGAACTAAACTACTCCTTCCTCTTTCTCTATCATTTCAACTAGACTTCTTCTCCTTCTAATCTCAATATTAGATCATAAACTCTATATCCACTAATCCATTGGATCACTTACTTGAATTTTCCAAACTCTCTGCTCTTGTTTTCACTTTCTTGATGACTTCACATACTCCATACTTTTACAAACAAGGAAAATACTTTCCTTTATTCCAAGTTCTCAAAATAATTCCTTGAGTCGGCCTTAAGATTTTCTCAATTAATTATAATAGGACCTCAATAAGATAATTAATTATTTCACAATCATGATAGCACTGTCAGATCATAATCTGTACAACTCTTCACACGTGTGACTTTAGGATTTGCATACTTACTAATTTCATATTAGAATATCCTCTACCACTATATAACTTCATGTCTGTAGGTTATATCTTAGTTAGAAGATATAATATGATCATCAGAAATTGCTTTTTAGGTACTTTGTTTTTGCACTTCTCTTTGTAAATCACATATAACTTTTGTATCTCTTCGAATTAGGTTACACACACTTAACCTCATTATTAGGAAACTGTGTGGAATATATCCTTAACTTCATAGTATCTAACCATAAAACCTCTATCCATAAAACCATGATCTCTTTCTACTACTCTACCAGTCTTTATAGAATTAGTGCTATGTTGACATTAATGACAAACATAGTCATGAGTGCAACATGTTAATACTACCACATGTTCTCAAATGCTCAAGATACTCCCCCAAAGTAATATCATCAAAATTCATGCTAGTAGTCTCCCCCTTTGGCATTTATGACAACATAGATGAAAAATATCTAGGTTCCAAGAATACCAAACATTACTCTATTTTTGCTACTACTCTCAACTTTTCAAATCCTATTCATTAATCAAATCTAAAACTAAAATCCTCTAGAAAACTTCTCTACAATGCATCTTCTAGAGTTAGCATCAATTTTTCATGCACTAAAAAAATCCCAGCTTCTCCCCCATACATCATAGTTTCATGGTTTATATCTCCCCCATAGAGATATTCCTTTTTCTTTCTTACATAAATCTTTGTAAATATCCCTAATATTGATATGTTCAAATTTCTCTCCCCCATTCAACTAGAGGATGCTTTTCATGTATATATCTCCCCCATTGACATCAATGACAAAGGCCTCATTATGTCAATTCTTTGCTCCAAGTCTTTAACTAGCTCAAGTGTCTAAAGAAACTATTCAAGACCAATTACCAAGAGTCCTTAATGACTCTACTCATCTCAGATACTCCCCCATACATGAAGCATCAACATTTAGTCCAATCAAAAAATGGTGCTTTATATCACTAGATTGATGCAATATTTGCATCATCTACTTAGAAGTAGGCAAGGGCATAACCCCAAGAATACCTCTCAAATACTCAAATATATCTTTAGGCAAGGGAATTGTAAAGATATTTGCAATCTATTCTTTAGTACTGATATACTCCAATCTAATCTCTTTTTCTACTACTTCTCTCTCAAAACATGATATTTAATAGGTATATGCTTAGTCTTAGAATGCAATACATGATTCTTATACATACTTATTGTACTTGTGTTATCACAATAAATGATAACATGTTCTAAAAGTTCAATCCTAGTATCCTTTAGCATCTACTTCATCCACGACTTGATTATAATTATTTTCTACTACTACATACTCTACCTCAACTATACTTTGTGAAATGTAATTTTGTTTGTTTCTTAGCCAAGAAACCAATCTTTCTCCAAGAAAGAATGCTCCACCACTGGTGCTTTTTTGGTCATCTATACTACCTGCCCAATTTGTTAGAATTCTTTAGAATAACTGAGAGGAGGGGGGGGTGAATCAGTTATCCAAGGTCCAAATGCCCTAATAATACTTTTTTTTCACAAATTATAGTGAGTCCATAAAATTTTCATCCATCCAGGCTTAAATCAATCATTTTAGCAAGTTACAGCAAATCAACATGTAGAGATAAAACATACAAAATCAACACATGACACAATGATTTACGTGGAAACCCAATCTGGGAAAAACCACCATTAACATGCTACTTAATTCTCACTCTTCTAAAGTGGTGCCCTATTAAAAGCCTGCCCTATTAAAGGCTTACAACACACTGTTAAATGTGACCTTGTTAGAGGATTTCACCATACTATTAGGAATGGACCTGTTCAAAGGAATTTAGAACATTCACTTGGAATGTCACCTTGTTAAAGGATTTATAACATGGCTATTAAACCAACCTAAGTCCAAAGGATTTAAACTAACTATTATAATTGCTAGAGAGTAACAATAATGGCTTTTTGATCTGATACAACTTACAACATATCTTGTAGATTTCAGATCACACTTCAGTTCAATCCTTTGCTTGGCTTTAGTCACTTCAGCTCTGACAACTTGTCATATCAAGCTTCGTCTTACTCCTTAGCACCTCCTTCACCACTTCAGTTCAATCCTTTGCTTGGCTTTAGTAACTATTCTCTCTTACTCCTTAGCACCTCCTTCAACACTTTGTGCTTTTATGTTTGACCTCCTCTTTTTTTTTCATGACCTAATGACTCCTTAAATAGAAATCTGGATTTCCTTTGCCACTCGTTTCTCCCTCTCTAAATTTTAGGATTTTGAATTGATTAGGTAGGATACAATGTATCTACTCCATATCTTGCTCTTATCTAGAAACTTCCAAAAACATTCTACATGGTATTCTGTGCCACCAACTCATCATTCTTATCTTCTATTTCATTCACAAAACTCTAGATAACAAACTTGTCAGCTCAGTTCTGGTGAATCTTCAATTTTTGAAATAATGCAGAAACTCAACATTATTGGTTTACTGATGCTCGACACCTTTTTGTTACTTGGCACTTGTATTTTCTCGTTACCTGATCTTTGCTCGGCACCTGAAGATCACTCGGCATCTAAAGATCACTCAGCATCTGAAGATCACTCAACACTTGTTTCTTGCTTGGCACGTGATCTTCACTCAGCACTTAATCTTCACTCAGCATTTACTGAAGTTGGACTTGCTTAGCTTCAACTAGGAATCTGTTTGGCACTAACTAGCTTGCTCGGCTTTCTCTCTAATGATCTTAGTTAGGATTTACAAATGACTTAGCTAAAACCTTACATCTTTGATATGTTTTAGTGTGCCCATTCTTTGTGTCTTAGAATATGGCATCAACTCACTTTTTCATCAATGAGTTAGCTAATCTTTGTACTTCATTACAACATCATAACTTCAACCTTTCTCTATGTGTTCTAGTTAAATCTTATTGATTGGATCCTCCTTATCAATCAATCAATTAATAGTATTTGGATCACTAAAGCAATTGTCATTCCTACAAGTAGCAAGTTTGACATCAATGACAAAACAATGATTGAGAACATTCTTTACCAGTTCTATTACTTTTTATGTATGATCTCTTCAATCATTTCCAACAATCTCCCTCATGACCTTTTCAATCATTTCCAACAATCTCCCTCTTTGGCATTGATGGCAAACCAAACTGATCAATTGATCAACTTAGTTACCACCAAAATTTATATACATTTTTCTGTTTCTTTTTGTTTCTTCCTCTTGATTGCTGCATCCTTACTACTGATCTCATATATCTCCCTCTTTCATATATATATATCTCCCTCATTCATATATATATATATATATATATATATATATATATATCCCTCTTGCTTTGTATTGATCAATTTCTACATATTTCTCCCTCTTTGACGTAAATGCCAAAGATGTAGCATTTTTAACATACAAAATATAAGTTGTGCATCTCATGTTTTCTCCCTCTGTCACCATGCTTGTGACTGATTTGGAGTTTCTATTCCTACTGTCATCCTTTGCATCATTCTTCAAATATTTCAATGATTTATTCCTATTGATGCAGGGTAGCTTCCTTGTTGCTTTATACTGCATGAGTTAGGGGCATTACCCCCAACTTGCCTCTAAGATATTCATAAGCATCCTTGGGAAATGGTTTGGTGAAGATATCTGCAGTTTGTTTCTTTGTCTGAATGTACTCCAACTTCACCTTTTTGTCTTCTACCAATTTTCTGACATAGTGATACTTGATTGCAATATGCTTGGTTTTTGCATGCATTACTAGATTCTTGGATATGTTTATAGCACTTTTATTATCATAATACAATATCATAGGTTTGGTTACCTCTTCATTCATTCCTTTTGATAGATGTGTGAGCCATACAATGTTTGTGCAATTGACTGCTGCTGCCACATATTCTGATTCTGCAGTGGACTGAGATGTGCATGTTTGTTTCTTACTGGTCTAAGTAAATAGCCTTTTACCTAAAAATAATGCACCTCCACTTGTGCTTTTTCTGTCATCAATGTTGCCTCCCCAATCTACATCCGTATATGCATTGAGCTCAAACTTCTCATTCTTTTTGTAATATAGACCAAAGTTATCAGTTCTTTTGAGATACCTCATTATTCTTTTTACTGCTATGAGATGATTTTCTTTGGGATTAGCAGAGAATCTAGCCACTATTCAAACTGCTAATGCTATGTCTGGTCTGCTATGTACAACATATTGTAGTTTTCCAATCATGGATCTGTACATTGTTTGATTGACTTCAACTGATACATGATTTTTGGATAGCTTATTTCCTATTGCCATTGGTGTGTTGACTAGTTTGGAATCTTCCAATCCAAACATTTTAAGTATCTCTTTGATATACTTTGATTGTGTCACAAATATACAATGTTTTAGTTGATGTACTTGCAAACCAACAAAAAATTTGATCTCTCCAAACATAGACATCTCAAACTCATGTTTCATTTTGTCAGCAAAGCCTTTGCAAAGTACTTCCTTTCCTCCAAAAACTATGTCATCCACAAAGATTTTAGATACAATAATATCCTTACTTTCTTCTGATTTGATGTACATGTTGCTATTATCATCAGTTCATTCAAATCCTATTTGCACTAGATACTTGTGAAGTCTCTCATACCATGCTCTGGGTGCTTGTTTCAAACCATGGAGTGCTTTATGTAATTTACAAACCATATCCCTATTGTTCTCATCAACAAATCCCTCTGGTTGTTCAATATAGACTTCTTCTTCTAATATACCATTTAAAATGCAGACTTTACATCCATCTGATAGACTTTAAAACCTTTATATGTAGCATATGCAAGTAAAGTTATTACTCCTTCCATTCTAGCAACAGGGGCAAATGTTTCCCCATAGTCTAATCCTTCTTCTTGAGCATAACCCTTTCATACTAGTCTACCTTTATTTCTAGTAATCTCTCCATTCTCATCTAACTTTTTTCTGAATACCCACTTGGTGCTAATCACATTCTTGCCAACTGGTCTGGTAACTAAACTCTAGGTTTTTTTCTTCTTTATTTGATCAATCTCTTCTTCCATAGCTTTATACCAGTAATCATGTTGTAATGCACCATATACTGTCTTAGGTTCAAGTTTGCTGATCAAACATGATTCATGTCTTAGTTTATTCCTTGTCATTGGTCTTGCATCTTTGTCACCAATTATCTAGGGTGAGGTCTTTTTACATATTTGGATAATCTTGGTTTATTCCTTGTTTCCATGTTTGATCTTTCAGATTCAGGGTCACTATGCACTTCGTTGTCAGGTTGTTCTTCATCTCTTTCATGTGTACTGACTTCATGATCAGAATGTGCATTTTCTTTATTCTGTAACTCGACTTCTGAATGTAACTCGACATTCACTAGTTGTGACTTTGCTGAAATTGAATTTTTTTGAGTTTCAATTTGATTGACAACATCCTCATTAATAGGCATTCCTTCATAGGAATACACAAAGGTTCTGTATTCATCCATTCCTTTTGGTTCTTCAACTTGGACTTCTGTATGCTTATCAAAGTTTACATTTGCACTTTCCACAATTTTGTTAGTGTTAGTATTCAAAAGCTTATATGATTTACTTCTAGTGGAGTAACCAAGGAATATGCCTTCATCACTGTTTGCATCAAATTTTCCATTTCTAGCATCTTTAAGGATAAACAATTTGCAACCAAATACTTTGAAATGTTTCACATTGGGTGATTGACCATACCATAATTCAAAAGGTGTTGCATCTATACCTTTCTTGACTTGTACATGATTTAGTGTATGAATAGCTACACTTACAGCTTCTCTCCAGTATTTTAAAGCAACAATATTTTCTATCATTAATGTTCTAGCATAGTCAATTACAGATCTATTTCTTCTCTCAGCAATTCCATTTTGTGGGGGAGTTCTAGGAGCTGATGTTTATCTTTTGATTCCTTTGTCATTACAAAATATCTCGAATTCATTTGATATGAATTCACCACCTCTGTCTACTCTCAAGAATTTCAAACTCTTTCTTGTTTCTTTTTCCACTCTAGCCACATACCACTTAAACATTTGAAAAGCATCAAATTTTTTCTTCAAGAACATAACAGTCATCATCCTAGAATAGTCATCAACAAACAACATTATATATTTATCTCCTTTTTAGCTTTGTACTTCCATTGGACCACATAAGTCAGTATGGACTAACTCAAGTACTTATTTAGATGTATAGTTTTTACTTTTTAAACTTGACTTTGTCATCTTTCCTAGCTAACATTGTTTGCACATGATATTATCAGGCTTCTTCAATTTTGGTAAACCTTTGACTTTCTTCATTTTACTGATATTGACCAAATTGTCAAAGATGACATGACATAGCCTTCTATGCCATAACCATTCATCATCAAATTTTGCAAAAAAATAAGAGACATCATCCATATTAAGGTAAAATAGATTACTTCTTGTTTGATCTCCTTTTCCTATAAATTTATCATCAGTACCATAGATTTTTGCAGTTTAGTTTCCAAATTCTACTTTGCATCCTACATTGCCTAACTGTGAGACACTTAGAAAATTGTAGTTTAATCCTTCAACATAGTATGCATTATCACATGAAATTTGTTCTGCAAGCTTAATGGAGCCTTTTCCTTTTATTTGACATGGAGCATCATTACCAAATCTAACACTATTTCCATCATACTGAGTAAAGTTAACAAACTTACTTTTGTGTCCTGTCATGTGATGTGAGCATCCACTTTCTATGATCCATCTATCATTCTTGTTCATACATGTTACTAGTATTGCAGGCTCTTCTTCATTAGACTGCTCCTTCATGGCTACATAAACAACTTCATCATCATTATCATCAAAATTCTCTTCAACAATATAACACTTCTTGCCTTTGTCTTTGTAATATCTCTTATCATCTTCTCTTCTGTATTTGTATTTTTTTCCTTCCTTGTAATCCTTTTTCTGTGTACACCTTGTAGCAGTATGTCCTACTTCATTTCAATTGAAACAAATGATAGGCATCTTACCTTTGAATTTTCTTTTGCCTCTGTGAAATCTTCTAGCTAGCAATGCTTCCAATTGTTCCACATCTTCCTCATCAATGCTACTGTCACTAGATACATATTTCATTTTTCTTCCTTTCTTCAATTTCACTTTTTCAGCATCTTTTAGTGATAGCTTGGCTTTAAACGAAGATTCAACATTCTTAGGTCTGTAGTTGTCAAAGTTAGATAACTCAAATGTAGTGAGTCTACCCACTATGCCTTCAAAACTTAGATTGTTTCCTAGCACACATCTCATTTCTTGTATTGCTAATAATCTAATAGCATAGATAGGGAGCAAGGTTCTTAAGAACTTACTATTAACAATATCTTCATCAAATTGACCACTTAAACATCTTATTGCATTTACCACTTCCTTTATTCTAGTGCCATACTAAGAAACATTCTCACTTTCCTTCATTTTCATATCATCAAACTTTCCTCTGAGGATTTTTCTTTTTGCTCTTTGAACATTCTAATCTCCTCCATAGATATCTGATAGGGCTTTCCACATTTTGAATGCAATGTCACATCCTTTGATATCATCAAATTCAACATAGTTGAGTGTTGAAGCAATCTCTAGCATTGTCTGATTGTGTTCCTATTTATTTTTCAAATCTTCTGCAGTAAGAGTACTAGTTGGATCAACATGTTCAATAACAATTGAATTTTTGGCATAATCTCCTATGGATCTAAGATGTAGCTTCATCAAACTTTGCTATGCAACAATGTTGTCTTAGTTGAGCTTGGGAACTTCTCTCTTTGGCATTGTGATCTTTTCTGCTTCTAGTCCCTTTAAACTAAATCAACAGTGCTGCTTTGATACCAATTGTTAGAATTCTTTAGAATAACTGAGAGGGGGGTAGGGTGTTTGGGGGGGGGGGGGGGGAGATGAATCAGTTATCCAAGGTCCAAACTTTGCCATGCAACAAAGTTGTCTTTGTTGAGCTTGGGAACTTCTCTCTTTGCCATTGTGATATTTTCTGCTTCTAGTCCCTTTAAACTAAATCAACAGTGCTGCTCTGATACCAATTGTTAGAATTCTTTAGAATAACTGAGTGGGGGGTGAGGTGTGGGGGAGGGGGGGGGGGGGGTGAATAAGCTATCCAAGGTCCAAATGCCCTAATAATACTTTTTTCACAAATTATAATGAGCCCATAAACTTTTCATCCATCCAAGCTTAAATCAATCATTTTAGCAAGTTATAGCAAATCAACATGCAGAGATAAGACATACAAAATCAACACATGAAATAGTGATTTACATGGAAACCCAATTTGGGAAAAACCACTAGTAACATGCTACTTAATTCTCACTCTTCTAAAGTGATGCCTTGTTAAAAGCCTGCCCTGTTAAAGGCTTACAACACACTATTAAATGTGGCCTTGTTAGAGGATTTTACCATACTATTAGGAATGGGCCTGGTCAAAGGACTTTAGAACATTCACTTGGAATGTCACCCTGTTAAAAGATTTATAACATGGCTATTAAACCAACCTAAGTCCATAGGATTTAAACTAATTGTTACAATTGCTAGAGAGTAACAATAATGGCTTTTTGATCTAATACAACTTACAACATATCTTGCAAATTTTAGATCACACTTCAGTTCAATCGTTTGCTTGGCATTAATCACTTTAGCTTTGACAGCTTGTCATCTCAAGCTTCATTTTCTTGAGTCTTCTTACTCATCATACCAATGCAACCATATCTGTGGTCATCTATTGAAGTAGAGTAACTATGCTCTCTTACTCCTTAGCACCTCCTTTAGAACTTTATGCTTTTATGCTTGACCTCCTCTTTTTGCTTCATGACCTTATGACTCCTTAAATAGAAATCTAGATTGCCTTTGCTACTTGTTTCTCCCTCTCTAACTTTTAGGGTTTCGAATTGATTAGGTAGGATACAATGTATCTACCCCATATCTTGCTCTTATCTAGAAACTTCCAAAAAAATTCTACATGGTGTTTTGTACCACTAGCTCATCATTCTTATCTTCTATTTGATTCATAGAACTCTAGATAACAACCTTGTCAGCTCAGATCTGGTGAATCTTCAATTTTTGAAATAATGCAGCAACTTGGCATTATTGGTTTACTGATGCTCAACACCTCTATGTTACTTGGCACTTGTATTTGCTTGGCACCTGAAGATCACTTGACATCTGAAGATCACTCGGCATCTAAAGATCACTCGACACTTATTTCTTTCTCGACACTTGATCTTCACTCGACACTTAATCTTCACTCGGCACTTACTAAAGTTGGACTTGCTCGGCTTCAACTAGGAATCTGTTTGGCACTAACTAGCTTGCTTGGCTTTGTCTCTAATGATCTTAGTTAGGATTTACAAATGACTTAGCTAAAACCTTACATCTTTGATATGTTTCAGTGTGCCCATTCTCTATATCTTAGAATATGGCATCAACTCACTTTTTCATCAATAGCTTAGCTAATCTTTGTATTTCATTACAACATCATAACTTCAACCTTTCTCTAGGTGTTCTAGTTACATCTTATAGATTGCTTCCTCCTTGTCAATCAACCAATTAATAGTATTTGGATCACTAAAGTATTATCATTCCTACAAGTAGCAAGTTTAACATCAATGACAAAACAATGATTGAGAACATTCTTTACCAGTTCCATTACTTTTTATGTATGATCTCTTCAATCATTTCCAACACAATCGACATCAGTATAAGCATATAGAATAAAATAAATTGATCTATCATAGGATATCCTATAAGTAGATGTTCCTTTTAAATATCTAAAAATTCTTTTTACTGATGCATAATGATACTCCTCAGGATCAACTTGAAATCTAGCTAAAATCGTAGTTGCATTTTCTATATCTAGTCTAGCGTGAGTAAGATATTGTAAACCTTCAATCACGTGTCTATACTTCTTCTACTCACAAATAGGTATTTCATCTTTTCTAGATAATTTGTGACCAGTTATTATTGGTGTACCAATAGGTTTATAATTTTCCAAGCCAAATCATTTCAACAAGTCCTTCAAATACTTGGCTTGAGAAATGAAAATTCCATCACTATTTTGCACTGTCTATAAACCTAAAATGAAATTCTTCTCTCTTATCATACTCATTGCAAATTCATTCTTCATTCTTTAGAAAAATTGTCACTTGATTCATCATTTCTTCCAAATATTATGTCATCAACAAATATTACTATTATCAACAAATCATTCTCAGTTTCTTTCAAATATAAGTTACTATCTACCATACCTTTAAAAAATCCAAGCTTTTTCAAATACTTGTCCAACCTTTCATACCAAGTTATATGTGATTTATTTAGACCATACAAGGCTTTCCTCAACCTACATACCATATCTTTTTCTTTTGTCAGAGGGAAACCTTCAAGCTGCTCAATTGATACCTCTTCCTCAAGTTCTTTATTCAGGAAGGCTAATTTGAGATCCATATAATACACTTTGAATTTATTACTTGTTGCATAAGTTAAGAACATTCAAACTACTTCCATTATGGCTACTGAGGCATATGTCTCTTCATAGTCTATTCCTTCTTGTTGTGAATATCTTTTGTATACAAGTCTAGCCTTGTTTCTTACAACTTCACCTTGTTCATTCATCTTGTTTCTGAATACCCATTTGGTTCCTATAATATTATTTTACTTAGGTCTAAGAATTAATTCCCTTGTGTCATTCTTCATAATCTGATCTAATTCTTCCTTTATTGCTTAAATCTAATGATCATCTTTGCATGCTTCATCTGCACTCTTTGGTTCAACTTGAGAAATCAAATATTTAGTTCCTCATTAACTCTATTTCTTTTCATCACTCCTTGGTCTTTTCTTCTAATTATCTACTCTAGGGGTGATCTTTTTCATGTTCCTATTAGAGGTAGTAGTTGCTAACTCAAGTCTTATCTCTTCTCTTGGTTCAAATCAGTGTTCTCCTCTTTGCTCGACAATTTGTACACCATTATGCAGATCATTGTGTCATGCCCTAAATATACAAGGTGAAACACAACTTTTTTTGTTTTTTTTTTGTTACATAGGTTAGAAGTTCTCATAAAAGATTATTCATTATTAACATGATTATCTGTAATTAGAAGTTTGGGGTATGAAACAATTGTCAAAAGTATAAACTATAGTGACAAATTATCTATAGAAGGAAATGGAGCATATAAGTTGAACATTTTCCCTAAACATTTATGATACAAACCCTAGGCACTCTTTTACTCAAATACGAGTTATAAAATATGCTCAATAGCTAATGTCTATCCTATCTAAATTAGTTTGAACCTACTTTCAAGGAGGTCTTATAAAACATACTCTTGTGGGTATTCATTGAATTAATAGGTTAAGTAAAAATGTGTCGATTTATCTTAAGTTGGGCATATAGTTTTGTTATTTGTTACATGAGGATAAATATACTTTCATCCTACTACATAGGGTCTAATATTTAAAAGTTCAATAATACTTTTTACTTGTTCTTGTTGGGTGCCATATAATATGTTTACGCTCATTATATAAATCACTAACAACTTAATAACGATAGTTCAAAACCTTTAATGAAACTTACATGTTACATCAATTTATATATATGTTAATTATACCATCATGACTATTCCTTATTAAATATGTAGTATTAATCATTAATTATTTATTATTATATTTATTTTCTCATATAATGATTTATTTGTTAATTATACACTCCATTACATGGGGTAGGTGATTCTTACATCTCCTATTGTCGATTCTTCCATTTAACAAATATATCTTGGTAAAAGAAGCCATCCTAATTATCTACCAACTTTAACCATACATCCATACTTTCTAACTATCATTTTAATTTTATCTACAAATTTAGTTATAATCTTCAATTATTAATATAATATTATTATTATTACAATATTTTTTATTCATTTATTTTATTATGATCTTAACTACATGTTGATTCACCTAGGTATTCCTTTCCCTTACAATCTGCTTACTAGGTACATCCCCCCTTCACATTAACCATAATAGTTACTACTAAACTTTTATCAATATGTTTATTTAAAGGCACCACTACTAAAACCATTAATACATATATTAATCTAACCCAAAGTTCCCTTACCTATGTCTATCTAATTCTCACCTTGCTTCTAATAATCCTATACTAAAATCCATTCATCATTAATTTAAATGGGAACTAAATTCCCAACTTTATTTGCTTCTAACCTAAACTGCACATACCCAACTTAACCATTATTTAAAACACTTACCTCTTCCCAAGAGAATTATTCCCCAAGCCTAGGGTCATGTGTCTCACTTTTTTTCCTTTCTCCAAAAGTCTTAGGAAATGAAGGTTCCCCCACCACACCCCCCCCAACAAAAAAAGAAGAAGCAAAACACCTTTTTTGCAAAGTCTATTTAACATGGTTTCTAAGACAAAAATATGCCATGTACCCCTTTCCCAACACCAGTTCTACTCCTCCCACTTCCCCATGCATTTACCTCCTCCTTCCTAGGCGAGTTGAGGTTGGGGAAAAGTTGATTTTTAAAAACATTGCATAGTCTTCTTTATTCTTATTTAGTCCTCCTTCAAGTTTGGTGCCTAGGATCATAGAAGGGTACACTTCCCATGGCCCAACGTGGATGTTCTTGTGAAAGGGGCCCAACTTTATGTTAGATTTGTTCCCTCCCCTTGTCACATGTGCCGAGTCTTTCTAAAAGAAAGGTAAGCGCTACCTGGTTTGATTTTATATCACTATTTTCTTTGTATTTATTTGAAATTTATTTATTATTTGGTGGGAATATCTCATTGGGTACATCCTAGATTTGAAAGGGTAGGTGTCTAGTCTTTCTAGTAATCATAGTCTTATTTTAACTATATATTTTTATGTTGTTTTCTAACATGATGTTCCAATTGTGCCATTATTATTATGCAAATCTTACTCTTTAGTACATGTACTATTTTGTTAACACACAACAACAAAATCCTTATTATATTCCTTTTAATAAAATATTGGTTTGTAATCTAGGGAAGGAGTTATGTTCTTTCCCCATACGTTTTCTAGAGGCATAATAAGCACCTACAAGATTATTTCCTTATGCATTTGGACTATGTATTCTTTTCTCAAGCTAATTTATTTTATTCCTACCATGGGATTTTATTACATATGTTTGATGGTATGGTGGTGTCACCTAATTTTATTTTATTAGAACTTGAAGTCCAAGTGACACAATTCTTCATGCACATGAATGAACTATCAAGATATGTTAAATTTCTTCCATCATATTGTATGCATAATATACATATTTACAATACAACCATTTATGCATTGAATTTAATCAACTATATCAAAAGGATGTAACCACTAAGAAATATTTATACTAATTGAATTGTAGGAAGAAGTGATTCATTTACATGATTCTCCATTTTGCATCAATTTACATAATGTGAAAACTCACAATGAGTGTTTCCTTACTAGTAAACTATATAAATATTTTGCAATCTTTCCTTACACATTTTCCACAAGATACAATAATAATAATATCCCTCTTTACATCACAATGAAATGAACATGGATACTTAACATCCTCATGCATTTACAATGACATGGAGGATTTGTATCTCCACACACACTTGGTTTCCAACATTGCCACAAATAAACCCTAATATCTCCAAGGAATCCATCTTCAAAAAACCTACAACATAACATAAAACATGGAACCATGGAGGCTCACCTCCCATCCTAGGCTTCTATGAAGCCACCTACCAAGTAGGGAAAACAAGAGCCAAACCGAGTTTCATTCCAATCTTACAAATGCATGAACATCACATTACAAACTAGAACAATCACATCCCAAGGTATTTCACAATGGTTCACCAATGAAACCTTAACCATAGGGTGAAGGTGTGCTTCCAATTAGGAGACTTTCCATATCAAATCATAACTACAATTAACAATCTTCAAGCCCTTTCGGGACTTTCACAAATAAAAAATTTACATGCACTTTCGAGGCTTCTACAAACATCCTTCAAACATATTTCCAACAACTATAGCTTCCTTGAAGTCCATACTCCTTGATTTTCCTATCTACACCATATTTCCCTTATCACCCCCAAAGAAAGGCATGAATGATTATGGCATACAATGGAGCCCATACTCCAAGGTTCTCAACTAAATTTCAAGCCCAACTAAGCCCTTCACCCTAGACTTCTCTTCCCTTCCCAAAGGGAGAGTGAAACCCTCACACTCATAACAACACTTGATATTCAATTCCAAAACAAGGAGATTTAAGAAAGAGAAAAAAAACCAAGAAATTTCACGTTAAACAATGCACATTCATACCACCATAATACAATACAAAGGTTCACAATGGCACAACACCATACCAACATCTACCATTCAAAGATTCCCAATATAATGCAAGATCCCTTAACAAATGCTCCATGCTTATAGATCTACTATGTAAGACTAGAAGAAAGAAAATGCATATGGTTTGAAACACCAACCTTGGTCCAAGCTAAGGCAATGATATTTGTTGTAGGGCTCCCTTAATCTCCCTCCAAAACCTAATTGTCTCTAAACTTAGAGAGTGGGTGAACAACCCACTAATTTTTCACCACTCCTCTAAAAAGACTTTGTGCTAACCTTTTTTAATTTCTTACATTGTTGTCCCTTTAAAATAAGAAATTCTAAACAAGAGAGATTATGAGGGCACACTCATGTTGAAACCCCAAATCTCAAATTGGTTTAAGAGTGCATTGTTTAAGGGGTCCCCTAAGTTAGTTAAGCACTAAAATGGTTGAATTTAGGCCCCTAACATTATATACTACCATATGGGTGGCTTATTTTCAATAAAATAACACTTTAGGGTCACATTTAGGCCCCCTAAAATCCTTGACAAGTTTGAATTCAAAAATAATATGATGGTGATCCATCCTAACACTCTCTCCCAAGTGGGTGTACTTAAACATTTATTGAAAGAAAAGAAAGAGACTAAGATTAAGTGACCTTATGACCAACACCCTAGGTGACATATCATCAACACATGGACAATCACAAGCATCCAATGACACATTAAAACACATTTCACATCATCATGACATGTCCCTAATGCATCTTTATGATTAAACATTTCCTAATGCAAGAAAAATTACATTATGAAGAAAAATAGTTTTACAACGAGGCTTTTGAATCTTCTAAAGATTCACCTTAGTTAGACTATGTTCACATAGGTTTGGAACTTGTTTCCCCCCAAGAATTTCCATGGTTCCACCTCTTGCATTTTAAACTCAAGCATCAGTAGTCCAAGGAGGTCATATAAAATATATGTCATAAATGCATAAAATTTCAAATTTTACGAAATCCCTATTAGCATAATTCAAATTAAATTTCCTTTCCTAATAAATTTAAATAAATCATTTGAGATATTAGAATATCAAATCTACATATCAAAAAACATCATAATAAATTTAACATCCATCCACATATCATAAATCATCATAATCAATTAAACATTTTACATCACAATAAAATCTAATATTGTCCAGTCATAAAGTTGCATCCATATGTGTTTGATCATTCCATTCACAATATGAGGTTCATAGTACATATTGTAGACACCTAAATTTGATTACACTACTTTAGTAATCTAATTTAGCCATCTTTAAAGGCATCATTAATTAAATTTCTATTTAATTAATCCTTTGCCATCCCCTAGCTGATTAATTTAATTAATCATCTATAGTCCTAATTGATAAATCAAACAACCTATTATTTATCAATTAAATCCTATTCTCCTATCTAATTCCAAAATCCCCATTTATCAAATAAATCTATTTGATAAATAAAATCCTCAAATCTAATAACCCGTAACCTATCCCTAACCCTTCATTTAGCCTAATCCACCCCATCCACCCATACTAACCAAGCCTAGCCACTAACTCACCCACCCTCATTAATGCCATCCACTTGCACATCTCTAACATCTCTAATCTAATCCTAAACCCAAGCCTAATCCACCCCCTAATGTTGTCACATTCCCTAAACAAGTTTAAGGCTTTCCTAAACCAAATCAAAGTCTCCTCTCTAAAATATCCCAACCACCAAGCCATGAGTGCTCTTACAAGCCATAAAAGACTCTTACAAGCCCACTCATGACTCTTACATCCCTCTTCATACTCAACCTCACTCATCATGCCTTTAAAAAACCCCTTATCCTTTCCTCTCACACTCATCCTCCTTGTGACAAGTGTCACCTTCCCATTGGTGCTAAACAAGCACAATCCATGTGCTCTCCTTTGAGTGCATCCTAGCCCTCCTTAAGCCTTCATCTCTCCTTGCATCTTAGCCCTCCATCCCTCAAGCCCTTAGCCTATAAATTGAATCCCATCCCAAGACATATCATCACAACCATTTGAGTAAAGTTATCATGCCCTTTTGAGAGCCAAAATCCATACCCATACCTTTATAATGCCAAATTGAGAGCTCCCAAAGCTACCAATTTTCCATTATCCATCTCCATTGAAGCCATCTTGAAGCTATGTTGAGCACACATACACCGAATTCAATCAAATAGATGAAGCTAATCAACAAGAGGGCCCTTTTTTGGGAGATTCCACTTAATGGCTCACATTCCCATTTGAAGCCTCATCTTAGTCTTGCTTTATATGTTATTGTTAATTTAGTGTGTGAGTATTTTCATGTTTGCTAATGTTCTTCACACTAACTTTTCACATAAACACATATCATAAATGTAAAACACTACTAAAATATCAAAATCAATAGGTAAAATGATCCACTATCCATCGAAGTCTTGTATAACTGTCAAAATATAAAAATCTTAAATATCAAAATGCTACTAACATGTCTATGCTATGACAGGTTGAGATGAGGCCTCACATCCTCCCCACTAGGCATGAACCTCCTCTTAGGGTTCATCAAACCTAGTTCAACTATTTGCCTAGAAGCTTGAGGGTCTATTGAAACAAAAAGTGATTGAGTTCCCATGTTAGCTATGTATCTGTCCCCAGCTATAGTCTCAAAATCTAAAGCTTGGTGCTCTATCTGATGACCATCACTTATTGCAAAGACCTTATGGGCCTTGCCTAGATCTCCTACTATAGTTTCTAAAGTGGCCCCATACTAGCTACCTCCTATTTGAAATTTTGGGCACTCTCTCACAAAGTGATCCATATTACCACAAGTGTGACACGGTCCTCAAGCATGAATTTGAACTTACTGTGATCATGCCTACTATTGACCCCCGTTCCTAATGGGTCCACTATAACTGATTCTGGATGGTGGTTGAGTCCAAGCTAGTTGTTCATAAGGGATTGACATCCACTCTTTTGATGTAGGGCTAGTGTCTTGTTGGGACTGATGAGACCAGAATATGGTCTATTTTGACATTTCATTTTTAGTTTAATTTGTAAACTTTCTAAAGACTTTGATGTTCAATAAAATAATGTTTATGATTATTTTAGACAAATGTGTGCATAATTATTTTTCAAGATCAAAATGAATATGTTGTGAAAAAATATGTCATTTAATTATAAAATAGTGAGAATGATGCTTTTTCTTCGTTAGCTAGGTTGGGTAGTTCTCTTGCAGTAATGTGACATAGGGTAAACTAATTTAGATAACATGTTTTGAATAAGTCTTGATGTATGTTATTTTTTTGGAGGTGCCACTATTTTTTAGATATAATAGGGAAGTCAACTCAACCAAGTGGGAGTCAAAGTAGTTGCTTGCATTAATAAACCAACCTTGAGTGCAGAAAATTCAAGGGTCATGAGCTCCTAAATTATTGTTCTATTTGGTACCATAATTAATGCACCTGTTGCAATAATCAATGCCATCATTTGTTTTAGTAGTTGATGAGTCTTGAATCTAGGAATTCTTTTCTTAGTTTGTGGTTTTAAATAACTGGAAGTCTGTGTTCCAGAGGTGCTAGGTTTTAGTCAATCATTTTTCAATAGAAAGAAGAAGTTGTTGAGTTTTAAGTACTGAATATAATATTGTTGTTGATCAGTATGTATGTTTTATTATTGTTATGAATAAAAAGATCATTTTAGGTTGTCATCTGTGAGTTATTTTACTATAGTTCTCTGTAGGGGCCCACATAGGGAGTGAACTAATTAGTTAGCATAGGATTTTTATTCAGTTAATAGAACTAAAGTAGACTTTGTTGTTTCGACAACCACTAATAATAGAATTAGTGGACTGTTCCTGAAGCATAGGCAGTTGAAGTAATTCTCAGCTATATATATATATATATATATATATATATATATATATATATATATATATATATATATATATATATGCTTTATTAAAATAGATTTGATTCTTAGCTTTAGCTTAGATTTCTTGTAGCTTAAGCACTTGAATTTTTGTAGAGAAGTTCTTAAGTTGAGATAAGTTTGAAGCGTATATTTTGCAAACACCATTTCAAGTTTACATCCTTGGTTGATAAATTAAATGAGTCCAAATGAGTTGGATAAGAACCACTTAAGATGTCTAATATTAGGTTAAGCAATCCATTGCTATAGGATTTTGATCCCTTTCTTTGGCCAAACATTTTTGGAGAAAGAAAAAATGATTGGATCCCTTTAAATTTTCAGACTCCACTATTTTCGTCTCCATTGCTTGCTAATAAGAAAGATTTTGAGAAATTTGATATGTCAGAAGAGCTCCACAAATGGGAAAGGTATAGGGAGAGTAAAAGTTTTTATTGGAACTTGCTCTAGGGTAAAGGATAAAGTGTTACCTCAGATATCAAGATTGCTGCAAGGGTGAAAAATTTCGTGTTTTCATGAGAACAAGTCAAAGTTTCAGTTGGGGGGAATGTTGAGACTAGACTATGGTCTATTTTGTCATTTCATTTTTAGTTTAATTTGTAAACTTTCTAAAGAATTTGATGTTCAAGAACATGATGTTTATGATGATTTTTAAAAAATGTATGTCTAATTACTTTTCAAGATCAAAATGAATATGCTATGAGAATATATGTTATTTAATTATAAAATAGTGAGAATGATGTTTTTTCTTCCTTAACTAGGTTGGGTAGTTCTCCTACAACAATGTGACATAGGGTAAACTAATTTAGATAACATGTTTTGAACAAGTATTGATGTATGTTGTTGTTTTGGAGGTGCTAATATTTTGCAAATATAAAAGGGAAGTCAGTTCACCTAAGTGGGAGTCAAAGTAGTTGCTCACATTAATAGACCAACCTTGAGCAGAGGAAATTCAGGGGTCATGAGCTCCTAAATTATTTTTCTAATTGGCACCAAAATTAATGCACCTGTTGTAATAATGAATGCTATCATTTGTTTCAGTAGTTGATGAGTCTTGAATCTAGGAATTTTGTTCCTAGTTTGTGTTTTTAAATAACTGGAAGTCTATGTTCCAAAGGTGCTAGGTTTTTGCCAGCCATTTTTCAATAGAAAGAAGAAGTTGCTAAGTTTTAAGTACTAAAAATAATCTTGTTGTTTATCAATATGTATGATTTATTATTGTTATAAAAAAAAATATCATTTTAGGTTTTCATCTCTGAGTTATTTTACTTCACTTCTCTATGGGAGCCCACATAGGGAGTGAACTAATTAGTTAGCATAGGATTTTTATTTAGTTAATAGAACTCAAGTAGACTCTATTGTTCCTATAGGCAATAACAGAATTAGTGGTTTGTTCTTGCAACATAAGTAGTTGAAGTAATTCTCAGCTATATTTTCATGTTTTATTAAAATAGATTTGATTCTTAGCTTTAGCTTAGATTTCTTGCAGCTTAAGCACTTGAATTTCCATAGAGAAGTTCTTAAGTTGAGACATTTTTAAAGCATATATTTTACAAATACCATTTCAAGTTTATGACCCTAACAGTCAAGGATAATGATATTGAAAGAATGATGAAATCATTCCAAGCTAAAATAAAGCAAATGTATAGGATACCTCTTGTGCTGATAGAGAAATACAAGGATGAACTATGTTTCATGGTAGAAACAAACTTCACATGCATGGACATAGTAGTTCCTCGAGTGAAATTCATTGAACCTATGGGTTATGAAATGAGTGCTGAACTAATTGAAGGCTATGTGCAAATAATTATACACTCTAAAGTTGATTCTAGATGCCCTAGATAGGGTATATATGCTAAAAAGATGAAAGAAGTCAAAACAAATATAATGGACAAGGATATCAAGAAGAACGAAGACAAAGTAATTGATTCCATCTTAAAAGATACAGGGATGTCTAGAAAGGAATTCGAAGAGGTGAAAGGAATAGCCTTGAAAATGAAGGCTAGTGGTCAAACTGAACTATTAGTTGATACATTAAATGAGTCCAAATGAGTTAGATAAGAAACACTTGAGATGTCTAATCTTGGGTTAAGCAATCCATTGCTGTAGGATTTTGATCCCTTTCTTTGGCCAAGCATTTTTGGCACCATTACTGGGGATGGTGCTAATTCAAACTAGTCTTTCTAGTTGTATTTCTATTCCTTGTAGAATAGAGTTTAGTAGTAAAGAATCATGTTATGCATAAAAGAAGAGACCACTTAGGGAGATTCCTTCCTCATGATAATTAGGAAGAGCCATTCAATGATTTTCAACCTGAACTAGATGAACCCCAAGGATAGAACAAAGAATATGAGCCCTTTGAAAATGCATTTGCTGACATTGACGTTGAATCAAAAAAATCACTCCACTTGAATGACCTTTTTGATGAGCCTAAATATTAAGATAATCCACTAGCCATTGTTATCTATAAGGAACCATCTCTTCCTCCGAGAATGGTTGTGCCTACCTTTCCTTTTCCTATCCTACCTCAGGAAGGGAACCAAAATTTGAAGAACATACTTGCTACTGTACTTCCAAAATTTTATGGCCTTATTACAGAAGACCCTGGAACCTTTCTGTTTGAGTTTGAGATTCTCTATAGGAGCTATGAATATGCAACTAATTCCCATAAGTTTAAATTGTTTCCCTCTACTCAAAAGGAGGCTTCTCTTCGATGGTTCATGGGGTTGGGTGCAAATGTTGTAGCAATTTGGACTAAAATGAGTAATTTGTTTCTTTAAAAATATAAAGAATACTATAGAGGTCAAGATATGAAGGGGGATGACATTGTTAAAAATATCACAAAAGGAGGGTGAAATGTTGGAAGACTATGTTTCTAGATTCTTGTTTAATTTTCAATTAAATACATAACATAATCTAAATGAAGAATCTAAAAAGCATCTCTTTTTCAGAGGTGTGCAAGAAAAAAGAATGGAAGCCCTACACCTAATGGCTAGAGGAGATGTTACAGAATAAACTTGGAATAAAATCAAGGAGATATGTAAGAACTATTCAAGGGAAAATTGTGAAGAAAGATAGAGGACTAAGGAGCCTACCATATAAGACCAATGGTAGTTCAGGAGTATCAAAGATGGAGTTATCTAATCTGCTATTTGACTTCAAGCAAGATATCATTAATGATGTTGCTACTCAATTGGATACCATGCAAGCCCAAAGGAAAAAGGATGAATTTGATGCTATGTTGACTAAATTTTACTCTTGTTGCATAGAAAGGAAGAAGAATTGCACATGCGAGACCATTGCAACAATGAATGCACAACCAATTCCCATTGAGTATAAAGTACTTGATGAGGATATAGGAGAAGTGATTTATGTTGCTCAAAGATGACCATGGGATTAGAGACAAGGTATGCCTCAATACCCTCTCAATAATTTTGGTTATAATAATAATTAGTGGTAATTCAATATTCCCCCAAATTCTATCCTTCAAGGATAGTATTGGAACAATAATTAACCCAACTAGAAACCTCAGTATAATCAAGCCTACCATTAACCACCTTAGTATCCATAAAAAAATACTCAATGGCCTCAACAAAATAACAAGTATCCTCAGTGGGGCTTGAATCAAAAACCTTTGTATAAAGGGAATTGGTAGCAACCACCTTAGTGGGGGCCTAGTTAATCACCTCAGTAGCAAGCCTTTATGTCTCCACCTTAGCAGCAATCCCTAATGCCTCTACCTCCTATAGCCAATGCTAGCCCATAGAAGCAACTGCAACTCCCTACTCAACCAATACAAAATACCAACAATAAGAAACATGCTTATTCTTAGATCAATGATATTCATCTTAGGTCAAGAACCAAGTTTCCTACACCCAAAGGACTTATAATAACCGAGGTTGCTAATAGTAAAAATGTTCCAACAAGTTGATGCTCCAATTCCACCATTTGTACAAGCACCTACTCCTCCATTTCCACAAAGATTAGTTCTTGCAAATCCATCCAAACCAAATCATGTAGCAACTAATCTTCTAGACCAGCTAAAGTAAATGACTATACAAATTCCCTTATTAGATATGCTTAAGGAGATTCCCCTTTACAATAAAATTTGAAAGGAAGTGTGAGTCAAGAAGTTTTCTAGAAAGAAAAAGAATCCTCCTACTATCCATTTGTTGGACCAACTTGTTGATTTAATGTTGAACAAAGCCCTAATGCCTAAATATTCTAATCCAGGAAGTCCTGTTGTTACCATACATATAAATGGCATCCGAATTTAGAATGTTTTGATTAATTTAGGAGCATCAATTAATGTGATGACCAAAAAATTCTTGTTAAGATGTAGCATTATTGGATGAAGCAATGCGCCTACAATACTCCAGTTAGTAGACAATTCAACTATCAAACCTGATGGTATGATAGAAGATATTATTGTAACCTTGGAGTCCCTAGATTTTCCTTTAGACTTTGTTATTTGTCACCAAAAGGCACCCTCAGAGGATATCCATTAATTTTAGGAAGACCTTGGTTGGCCACTACAGATGCATGCATTTAATGTCAATCAAGAAAAATGAAAATATTAGATGGCACCAACACTAAAAAGTTAACTCTGTACTCTCCTACACAACCACAACTAGATCTTGACCAAGTTTCTTGGCTAGACCTTGCTGATGATCCTCCAGAAGTCAATTATGGTCAACAACTCATGATGCTAAAAAGAAACCCATTTTTTGTATCCCAAGAAGAAGATGATATACTAGCAACAATCCTTACTAATCAGTATGATTCTAAGGAGTCTACTTTTGAAAATCCTGCCGGCTCCTTCCAAACTATATTGTCTAAATGTGATGCACCTCAATCTCCTATAGCACATAATTACCTTCATACATTATTACCCCATGAAATTAAATCTCCATCAATAGAAGATATTTTAATGATGGATAAAGTAAGGAAAGTAGAGATTGATGTAAGAAAAGAGTTGAATATCAATAATGAACTTATTGCATCTCAGACGACAAGTATCATTAAACTATTGAAAGATAGCCAACAAGCCTTTGCATGGGACTATACTAACATGTAGGGTTTAGATCCTAGTCTTTGTACACATAGGATATTTATTAGCTCAGAAAGTAGCCCAGTGAGACAACCCCAAAGGAGGGTGAACCCAACATTAAAAAATATAGTCAAAATATAGTTACAAAAACTTCTTAATGCTGGATTTATTTATCCTATTTCTGATAGCTAGTGGGTGTCACCTCTAGTTATTTTTCCAAAAATGGGAGGAAAATGGAGAGTATGTGTAGACTATAGAGAGCTTAATAAAGCCACTAAAAAAGGATTACTTTCCTCTACCATTCATTAATCAAGTACTAGATAACTTAGTAGGTAAAAGATGTTTCTCATTTCTAGAAGGTTTCAGTGAGCATAATGAAATCCAAATATCTCCACAAGATCAAGATAAGACAATATTCACCTATCCATGGGGAACATTTTCTTACTCTATCTTACCATTTGGATTATGTAATGCACCTGCAAATTTTTAGTGAGCGGTACTTAGCATATTTTTTGACATAGCTATTGATTGTGTTGAGATATATATGGATGATTTTACCACTTATGGTGACACATTTGAGCAAGCTCATGCCAACTTGGAGAAGGTATTGAAAAGATATCAAGAATACAACCTTTCTCTTAATAGTGAGAAGTGTTATTTTATGATGGAAAAAGGAGTTGTTCTTGGGCATTACTTTCCTCTTTTGGAATTCAAGTGGATCTAGAAAATATTGTTGTAATTACTAATCTACCAATGCCAACCAAGCAAATAGATATTAGAAGCTTTCTTGGACATGCTAGATACTATAGGAGGTTCATCAATGATTTCAATAAGCTTGCTGCTCCTTTGTATAACCTACTTAAGAAGCAAGCTGAATTTGAGTGGACACAAGATTGTGAGGAAGCATTCCAACAATTGAAGGATGTTTTGACAACACCTATTCTTAGAGGAACTAATTGGAAGATACCCTTCCCCATTCATACTGATGCATTTGACACTACTTTAGGGGGAGTTCTCAAACAAAAAGAAGGTACTATTGAGCATGCCATTACTACATTAGTAAGAATTTGTAGGGTGGTGAGCTAAATTATACTATCACTAAAAAATAATTACTTGTTGTTGTGTATGCACTTAATAAATTTTGGCATTATATCACAAGGTATGAGGTTTTCTTCTATATTGACCACTCTGCTATAAAATACTTGATGAATAAACCTACTATATTTCATAGACTAGCACATTAGCTATTGATCGATAAGTAAGATTGACAAATGGGTGTCAAAAAACTAACCATCTTCACTATACATGTCGAGTACACAATGGAAGTTGAGTTAGAATTTCTATATGTGCCAAGTCACAGATAGTGCCGAGAAAACTACAGTTGTTGTCAATCACAACACATTAAAGTATATGTTCAGCTATATACAATTCAACATGTCCCAAGTGACTCAGGATCCAATAGGAGTTGAGCAAATCAAAAATTCAATAGGTTCTGAGTAACATAGTAATCCTATACGAGTCAAGTAATTCAGGAATCAGTAGAAGCTAAGCAATGTAGAAAACTAATAGGTGTCAAGTAACATAGAAACTATAGTAGATGTCGAGCAATCTAGAATAGATGGTGCCGAGCATTAATATTACCTCATGTGTCGAGCAATGCAAGATCAACATAAAAAAATTTGCAATTTCAAGCCAAGATGAAAAAATGGTTATGCATGATTCATTGATAGGATAAATGGATAAGATCAAATCCTCCCAATCACCTATGCGATTCTCATGCAACCAATTAGAAAATTGGAAACTGCATGTAGCCAATAGGTGAATTTCAAGGGTTTGAGCAAGAACATTTGAATCAAGGATGAATGAAGAACCACTAATCTTTATAAGGGAGTCTTAACACCATTGAACATAGAGAGGAGAAAGGTATCATGAGAAGAAGGAAAAGCAGAGCTTATTAAGGTTGTTGCAAAACATTGGTGTCAAAGATTTAGAGGAAAGGACAACATTTACACATCCAGTTGACTAGAATAGAACAAGGAACACAATCAATAGATCAGATCTAGCAGAGAGCAGTTAATAGTAAGAGCAGAACAAGTACCTGAGATCAACATCAGAGATTGCATTAGATCAGGTGTATTATTCTAATACTCTCTCACAATTGTATTAGGAACCTAGAAATCCCATGGACTTGGGTAGGTTTAACAACCTTATGTAAATCCTTTAATAGGGTGGCATTCTAAATTGAATGCTCTTAAGTCCTCTAACAAGGCACACTCCTAACAAGGTGTAGAAATCCTTTAACTAGATCACATTTAACAATGTGTTGTAGTCTTTAACAAGGAAAACCATCAAAATTCATTGAAATCAATTGCTACAATAATTTTGTGGGTATCATCCCCACCCTAGTTTTACCTTCTTATTCCTGGAGGGTTTCTAGGTTACCAAAATCTCAAGTGTTATATGGTGATGCATGTTTGTTTCTCATGATTGTTTAATGTTTATAAGCATGCATGTTAATTTCAGTTATATGTTATTAAGGGTTTAAAAGTGGTTAAAAGGCCAGTACTTCTGTTTCACCCCCCTCTCAAAAGCATTTTTCCCATTAAGACATTCCAACATTAGCTACTCCTCATGCAAGCGTTTAATGTGAAGATAATAGATAAACTAGGCCAAGCTAATGTAGTAGCAAATTTTCTGTCATAAATTCAAGTGCCTGATGATCCTATAGCTATAGATGACAACTTTCCTAATGATAATCTATTTTCAATAGAAATTTATCACCCATGGTTCATAGATATAGAAAATTACCTTGCTACAAGAAGAACACCACCACACTTTTCACCCAAACAATGTTGTCTTTTGGTAGAAAAGAGTTTAAATGTCTCATGGATAACTAGATCGATGTTCTATTCTGGACCAGATCAAGTAACTTGCTAGTGTGTAAGGAAAAATGAAACTTATGACATCCTATGATCATGCCATGGTGAACCATGTGGGGGTCATTTTTTAGCAAAAAGAACAACCTATAAGATTTTAACAACTAGATACTATTGGCCTACTCTGCACAAAGATACAAAAAAGTATGCAAGATGATGTGATCAATGTCAATGCATGGGAAGGCCCACTAAAACTAATGAAATGCCCTTGCAGCCATAGGTGGTAGTCACACCTTTTGACAAATGGGGTATCAATTTTGTTGGTCCAATAGAGCCCTCTTCTCATTGAAAATCATCCATTTTAGTATGTACTAAGTATGAAACTAAATGGGTTGAAGCACAAGCTATGACACATGGGAGAGATCAAAAAGTAGTAGACTTTCTATATGAATTCATATTCACTAGATTTGGAGTACCTAGAGAAATTGTCATGAAATAGAGAGCTCAATTCACATCAAACCTGATTGTAGAACTCATGAAGAAGTACATGATCCATCATAGTACATCTTCCCCATACCATCCTCAAGCTAATGGCCATGCAAAAATCACAAGTAGAGAAATAAAAGCAATCCTCACTAAAAAAGTTGCTATTCACAAGCAGGACTAGGTTACCAAGCTTCCTAAAGCAATTTGGGCTTATAGGACTACATGGAAGAGCATCACTAGATTTACCCCATTTGAATTACTTTATGGTAAATTTTCTTCCATGCCTATAGAATTTGAATACAACTCTAAAAACTACTTTATACTTAGATGTTACTGTTTCCAAGGCTCAAGAAGACAGGTTATTGCAGCTAAATGCCCTTGATGAATACCATAAATCTACCTTGCACAATATAGAGATAATCCAACAACAACAAAAAAAATGACAAAATAAGTTCATCTATAACAAAAAGTTTTCTATTGGAGATTGGGCCCTCCTTTATGATTTCTATTATTAATAAAGTCTAGGAAAATTCCAAACCTTGGTTGGGACTCTATGAAATCATTTCTATGTTCAAAAATGGTGCAGTACAACTCTATTGCATAGATCTTGTTTGGTTCAAATTACTTGTTAATGGAAATCACTTTAAAATATCCCATAAGCCATATAGTCATGAAGAGTTCTTGTATCAATTCTAGTTTCTAGCTCATTTATCAGCCTCTCTCTAAGAGAATTTCACTCATCATAATAAATTACTTTCTTTGTGAAAGTATTTTCTCCATAATAATTCCACCTCACTCTAGTTTTTCTCATCTTCCACCTCACCTCACCCTTCATCAACTTGCATGATAGTATCAAATGACAACATGACTTAAGAGGTCCATACTCATACTCAAGTTTAAACTTTTTCTTAATGTGTTGTTCTATTTTTAGTTACCTTTGTCACTAGAAATTGTAGGAGTCATTGCCTAATTTAGTTGGGGGGAGGGGTATTATATCTCATTCTTTTGTGATCATTAAATGATTATTATTATTTCTATATTACCACACGATAAAAAAAAATGTGATCTTTATGTCGCACATTTTTGCAAATTGGTAAGTACGTACTTAATGTAGAATTAAGTGATCTTAAATGCTAACAATGCCAATTGCTTAAAACAAGTACTATCACTTGTCTTCTCATCTTGATACAAGTTTTTCCATTTTTATTACTCCCATAATCACTTCAGAGGAAAAAAAGGGGGGTGACTTGTTAAGAAGAGAACCATCTAACTATATAACATTGTTGGGAGCCCTAGTTTGCCTGCCTATATTTCAATCTAGGGGGTGGATGAATTACATGTTTAAACTATCTGCATGGAATGAGGAGCTTGTCTTAGAATTCTTGCAAATAGTGAGGGATGGTTTTGCTATAGTCAGAGGAGTAAGGGTTCCATTTTAACCCAAAATTATAGTAGATATAATGGAATTGCCGCTGGCAAGAGAACAATTTTTAGATGCATTGAATGCAGTTTTGATCAAAGCCCAATTTATAGTGCACACAGATCCACAACCTCAAATTGATCAAAAAGAAGGTACGATCTGCACATCTTTACCACAACCATTTAACAAATCTGCTATCTACATTGTGAAATATATTACTTGTGAGGGGGGACATTCATATTTGCATGCCATGCATTTCAAATTTTTGAGCTACCTAAGACATGATGACTGCCCTTTAAATGTTCCTCATTTTATGTACCACATTTTGTTAAAAAGAGCTACTATATTACAAAAAGGAACCCTAAAGGACTTTTCACACTATTGTTTTATTAAGCTCATCATAGAAAAAGCCCTTAGATAACAACTTGGGATATCTTGGAATGATTTTGTTGAAAACAACATGCAAAACCTTGTTAGGCAACCTACAGAGCAAGTTGAAGAGGAAAGAGAACCTCAAGAAAATCCTATAAACTCAACACCAAGCTCTTGCTCAACTAGACCTAGGAGGTCAGAGAGAATCTCAATTTTCACTCCCATAGCTTCTACCTCTAGGTCAGGTCCAAAATCTATTAATGGTAAAAGGAAAGTTAAAATTTCCAAAAATATTAGCTTTGCTACAATTCCTCAAGTTCATAAGAAGAAGAAAGGGAATAAATAGGGAACATCTTCAGAAGTTCCTACAACTTCAAAGGCAATAAAAATACCCCTTAGGTATAGAACTTGAAGTAGCCAATTATCTATAAAAGTTGATGGGGGTGTGTCTTTCAATCCCCTATGTCCAAAAATGTAGCTATTGAAAAATATCAATCCTCTTCTTCTGATAAAGATAAGATCATCATTGAAGAGGGTGGAAGTGTAGAATGTGTACCTGTAGTAGCAGAAACATCCTCTATCCAACCACCCATCACTTCCATAGATTCAGACAATGACAATAATATATCTATTGGAGTTTTAGATTCTCCTCCACTTCAAGAGAAAAGTTTCATGAATAAGATGTTGGAATAAATTTTGATATAGTTAATACTATTGCTAAACAAATTCTTTCTCAAGGACTTGATGCTTTAGCATCTATAGCCCAACAAACTGATCTTATTGATCCTTCACCTGAGACACATGTTACTTTCCATCTTGGTTCTATTGTTTCATTGTTAAGCACTATTTCATAATTATCTAACTAGTTAATTTAGGAGAGGGAAGAATAGAAAATAGAGAGAGAACCTAGAAAAAACCATCTTCAATCAAACTCAAGATTTGACTAAAAAGGATGAGGAGATTGAGCAATTCAGTGGTAAACTTACAAAAGTCACTGCCATGATTCCTGAATTAATGTCTTGTCAGTCTCCTTCTCCTATTTATGCTCTCTTTTTGGAAGAAAAATTTTTCAATTACCAAATGACCTATGTAATATAGGGTAAATGTTTAACATTGAATACTCCTCATGAATTCTTCCAAGCTTTTCATGCTGCCCCTGTAGCCATAAAAAAATTTCTCTATGAACTCTTTTTACATAATTTAGTAGTCCTTGAAAACAAATATTGGAACTCTCTACCTTATGTGGTGATATTAAACTCAAGGCATGGATATCTTCTATCCAAAATGGAATAAGCAAGAAAAACCAAGCCCATTAGTACGAGGAATTAGAGTATGAGATGCCACTTTTTCTCAAGCCTAAAGCCAAGAATACTAGAGCTATGTACTATGAATGGTTGAAAATTTCTTATTCAAAACCTAGAATTTGGATTATTCCTCCTTTAACAATGCAATTGATCAAGAATATAAAGCTATGGTAGAAATAGATCTTCCTATAGCAAAGCAGGTGAATTAATGGCGTTGGATATGATTGAGTGAAGACCTATAGAAGAAGGGACCTCATTCTCCATTGAATTTTATCATGGCTACTCAGCAAGCACCCTAGTACATTAAGCTAGGGGAAGAAAGAAAAAATGATTGGATCCCTTTATTAGATTTTAGGATGGCTGCAAAGGTGAAAAATTTCATGTTTTTTTGAGGACAAGTCAAAGTTTCAGTTGGAGGGAATGATGAGACCAGAATATGGTCTATTTTGTCATTTCATTTTCAGTTTAATTTGTAAACTTTCTAAAGACTTTGATGTTCAAGAACATGACGTTTATGATGATTTTAGACAAGTGTGTGCATAATTAATTTTTAGGATCAAAATGAATATAATGTGAAAAGATATGTCATTGAATTATAAAATAGTGAGAATGATGCTTTTTCTTCCTTAGCTAGGTTGGGTAGTTCTCTTGCAGCAATGTGACATAGGGTAAACTAAATTAGATAACATGTTTTGAATATGTCTTGATGTATGTTATTGTTTTGGAGGTGCTAATATTTCGCAGATATAAAAGTGAAGTCAGCTCAACCAAGTGGGAGTCAAAGCGGTTGCTCACATTAATATACTAGCCTTGAGCAGAGGAAATTTAGGTGTCGTGAACTCCTAAATTACTATTCTATTTGGAACTCAAATTAATACACCTATTGTAATATTCAATGACATTACTTTTTTTGGTAGTTGATGAGTCTTGAATCTAGGAATTATGTTCCTAGTTTGTGTTTTTAAATAACTAGAAGTCTTTGTTCAGAAGATGTTAGGTTTTAGTATGTTATTTTTCAATAGAAAGAAGTTGCTAAGTTTTAAGTACTAAATATAATCTTTTTGTTCATCAGTATGTACATTTTATTATTGTTATGAATAAAAGGATTATTTAAAGTTTTCATCTTTGAGTTATTTTACTTCACTTCTCTATGGGGGTCCACTTAGGGAGGGAACTAGTTAACATAGGATTTTTACTCAATTAATAGAACTAAAGTAGACTTTGTTGTTCTTGTAGCCACTAATAATAGAATTAGTGGAATGTTCCTATAACATAGGTACTTGAATTAATTCTCAGTTGTATTTTCATGTTTTATTAAAATAGATTTGATTCTTAGCTTTAGCTTAGATTTCTTTTAGGTTAAGCACTTTAATTTCCATAGAGAAATTCTTAACTAGTCCATTGTTGTAGGATTTTGATCCCTTTCATTGTCCAACCAAGGACCCCTGTTGTGTCTATGTGACCTTAGAAGACCCTCCTATGTGGTTTCAATTTCTCTTCCAAGGGGGCTTTTGATCTCTTGACTATTGAGAAGGATCTCGTTTATGAGTTCGACCCCAAAACTCTTGTTTACTATGAACCTCTTGAGCAACCAAAGGTACCTCAACTGCCTCTCTAAAAGTGTTAGAAAAGGCCAAGCATAATGAGTCTTGCATATTTTTCATTATTGTGTATTTGTCTTGAATGGCTTAAAATTTGAAAATACATTTGCATGTTTAATCACCAAACAAATCAAACACTTCATTTTGGAGCATAAAAAGAATAACAAATTTTCAATTTTGCATACAATTTAGGCAAAACTCGAAATTTTTTTGGACCTTTTCAAAAAATTTACCAATTTAAAACAGTCAACAAAAACAATTTGAGTATCTCATTTGAACTCACTTTTTCCTAATCACCCATTTTTCCAAACCCCTTGGTTCAATATCAGCACCATAGGCTGAGGCGTATGGGTCTACTTGGAAAAAGCATTAAATGTTCCACATCAAGCTACTCACTTCATTTTTGGGGCTTGTCTTAAGTTAGCAGATTTTTCTTAAGCGTGCAAAAATCAAGATTAGATTGATCACACCTCAAGCTTGGGTTTAAAATTGAACAAACATTTGTTGACGTGGAGGGCCTTCGAGCACGCGCTTGACAATTGAATCTCACACACTTTTTTTTGGGGGGGCTTAAAACAAACTCACACTCAATCTTGAATGCCTTAAAAAAAAATCAATCGATACTTGATGTTGAGGGCCTCCGGGCACATGAGTTTACTTTTGTTGACCCTAAATCTTCTTGGTGTATGCATTCTTCGATTGATTTTACTTTTTTTGGCGCATTTCAAAGTTGGAATTGAACATTTGCATCTAAACATGAGTGCTTGCAAAGTCAAGATCAACACACATAAGAGTTAGTTGGTAATAGAACAAGCATGTTTTTTAGCCCAAGGTCATCCAAGTCTTCTCTCCCCTTGTCATCTTTCAAGACCTTCTTGGGTGCATAAGATTAGGATCCAAAACCTTGTTTCTTTTTAGGAGGCTTGCTTTGGGATTTCATCACCCCTTGGACAACCTCAACTCCAACATTTTGGCGAAGTATAAGAACCGGGAGGTGAATCGAAAGACACCTCTCTTGGGATAAAGATTTTGTCACTCAGGCTAAGCCTCAAGGAACTTTATACCCTTGAGAAGTGAAAGAGGAGAAGTGGGTTACTGGTCCTCTTGGCTGTGTGACATCTTTTTGGTCTCATCTACGGATTTGGGCCTCACGTACCTTGGGTATATCAAGGCCTCCCTAGCTAAATCAACTGTCAGCCTTGGAGACAACCATCTAGGATGTTAATGTGTTTGAAGTGACTGATCAAAACATTTGTAGAACATACACACTCCTCAGTGCAAGTATTACATTCTGAGAACCACAAACTTCTATCTGGGTGTTCCTATCTATTGCTTGATTTTATTTTACTTGTTGAATGAATGTTTGCCAAACTTGGTCAATCCTAGCTTAGGGCACACTTAGCGTAGTCACTGCCTATTTTAGAAGTTGAACAAGTTGAAGCAAAGCAACCAGAATCTCCCAAAGCCGAGCAGATTTAGGAATTTATGTCGAAACAACCCAAACCCAAACAGAAGTTTCACAAAGTCAAACTCAAGCCATCTTGGGTATATTGAGAAATTGTAGCAAATAAAAAGGAAATAACACCAAGCCCTCAAATTTCCAAACTCCACAAAATAGAGGATAAAGCTACCAACGAAGCCCTTCAAGAGGCCTAGTTAGATCGCACTATCAAATTTAGCCAACATACAGGAGTTAACCCTACTTATGCCATACCAACTAGACATGATTTCTATGATTAGACCCCCTTGTTTCCCTACATCTTCTTGCATAGGCTTCACTTTTGCATTAGAGTCATCTTTGTAGGAAAGCCAACCATTCTAAGTCATCCCCTTAAGAATTTTAGTTCTCCATCTCATTTAGATCTTTGCCTTGGAACCAAACCAATCCCATCTCATTTTAGGTCTCCATCTCATTTAGATTTGTTGTCATATTGCCAGAACTTGCTTTTCCTACCATCTTTCAAACCACCAATCTCACCAAGGTTATCCCTCCGACAGAGCATTGTCTAGGGTAATCTAGCTTTGTCACTTGTTATCCCTCATCACCTTGAGCTAAAGGTTGGGGATCCACAAGTGGTCAAATCTTGTGTTCTTCCTAAAGGATCATTAGTCTATCCTTAAGTCGACACAATCACCACCAAGCTTGCACATAGGAAAGCAAACCTTTCAATCTTTGGCAACATATCTGTGAAGTTTAGAATCCCCAGCCCAATCTTCCTTCAGTTTGTCATATAGCTTTGACTCTCCCTAGGTAAGCTTTTGCATATCCCACACCCTTAGAAGAGTAGAGAAGCCCTCCCCCCTTTTGCATCCACTAGCATTTGTTGCATCTCATCTTTAGGAAGCATTTTTCATGCCACCTATCACTCGCTTAGCCAAGAAGAAGGAAACAATGGAGCCCTATCATTTGGAACAAACATCATCATCCCCCTTGAGCACTCAGCCATCCTTCAGCCCAAAGAAATCCACACCATCACCTACTGACATTGAAGCTTTCATGAACCAACCAGGAAATGCAGTATTGGTGAATGCCATTATCGACAAGAATAAAGAGACAATCATGGCTAATTTTTGAAGGGACAATGTAGGAACCTTCGGCTTTGGAAGACCTCCTCCATTATCAAATCCATCTCACCCATTGTTTGGGTAGTTGTCCCCACCCATAGGCTCTTATGATCCAAATTATCCTCAATATGTGCCAAAAGAAGAGCCTCGAGCCAATCCGTTTGATCCAATAGACCCAAACATACCATCCTACACCCAAGTCAAAATCTCCATTCCACAAGCCAATCCAGCCACCACCATGCCATCCTTGGTTCATACCTCTCTGCTCCAAACCCCCTTTACCCAAAACACCTCACCATTCACTCCCTTCACTATTGTTGCTACTGCTCCCCAACCCAGCCTTCCAAATCCACCCATCTCCCAAATCAGTGCTAGCATCTTTGGCCAACCTCAGCAATATACAACAAGGATGCCACCCATGAGGCCAAGTAATCAACCTTTCATCATCCCTAGCCTATTTTGCCTCAGCTCAAAGCACAATTCCATCATTTCCACTAGGTCTTGGGAGATCAATACCATCAGCCACAAATCCACAGGCTACTACCTTCACTCCACAAAGCTATCAAATCCCACAAGCTACTACCAATTTTCTGCCAAGCTCCCAAGTGACCCCAGCTCCAGCCACGACTCTACCAAGTTTCCAAATCCAGCCAAAAAGCTATCAAACCCCATCAGTTCCATTCCCAAGCTTTCAATTCCCACCACCTCCATCACCAACTAATCCATTGCCTCCTATTACCAACTACTTTTCAATGCCACTTCTAGGAGGAAATCCAAAACCCCAGCCAACCACCAATTATTTGCAGATACCATCCCAAATGGGGGCGCAACCCACATACCTTGGTCAAACCCCACAAGCCCCCAGATCCTTTCCCCAAGCCTTACAACCATCCTATACCTTACCTCCATAAATCAATCCATTTATCCCATAGCCATCTTATGTTCCTCAATCCCTATCCCAAATCCCATACCTGCAACAAGCCTCGCAACACATGCAACAATATGTGCCACCTCCACCTCAGCAACCCATTATCCACCATTCAGTTGCCCAAGCCATGTACAATATCTACCAACCCATACCTCAAAGCCATCCATATTCCATTGCCCCATCTAGCACATACCTACCTCAGGGCACTCCTACATTGGGGGCACCCTAGCCATCACCAATTAATTCAGAATGCGAAGCCATGAAGACAACTTTGAAGAACATCCAAGAAGGAAATGATCCAAAAACCTTCAAGTTTGAGAATGTGTATCCTTACCCATTTGATAGAGCCATTACCATGACACCATTTCCCAAACACTTTGAGGTACCCAAATTTGACAAATTCAGAGGAAAAGGAGACCCTATCACACATATCAAAGAATTTTACATGCACTGCCAAGAACTGGCATACAATGATGTCTTCCTCTTGTGCCTTTTTCCCAAAAGCTTGGCTAGACCAGCTCTTGAATGGTTTTACAGAATCCCCTATGGCACAATTAAAAACTTTGTTGAATTATCTGAGGCATTTGTAGCCCAATATGCCCACCTTGTTGGAACAGAGCTATCAGTAGTTAAACTTGTCCACACTAAGCAAAAAGGTGGAGAAAACCTTCTCGAATATTTGCAAAGGTGGCAAGACCTTACCACCCGCATATCTTGCACCTTGCTAGAGTGCCATTTGGTGAAAATCTTTATTGATAATGCCCATCCCAGCTTGGCTCGCCACATGACCATGAACTGTTTGTAGACCTAAAAAGATATCAAAGAGAAAGGAATGATCCTTGAGCAAGAACTCATTAAAGATGGTGTGGTCAAGATTTACAAAGAGGCCAACCAAAATCAATCACATTCTAATGACAAGTCTAGGTATTGGAACAAACACAAGCATGTTGCAACAGATTGGGTTACTGACACCAGACATGTGAATATTGTTGGTCCTTCCCAAAACCAGTCTAACCCACCATATCAACCAAACAATCAACAAGCTATCAACTACCAATAGTAGAATAACCAAAGCTATCAAAACCACAATCCAAGACCCAAATTTCAAGGGTCTAAGAATCAAGCTAATGCCATCAATGTAGCTGCAGGGCAAAAACCCAGATTCGAACCTGCACCTCGACACTATACACCCCTTGGTGAGACATTGGATGTCATTTTTGAGAAATTGGCTAAGGAAAACCTCATCAAATTTCCTCCTACCCAGTTAATTGACCCAAGACAATCCAAAGCTACATGGTACAAAGATAATGAGTACTGCAAATTTCATAGGGTAAAAGGTCACACCACCCTTAGATGCATGAAACTGAAAGATTATGTGCAGGACCTCATTGATCAGAAAGAAATCATTGTTGGTGCCCAAACCTCACCCAATGTAGGCTTACAGATCTACCAAAATGCTTTTCCTCCTCACAACAACTAAAATCCTAGAAAATCACCTATCCAAACCAACAACAACAACACCAAAAACTGCCAGCCAAACCAACAACATGGGAAGAACAATGACCACAGTTCATCCTATATAGACTATGGTAGCCTTATAGGTTGTATATCCAAGAAAGAGCCTTTTGTCAATGTCATTAATATTCGAGGACCAAAAAATGAGTGTGATGTCACCAGTCAAAGAGAAAAATTTAATGTCACAGGCCCACCAGTTTCACCAGCCCCGTCAGCTCCGTCAAAAATCCAATATAATATCTTGGAACACCTTGGGAACATGCCAGGTCAAATCTCCATTTTAGACCTTCTCTGCACTAGTCCTATGTACAAAAGCATCCTTGATAGTGCTCTCATAGAATCTCATGTCCCTTCAAATATCAACACTACTGACTTTCACAATCTCATTGGAAACCTATCCTCCTCATGTTTCCTATCATTCAAACCCATCGACATACCCGTGGTCGAGCCAGATCACACCCTTCCTCTTCGCATAGCCATCATGGTATCCAATTTTGCTATAAAAAGAGTAATGATAGATAATGGATCAGCCTTGAATATTTGCACCCTAAAATTCATAAAACAAGTTGGGTATATTGAGGCAAATATGATCAGTGAAGTTATCACCATCAAAGGTTATGACAACTTGGAAAGAACCATAGAAGGAACTATTTTGCTACCAATCAAGGTTGGGCCAATCATACAAGAGATAGTTTTCCATGTTTTTGATTTAAACCTACCATTTAACATCCTCCTCAGTCGCCCTTGGATTCGTGCCATGAAGGTCATCCCATCCACTTACCATCAGTGCATCAAATTTTTGCATTAGGGCACTGAGGTAACTATCCATGCCTATCCAGAACCCTTTGCTTACTGCAACGCGGTTGAAGCTTCATACACAAACCATTTCTATGGAATTGATATTGAAACAACCATCACTAGCTCATCCCACACTTGTAATGACCCAAAAACCATCCTCACCTTGACCCTATCTGCTGTAAAGATCAATAACAGAGGTTGTGGAGAGTATAGTCTGTCTGATGCATTTGCTGTCGGAGAAATCCCACTTGATCCACACACCCATGGATGGTCAACATAGCACAAAGCTAAGGAGATTCCACCTCCTCGATACAAACAATTTGGCCCAACCACCTTTGTATCCTCAAAAACCCCTCTTCATGAAGAGCTCACTCCAGATATCAACAATTGGTTACATAAGGATGCACCTCCAAGAAATCAAGCATGCCTTGATCACTTTAGCCAAAAGTATCCCCAAGAACATAAGCTCATCACTAAAAAATGGAACTATCAAGGAGGTGGTCTAGGACCAGAAGAAAGGGGCATGCATTGTCCCATCGAAGCACACGAGTGGGAAATGACATCAGGTCTTGGCTTTAGCATACCCACAACTAGGATAAAAAATGAGAACGGTCATGCTTTTTTGAACATCCACCGTGACCTTGTCAAAATTGAAGACATTCTTGAGGAAGTTGAAAAGAGAGCCTACGATGATATCCCAGACCAAATCTTCCTAGGAGACTCTGTTCTCTGAGAACTATCCATCCATTTCATTGACCTACCACTCACCCATCCACAACTCATAGATTAGGACCAACCAAGCATCATACACATTGATGAGTTCACATCAAAGGAAGCACTTCTAAGATTCATGGGAGTTGAAACACCTCACAAGCAGACAAAGCTAGATTCTGCCTATATCTATAAGCTAGATCTAAAGGGGTATTTTGGAGAAAATCCCAAACCTAGTTCCGATACACCCAAAACTGAAACTAAGGTGAATTCGAGACTAGCTAAGGCAGCAAAGAGACCCCTCAGCAAGAAATGCTAGAGTCAGAAGCAGAACATGAGGATTTAGTATTGCCTCCTCAAGATAATTGACCAGAGGTGTCATCTATTCTAATAGAGGATACTAGAGATGTCAACATCGGTTCTTTAGAGATCCCCAAACTTGTTCACATGGCAGCATCCCTATCTCAAGACCAAGCTGACCTCCTCTTTGAGGTCTTATGAGAAAACATTGGCCAATTTTCATGGTCATATCAAGACATGCCAAGACTCAATCCAAAGCAGGTAGTTCATCATCTTGCAGTTGATCCAAAGATCAAGCCCGTCAGACAAAAGCTTAGAAAAATGCACCCCAAGGTGGCATTACTGGTTAAAGCTGAGTTAGAAAGAATGTTAGCCGCTAAGGTTATCTGACCTATCGACTACTCAGAATGGATCTCTAACATGGTCCCCATCACTAAACCTTCTGGTGACATTAGAATCTGCAATGATTTCAAAGATCTTAACAAGGCTTGTCCAAAGGATGATTTACCTTTACCCAACATAGATATGATTATAGATCTTACAGCTAGACATGAAATTATGTCCCTCGTGGATGGATTTTCTGGGTATAATCAGATCAAGATTGCAGAAGAGGATTAGCATAAGACATCATTCATTACCTCTTGGGGAACCTTTTGGTACAACATGATGCCTTTTGGCCTAAAGAATGTTGGGGCTACCTATCAAAGAGCTATGACAAACATTTTCCATGATCTTATCCATAGCATTTTGGAGGATTATGTGGATGATATCCTAGTCAAATCTCACACCTTCATGGATCATCTCGCTGACCTGGAGAAAGTCTTTGATAGGTTAGCCAAATATCATCTCATGCTAAATCGCAAGAAGTGTGTCTTTAGGGTCACATCTAGCAAGCTTCTAGGCTTCATAGTTTCTAAATGAGGTATAGAGATTGACCCCACGAAGGTCAAGGCTATCTTAGACATGCCTCCTCCCCAGACACTGCGACAGCTTTGCACTCTTCAGGGAAAGCTTCAATCCATCTGGCACTTCATCTCCTAGCTTGCAGGTAAGTGTATGCCATTTAAACATTTGCTAAAGAAGGATGAGAAATTTAAGTGGAACCCTATATGTCAACGTAGCTTCGATCAGCTCAAGCAATATCTCGCCAATCCCCCTATCTTGGTTCCACCAGTTCCTGGTCATCTCTTGATCTTGTACATATCAGCAACACCTACTACTCTAGGGGCACTTCTAGCATAGCACAATGACTACAGCAGAGAAAGAGCCATCTACTATATTAGTAGAACCCTAGTTGGTTATGAACTCAATTACACTCCTATGGAAAAAGCTTGTTTGGCAGTTGTTTTCTCAACTCAAAAGCTTCACCACTACATGCTAAGTCATACCATCCAACTCGTATACAAAATTGATCCTCTCAAGTATATGCTCTCTAGAACAACACTCACAGGTTGGCTAGCAAAATGGGTTATGCTACTAAGTGAGTTTGACATCCAATATGTGGACAGAAAGGTAATCAAAGGGCAAGCTATAGCAGATCACATAGCTAATGCACCTCTAGTAGATGCATATCCTTTGCTCATCGAATTTCTAGATGAGCATGTTTGCCTAATTGAAGAACAGCCCCCATGGAAGCTTTATTTTGATGGCTCATACACATCTCATGGATTAGGGGCAGGAATATTATTAGTTACACCTTTAGGGAGATTACATTCCAAAAGCCTTCAAGCTACAATTCCCTAGCACCAACAATATAGTAGAATATGAAGCTCTCATAGCAGGATTAAAGATAGCAGACGAATGGAACATCGCTGAGTTACAAATCTTTGGCGATTCCTAGCTCATCATCAAGCAAGTCTTAAATGAATATCAAACCAAAGATGAAAAGCTATTACCCTACAAAGAGCTAGTTGATCAGCTGACCCAACATTTTACAAAGCTTCAGTTTACACAAGTGCCTCGAATGCAGAACAAGGTAGCAGATGCCATGGATACTATCAGCTCGCTCTTAGAAATTCCCCAAGAAGCTATGCAGTATGAGTTTTTAATCGAGCAGCTCCTCACACCCGCTTATGCGAACGATGACTCAAACCATGTTTGCATCTTGGTTGGTCCACAATCCTCTTGGTACCATGAGATTCACACTTACCTGCAAGATGGTATCATATCCCCTCACCTCACACGTACCCAATGCCAGAACCTTATCTGAAAATCATCCCGCTATGTTATCATAGCCAATACCCTATATCATCGAGGTTATCATGATACTCTCTCTCGATGTTTAGATGAAAATGAAGCCGCGATGGCATTAAAAGAAGTGCGCTCTGGACTTTGTAGTGCCCACACGAGTGGTATTCTCCTAACACAAAAAATCCTTAGAGTAGGCTACTATTGGCCTACCATTGAAGAAGACTCTTGTGACTTTCTCAGAAAGTGTCTCCCATGTCAGCAGCACACAAATCTTGTGCACACTCCAGCACAAGATCTACAGCCTATTGCACCACCTTGGCCCTTTGCATGTTGGGGCCTTGATCTAGTTGGAACTATCACACCCCTTTCATCTGATGGACATAAATGGATAATAATAGCTACAAACTATTTCACTAAATGGGTGGAAGTAGTCCCCCTAGTCTCAGCTACAGGAGTTCAAGTCTCCAAGTTCATCTTGTACCACATTATTTGCCACTTTGGCATCCCATCCACCATCTTCACCGACCACAGAGGTAACTTCAAAAATCTCAACATCGAAGAATTATGCACCTCCCTTCGCATCCATCACCACTTTTCTAGCCCATATTTCCCACAAGGTAACAACCAGGCAGAGGCAACTAATAAAACCCTCCTCAAAATCCTAAAGAAAGTTGCCAATGATTCCGGCCATGATTGGAACTTATAAATAAATCCAGCCCTATGGGCCTATCAAACTTCCTTCAGTACATCCAGAGGCACAACTCCATACTCCCTAGTCTATGGTGCCAAAGTGGTATTACCTCTAGAAGTTGAACTTCCCTCACTACGAATATCTTTGCGAGGGAAAATCTCAGATGAAGAATATAGAGTAGCTCGGCTCACCCAGCTAGATCTCTTAGACGAGAAGAGACAACAAGCCTATGACCATCTCATAGTCTATCAAACTTGTCTCAAAAGAAATTTCAACAAAAAGGTGCTTCCTCAACACTTTCAGCCAGGCGACATGGTCCTCAAAGAAAACATGAAAGTCCAAGTAGATCGAGAAAAGAAAGGTAAATTTGAACCTACATGGCTTGGTCCTTATATTGTCACTGCATCCTTTGGCTCCAGAGCCTATCAACTATCTACACCAAAAGGAGAACTCTTGAATGATCCTACTAAAATCATTCATCTCAAGAAGTTCTATGCTTGAAGATCCTTGGTATACCTAGCTTTTGAAAAAATACAAAAAAATAGTAAAGAGAAACAAGCGTCCAATGGTGAAAACTTGGTAATTCAAGCACCTTGGATAGGTACCTTGGTGAAAACCTGGTAATTCAGGCACCTTGTGTACTAAGACTAATCCATTATCTATCACTATCCTATTCCTCATCCATCCACCCACCATCGCCATAAAACACCTGCTTGTTCCCTTGGTGTTCCAGCCAAAGATCCAACATCTAATGAAGCTTGTAAATACCTCTTGTACATCTTGTAAATCTTGAACCTCAGCTTGTAAATCTTGTACCCCATCTTGTAAATCTTATATCATCCCTTGTATCATAGCTTGTATATCCAAAATCTTGTCCAAAGCTTGTACCATATTCCAGTTTGTAAATAAGCTTGTATCTTAGCTTGTATCCTATCACGTGCACACACAAAACCCCATTTTCACTTAACCTTTTTGCAAACCATCTACCCATTCACCTAGCAACTGTTATAGACATCCCATCCTTCACCAACATTTCCATCACACAAAACCAAAACATGAACAACCTTTTACATTTGTAATATATCTTGGTCTGTTAGCTTGTACATCCTATTTAGCTTAGTACCATTGTATCTATCTAGCTTTTGTGTCGATTCATCCTTGATCAGCATCTTGCACACATCACACATCTTGGTTAGATATTCCAATGCATCCTTTAGCTAGATTTCTTATCACCAAATTGTTATCCTTCTTAGTTCAGCTTGTCAGACACATCACTCATCCAAATCCACCAGCTTAGGTGCTCTTCGATAGATCCTTGTAGGATATAGCTTTCCTCATGTCTAATCTTGGTCCGTTAGTACCTCGTCCTACACATCTCATTGGCAAACGATTCTCTTTTGGATTTTTGTTTTCTTTTGATTTGGGATCTTTCCTTTTGGGTCTTGAAAATATCTTTTCCAAGAAATCTCCTTGTTCCCTCCTCAAGGTTGCCACAATCTTCTATATCATGGTATGCTACGAATGGGGCAATCAAAGCGTAAGGTCTTGATCAGGTCTTTTATATGTTTTCTTTTCTACCTGTGGGTTACCCAGTGTCATTTCCACATTGCTTCCTCTGGGATTCATGTGTGATGCTGGGGCAACCCTTGCGTCTTTGTTTCTAGTCAGTTCGTCAGTCCTCTGGATGGTTGGTGACAAGGCCTTAATGTTCTTGGTAACCTTGGCAATTAACCAACAATCCTATAGCAAATCTAGTGCTCAACTACATGGCGGTACTTCTATTTGAAGTATCCCCCCTAGTCAAAAAGTTTCAATGGATTTCCTTCATCTCAATTATCCCCCATCCATATCTTGCATCTATTGCTCCTACCCCAGCTTATGCATCAGTATCTCTTTGAATCACTCCTCATGCTTAGCTTTAGGGATCCACAATCCTAGTCTTAGGGATCCACCAAGAAAATCAATCCACCAAGCCTCATCTTTTGAGATCCACAATTTGAGTCCTAGGGATCTCCGAAAACCATCTTCCATCAATCCGACTCTTTGAAATCCTGTTGCATTAGCTTTATAATTCCATCATCCATCTCCCTACCATGGATTGCTTTTATAGTGCTCTGCTCCTCCATCCTCCCCCCATTCCTAGAAATTCTTAAGCTTTCTTTGCTCTTGTGCCTCTAATTCTCCTTTATCATTCTCCCATAGTGAGAGTTTGAGCTAATTCAGCCCCTTCTCTTTGCCAACCTGTGTCTCAGCTCGTCTCAATTTCTTGTACTTTTCAAGAAGTCATCAAGCCTCATTTCTCTTCCTGCCGCCTTCTTGAGGGGGCATCATCTAAGTCTAGTCTCTCCTCTTCTTATCCGAGATTAGGGCAACCTTGTTGCTAAAACATCTTCCTCATGTCATCTTCATTCGAATTTCTTTGAAATAGTGTTGTCTCAACACTATGTCAAAGAGGGGCAAAATGTAGACACCTAAATTTGATTACACCGCTTTGGTAATCTAATTTAGCCATCTCTAAAGGCATCATTAATTAAATTTCTATTTAATTAATCCTTTTTCATCCCCTAGCTGATTAATTTAATTAATCATCTATAGTCCTAATTGATAAATCAAATAATCTATTATTTATCAATTAAATCCTATTCTCCTATCTAATTCCAAAATCCTCCTTTATCAAATAAATCTATTTGATAAATAAAATCCTCAAATCTAATAACCCCTAACCTATCCCTAACCCTTCATTTAGCCTAATCCACCCCATCCACCCATACTAACCAAGCTTAGCCACTAACTCACCCACCCTCATTAATGTCATCCACTTGCACATCTCTAACATCCCTAATCTAATCCTAAACCCAAGCCTAATCCACCCCCTAATGTTGTCACATTCCCTGAACAAGTTTAAGACTTTCTTAAACCAAATCAAAGTCTCCTCTCTAAAATATCCCAACCACCAAGCCATGAGTGCTCTTACAAGCCATCTTGAAGCTATGTTGAGCACACATACACCTAATTCAATCAAATAGATGAAGCTAATCAACAAGAGGGCCCTTCATTGGGAGAGTCCACTTAATGGCTCACATTCCCATTCGAAGGCTCATCTTAGTCTTGCTTTATATGTTATTGTTAATTTAGTGTGTGAGTATATTCATGTTTGCAACTGCAACTCCCTACTCAACCAATACAAAATACCAACAATAAGAAACATGCTTATTCTTAGATCAATGATATTCATCTTAGGTCAAGAACCAAGTTTCCTACACCCAAAGGACTTGTAATAACCGAGGTTGCTAATAGTAAAAATGTTCCAACAAGTCAACAAGTTGATGCTCCAATTCCACCATTTGTACAAGCACCTACTCCTCCATTTCCACAAAGATTAGTTCTTGCAAATCCATCCAAACCAAATCATGCAGAAAATAATCTTCTAGACCAGCTGAAGTAAATGACTATACAAATTCCCTTATTAGATATGCTTAAGAAGATTCCCCTTTACAATAAAATTTGAAAGGAAGTGTGAGTCAAGAATTTTTCTACAAAGAAAAAGAATCCTCCTACTATCCATTTGTTGGAACAACTTGTTGATTTAATGTTGAACAAAGCCCTATGCCTAAATATTCTAATCCAGGAAGTCCTGTTGTTACCATACATATAAATGGCATCCGAATTTAGAATGTTTTGATTAATTTAGGAGCATCAATTAATGTGATGACCAAAAAATTCTTGTTAAGATGTAGCATTATTGGATGAAGCAATGCGCCTACAATACTCCAGTTAGTAGACAATTCAACTATCAAACCTGATGGTATGATAGAAGATATTATTGTAACCTTGGAGTCCCTAGATTTTCCTTCAGACTTTGTTATTTGTCACCAAAAGGCACCCTCAAAGGATATCCATTAATTTTAGGAAGACCTTGGTTGGCCACTACAGATGCATGCATTTGATGTCAATCAACAAAAATGACAATATTAGATGGCACCAACACTAAAAAGTTAACTCTGTACTCTCCTGCACAACCACAACTAGATCTTGACCAAGTTTCTTGGCTAGAGCTTGGTAATGATCCTCCAGAAGTTAATTCTTTTCAACAACTCATGATGCTAAAAAGAAACCCATATTTTGTTTCCCAAGAAGAAGATGATATACTAGCAACAATCCTTACTAATCAATATGATTCTAAGGAGTCTACTTTTGAAAATCCTACCGGCTCCTTCCAAACTATATTGTCTAAATGTGATGCACCTCAATCTCCTATAGCACATAATTACCTTCATACATTATTACCCCATGAAATTAAATCTCCATCAATAGAAGATATTTTAATGATGGATAAAGTAAGGAAAGTAGAGATTGATGTAAGAAAAGAGCTGAAATTAAATAATGAACTTATTGCACCTTAGATGACAAGTATCATTAAACTATTGAAAGATAGCCAACAAGCCTTTGCATGGGACTATACTAACATGTAGGGTTTAGATCCTAGTCTTTGTACACATAAGATATTTATTAGCTTAGAATGTAACCTAGTGAGACAACCCCAAAGGAGGGTAAACCCAACATTAAAAAATATAGTCAAAATATAGCTACAAAAACTTCTTAATGCTGGATTTATTTATCCTATTTCTGATAGCTAGTGGGTGTCACCTCTAGTTATTTTTCCAAAAATGGGAGGAAAATGGAGAGTATGTGTAGACTATAGAGAGCTTAATAAAGCCACTAAAAAGGATCACTTTCCTCTACCATTCATTAATCTAGTACTAGATAACTTAGCAAGAAAAAGATGTTTCTCATTTCTAGAAGGTTTCAGTGGCTATAATGAAATCCAAATATCTCCAAAAGAGCAAGATAAGACAACATTCACCTATCCATGGGGAACATTTTCTTACTCTATCTTACCATTTGGATTATGTAATGCACCTGCAAATTTTTAGTGAGCGGTACTTAGCATATTTTTTGACATAGCTATTGATTGTATTGAGATATATATGGATGATTTTACCACTTATGATGACACATTTGAGCAAGCTCATGCCAACTTGGAGAAGGTATTGAAAAGATATCAAGAATACAACCTTTCTCTTAATAGTGAGAAGTGTTTTTTTATGATGGAAGAAGGAGTTGTTCTTGGGCATTACTTTCCTCTTTTGGAATTCAAGTGGATCTAGAAAATATTGTTGTAATTACTAATCTACCAATGCCAACCAAGCAAATAGATATTAGAAGCTTTCTTGGACATGCTAGATACTATAGGAGGTTCATCAATGATTTCAGTAACCTTGCTACTCCTTTGTATAACCTACTTAAGAAGAAAGCTGAATTTGAGTGGACACAAGATTGTGAGGAAGCATTCCAACAATTGAAGGATGTTTTGACAACACCTATTCTTAGAGGACCTGATTGGAAGATACCCTTCCACATTCATACTGATGTATTTGACACTACTTTAGGGGGAGTTCTCAAACAAAAAGAAGGTACTATTGAGCATGCCATTAGTATATTAGTAAGAATTTGTAGGGTGGTGAGCTAAATTATACTATCACTAAAAAATAATTACTTGTTGTTGTGTATGCACTTAATAAATTTTGGCATTATATCACAAGCTATGAGGTTTTTTGTCTATATTGACCACTCTGCTATAAAATACTTGATGAATAAACCTACTATTTTTCATAGACTAGCACATTAGCTATTGATCGATAAGTAAGATTGAAAAATGAGTGTCAACACACTAACCATCTTCACTATACATGCTGAGTACACAATGAAAGTTGAGTTAGAATTTCTATATGTGCCAAGTCATAAATAGTGCCAAGAAAACTACAGTTGCTGTCAAGCACAACACATTAAAGTATATGTTGAGCTATATAGAATTCAACATGTGCCAAGTGACTCAGGATCCAATAGGAGCTGAGCAAAGCAAAAATTCAATAGGTGCTGAGTGACATAGTAATCCTATACGAGTCAAGTAATTCAGGAATCAATAGAAGCTGAGCAATGCAAAAAACTAATAGGTGTCGAGTAACATAGAAACTATAGTAGATGCCGAGCAATCTAGAATAGATGGTGCCAAGCATCAATAGCACTTCATGTGTCGAGAAATGCAAGATCAACATAAAAGTTTGTGCAATTTCAAGCGAAGATGAAAAAATGGTTATGCATGACTCATTGACAGGATAAATGGATAAGATTAAATCCTCCCAATCACCTATGTGATCCTCATGCAACCAATTAGAAAATTGGAAACTGCATGCAGCCAGTAGGTGAATTTCAAGGGTTTGAGCGAGAACATTTGAATCAAGGATGCATGATAGACCAATAATCTTTATAAGGGAGTCTTGACGCCATTGAACATAGAGATGTGAGAGGAATCATGAGAAGAAGGAAAAGCAGAGCTTATTAAGGTTGTTGCAAAACATTGGTGTCAAAGATTTAGAGGAAAGGACAACATTTACACATCCAGTTGACTAGAATAGAACAATGAACACAATCAATAGATAAAATCTAGCAGAGAATAGTTAATAGTAAGAGCAAAACAAGTACCCAAGATCAGCATCAGAGATTGCATTAGATCAAATGTATTATTCTAATACTCTCTCACAATTGTATTAGGAACCTAGAAATCCCATGGACTTGGGTAGGTTTAACAACCTTATGTAAATCCTTTAATAGGGTGGCATTCTAAATTGAATGTTCTTAAGTCCTCTAACAAGGCACACTCCTAACAGGGTGTAGAAATCCTTTAACTGGATCACATTTAACAATGTGTTGTAGCCTTTAACAGGGAAAACCATCAAAAGTGGTTGAAATCAATTGCTACAGTAATTTTGTGAGTATCATCCCCACCCTAGTTTTACCTTCTTATTCCTGGAGGGTTTTTGGGTTACCAAAATCTCAAGTGTTATGTGGTGATGCATGTTTGTATCTCATGATTGTTTAATGTTTATAAGCATGCATGTTAATTTTAGTTATATGTTATTAAGGGTTTAAAAGTGGTTAAAAGGCAAGTACTTCTGATTCACCCCCCTCTCAAAAGCATTTTTCCCATTAAGACATTCCAACATTAGCTACTCCTCATGCAAGAGTTTAATGTGAAGATAATAGATAAACCAGGCCAAGCTAATGTAGTAGCAAATTTTCTGTCATGAGTTCAAGTGCCTGATGATCCTATAGACATAGATGACAACTTTCCTAATGATAATATATTTTCAATAGAAAGTTATCACCCATGGTTCATAGATATAGGAAATTACCTTGCTACAGGAAGAACACCACCACACTTTTCACCCAAGCAATGTTGTCTCTTGGTGGAAAAGAGTTTAAATTTCTCATGGATAACTAGATCGATGTTCTATTCTGGACCAGATCAAGTAACTTGATAGTGTGTAAGGAAAAATGAAACTTATGACATCTTATGATCATGCCATGGTGAACCATGTGGGGGTCATTTTGTAGCAAAAAGAACAACCTAGAAGATTTTAACAACTGGATACTATTGGCCTACTCTGCACAAAGATACAAAAATGTATGCAAATGATGTGATCAATGTAAATGCATGGGAAGGCCCACTAAAACTAATGAAATTCCCTTGCAGCCATAGGTGGTAGTCACACCTTTTGACAAATGGGGTATCAATTTTGTTGGTCCAATAGAGCCCTCTTCTCATGGAAAATCATCAATCTTAGTATGTACTAAGTATGAAACTAAATGGGTTGAATCACAAGCTATGACACATGCAAGGGATCAAAAAGTAGTAGACTTTCTATATGAATGCATATTCACTAGATTTGGAGTACCTAGAGAAATTGTCATGAACTAGAGAGCTCAATTCACATCAAACCTGATTGTAGAACTCATGAAGAAGTACATGATCCATCATAGTACATCTTACCCATACCATCCTCAAGCTAATGGCCATGTATAAATCACAAGTTGAGAAATAAAAACAATCCTCACTAAAATAGTTGCTATTCACAAGTAGGACTAGGTTACCAGGCTTCCTAAAGCAATTTGGGCTTATAGGACTACATGGAAGAGCATCACTAGATTTACCCCATTTGAATTACTTTATGGTAAATTTTCTTCCATGCCTATAGAATTTGAACATAACTCTAAAAACTACTTTATACTTAGATGTTAATGTTTCCAAGGCTCAAGAAGATAGGTTATTGCAGCTAAATGCCCTTGATGAATACCATAAATCTACCTTGCACAATATAGAGAAAATCCAACAACAACAACAAAAATGACAAAATAAGTTCATCTATAACAAAAAGTTTTCTATTGGAGATTGGGCCCTCCTTTATGATTCCTATTATTAATAAAGTCTAGGAAAATTCCAAACCCATTGGTTGGGACTATATGAAATCATTTCTATGTTCGAAAATGGTGCAATACAACTCTATAGCATAGATCTTGTTCGCTTCAAATTACTTGTTAATGGACATCACTTAAAAATCTCCCATAAGCAATATAGTCATGAAGAGTTCTTGTATCAATTCTAGTTTCTAGCTCATTTATCAGCCTCTCTCTAAGAGAATTTCACTCATCATAATAAATTACTTTCTTTGTGAAAGTATTTTCTCCATAATAATTCCACCTCACTCTAGTTTTTCTCATCTTCCACCTCACCTCACCCTTCATCAAATTGCATGATAGTATCAAATGAAAACATGACTTAAGAGGTCCATACTCATACTCAAGTTTAAACTTTTTCTTAATGTGTTGTTCTATTTTTAGTTACCTTTGTCACTAGAAATTGTAGGAGCCATTGAATAATTTAGTTGGGGGGAGGGGTATTATATCTCATTGATTTTTTTGTGATCATTAAATGATTATTATTATTTCTATGCTACCACACGATAAAAAAAAAATGTGATGTGACCACTATCTTTATGTTCCACATTTTTGCAAATTGGTAAGTACGTACTTAATGTAGAATTAAGTGATCTTAAATGCTAACAATGTCAGTTGTTTAAAACAAGTACTATCACTTGTCTTCTCATCTTGATACAATTTTTTCCATTTTTATTACTCCCATAATCACTTCAGAGGAAAAAAAGGGGGGTGGCTTGTTAAGAAAGAACCATCTAACTATATAACATTATTGGGAGACCTAGTTTGCCTGCCTATATTTCAATCTAGGGGGTGGATGAATTACATGTTTAAACTTTCTGCATGGAATGAGGAGCTTGTCTTAGAATTATTACAAATAGTGAGGGATGGTTTTGTTATAGTCAGAGTAGTAAGGGTTCTCTTTTAACCCAAAATTATAGTAGATATAATGGAATTGCCACTGGCAGGAGAACAATTTTTAGATGCATTGAATGCAGTTTTGATCAAAGCCCAATTTATAGTGCACACAGACCCACAACCTCAAATTAATCAAAAAGAAGATATGATCTATACATATTTACCACAACCATTTAACAAATATGCTATCTATATTGTGAAATATATTACTTGTGAGGGGAGACATTCATATTTTCAAATTTTTGAGCTGCATAAGACATGATGACTTCCCTTTAAATGTTCCTCATTTTATGTACCACATTTTATTAAAAAGAGCTACTATAGTACAAAAAGGAACCCTAAAGTATGTTTCACACTATTGTTTTATTAAGCTCATCATAGAAAAATCCCTTAGAGAACAACTTGGGATATCTTGGAATGATTTTGTTGAAAACAACGTGCGAAACCTTGTTAGGCAACCTACAGAGCAAGTTGAAGAGGAAAGAGAACCTCAAGAAAATCCTATAAACCCAACACCAAGCTCTTCCTCAACTAGACCCAGGAGGTCAGAGAGAATCTCAATTTTCACTCCCATAGCTTCTACCTCTGGGTCAGGTCCAAAATCTATTAATGGTAAAAGGAAAGTTAAAATTTCCCAAAATATTGGCTCTGCTACAATTCCTCAAGTTCATAAGAAGAAGAAAGGGAATATATAGGGAACATCTTCAGAACTTCCTACAACTTCAAAGGCAGTAAAAGTACCCCTCAAGCATAGAACTTGAAGTAGCCAATTATCTATAAAATTTGATGGGGGTGTGTCTTTCAATCCCATATGTCCAAAAATGTAGCTATTGAAAAATATCAATCCTCTTCTTCTGATAAAGATAAGATCATCATTGAAGAGGGTGGAAGTGTAGAATGTGTACCTGCAGTAGCAGAAACATCCTCTGTCCAACCACCCATCACTTCTATAGATTGAGACAATGACAACAATATATCTATTGGAGTTTCAGATTCTCCTCAACTTCAAGAGAAAAGTTTCATGAATAAGATGTTTGAATAAATTTTGATATAGTGAATACTATTGCTAAACAAATTCTTTCTCAAGGACTTGATGCTTTAGCATCTATAGCCCAACAAACTGATCTTATTGATCCTTCACCTGAGACACATGTTACTTTCCATCTTGGTTCTATTGTTTCATTGTTAAGCATTATTTCAAAATTATCTAACTAGTTAATTTAGGAGAGGGAAGAATGGAAAATAGAGAGAGAACCTAGAAAAAACCATCTTCAATCAAACTCAAGATTTGACTGAAAAGGATGAGCAGATTGAGCAATTCAGTGGTAAACTTACAAAAGTCACTACCATGATTCCTGAATTAATGTCTTATTAGTCTCCTCCTATTTATGCTCTCTTTTTGGAAGAATAATTCATCAATTACCAAATGACCTATGTAATATAGGGTAAAAGTTTAACATTGAATACTCCTCATGAATTCTTCCAAGCTTTTCATGCTGCCCCTATAGCCATAAAAAAATTTCTCTATGAACTCTTTTTACATAATTTAGTAGTCCTTGAAAACAAATATTGGAACTCTCTACCTTATGTGGGTGATATTAAAGTCAAGGCATTGATATCTTCGATCCAAAATGGAATAAGCAAGAAAAACCAAGCCCATTAGTACGGGGAATTAGAGTATGAGATGCCACTTTTTCTCAGGCCTAAAGCCAAGAATACTAGAGCTATGTACTATGAATGGTTGAAAATTTCTTATTCAAAACCTAGAATTTGGATTATTCCTCCTTTAACGATGCAATTGATCAGGAATATAAAGCTATGGTAGAAATAGATATTCCTATAGCAAAGAAGGTGAATTAATGGTGTTGGATATGATTAAGTGAAGACCTATAGAAGAAGGAACCTCATTCTCCATTGAATTTTATCATGGCTACTCAGCAAGCATCCTAGTACATTAAGCTAGGGGAAGAAATAAAAAATGATTGGATCCCTTTATCTTTTCAGCCTCCATTGTTTTTGTCCCCATTACTTGCTAGTCAACAAGATTTAGAGAAATTTGATATGTCAAAAGAGCTTTGTAGATGGGAAAGGTACAGGGAGAGTAAAGGTTTTTATTGGAACATTGCTATAGGGGGTAAAGGAAAAAGTGTTACCTTAGATTTTAGGATGGCTGCAAAGGTGAAAAATTTCATGTTTTTTTGAGGACAAGTCAAAGTTTCAGTTGGAGGGAATGATGAGACCAAAATATGGTCTATTTTGTCATTTCATTTTCAGTTTAATTTGTAAACTTTCTAAAGACTTTGATGTTCAAGAACATGATGTTTATGATGATTTTAGACAAGTGTGTGCATAATTAATTTTTAGGATCAAAATGAATATAATGTGAAAAGATATGTCATTTAATTATAAAATAGTGAGAATGATGCTTTTTCTTCCTTAGCTAGGTTGGGTAGTTCTCTTGCAGCAATGTGATATAGGGTAAACTAAATTAGATAACATGTTTTGAATATGTCTTGATGTATGTTATTGTTTTGGAGGTGCTAATATTTTGTAGATATAAAAGCGAAGTCAGCTCAACCAAGTGGGAGTCAAAGCGGTTGCTCATGTTAATAGACTAGCCTTGAGCAGAGGAAATTTACGGGTCGTGAGCTCCTAAATTACTATTCTATTTGGCACTCGAATTAATACACCTATTGTAATAATCAATGAAATTAATTTTTTTGGTAGTTGATGAGTCTTGAATCTAGGAATTATGTTCTCAGTTTTTGTTTTTAAATAACTGGAAGTCTTTGTTCCAAAGATGTTAGGTTTTAGTCTATCATTTTTCAATAGAAAGAAGAAGTTGCTAAGTTTTAAGTACTAAATATAATCTTGTTGTTCATTAGTATGTACATTTTATTATTGTTATGAATAAAAGGATTATTTCAAGTTTTCATCTTTGAGTTATTTTACTTCACTTCTCTATGGGGGTCCACTTAGGGAGGGAACTAGTTAACATAGGATTTTTATTCAATTAATAGAACTAAAGTAGACTTTGTTGTTCTTGTAGCCACTAATAATAGAATTAGTGGAATGTTCCTATAACATAGGTAGTTGAAGTAATTCTCAGTTGTATTTTCATGTTTTATTAATATAGATTTGATTCTTAGCTTTAGCTTAGATTTCTTTTAGGTTAAGCACTTGAATTTCCATAGAGAAGTTCTTAACTAGTCTATTGTTTTAGGATTTTGATCCCTTTCATTGTCCAACCAAGGACCTCTGTTGTGTCTATGTGACCTTAGAAGACCCTCCTATGTGGTTTCAATTTCTCTTCCAAGGGGGCCTTTGATGTCCTGACTATTGAGAAGGATCTTCGTTATGAGTTCGACCCCAGAACTCTTGTTTATTATGAACCTCTTGAGCAACCAAAGCTACCTCAACTACCTCTCTAAAAGTGTTAGGAAAGGCCAAGCATAATGAGTTATGAAGGGAAAAGTAAGACCCTTGGTGAATCGATAGATCCATAGTTTCTCATCCTTCATGAACTCAACATAAGGAATGAGGTCTAGAAATCTGCTCTCTTACTATGCTATAGTAAAGCCCCTTTACTGGAGGTCATGGAACTCCTCAATTTGACTCTGTCTAAAATGTTTTGAAAGATATCTATCTTTGAATCTGGCCACAAATGTCTTCTCAATAAGTGTGTCTATTATGACTCTGCCTATGGCCCCCTCCTACTTCCACAAATTGGAGGCATTGTCTTGCAGTAAGTGGACAATAAGTCAAGGCTTTAGATTGCTCCCATATGGCCACAACCTAAAGCACCTCTCTAAGTTGTATAACCATGCCTCTAAGAATGTAACATCTATGGTTCTAGGGAAGAGAGGTGGTTTGAGTTAGGTCAAATCCATAATCTCATTCCCTATGTCTCTGGGTTCTCTAACTATTGCCGGTGGTGGTTCAATTTGATGAACTATGGCCTCTTCTTGGTCACCTTGTCCCTCTACATCTCTAGGTGGCAAAATCTTTCTTATTTCCCCATTATCAGCTCTCTATTCCCCTATTCCTTGCTATTCAGGTTGTGGAATTACAAGTGGTATCCTTTCCTGCACTACTCGGATAAGATTTTGATCAGTTGTAAAGAGTTGATTAAGATTTTGAGGCTACTCGAGTGGAGGTCCACTAATTCCATGTCTTGCCTCTCTAGATACCACTCAGGAACCTCTAGGGCCTCTAGCCATCGGATGTCCATTAAAAGAAATGAAAAACATCCCACACACAAGTTTCAATTTTAATGAGCTAAGCGTAATGGGTTGGGCTCTAGTGTTTTAACCAATTGCTTTGATACTAGAATGTCATGCCCTAAATTTATGAGGAGAAAAAAAACCATTTTTTTTGTTACATAACTTAGAAGTTCTCATAAAGGATTATTCATTATCAACTTAATTATCTCTAATGAGAAGTTTGGGATATGAAATGGTTATGAAAGTATAAACTACAGTGACAAATGATCTATAGAAGGAAATGGAGCATATCAGGTGAACATTTTCCCTAAACATTTCTAACACCAACCCTAGGAACTGTTTTACTCAAATACGAGTCATAACATATGCTCAATAGTTAATGTCCATCTTGCCAAAATTAATTTCAACCTATTTTCTAGGAGGTCTTATAAAACATACTCTTGTGGGGATTCACTGAATTCATAGGCTCGGTAAAAATGTGTGGATTTATCTTAAGTTGGGCATATATTTTTGTTATTTGTTACATGAGGATAAATATACTTGCACCATACTACATAGGGTCTAATATATAAAATCTCAATAATACTTGTTCTCGTTGAGTGTCATATAATATGTTTACACTCATCATATAAATAACTAACAACTTAATCAAGATAGTTCAAAACCTTTAATGAAACTTATATGTTACATCGATTTATATATGTGTTAATTATCCCATAATGACTATTCCTTATTAAATATGTAGTATTAATCATTAATTAATTATAATTATATTTATTTTATCATATAATGATTCATTTACTGATTATACACTCTATTACATGGGGTGGGTGATTCTTACATCTCTTATTGTCAATTCTTCCATTTAACAAATATATATTGGTAAAAGAAGTCATCCTAATTATCTACCAACTTTAACTATACCTCCATATTTTCTAACTAAGATTTTAATTTTATCAAAAAATTTAGTTATAATCTTCAATTATTAATATATTATTATTAGTACTACTATTTTTTTTTAATACATTTATTTTACTATCATCTTAGCTACATGTTGATTCACCTAGGCATTCCTTTCCCTTACAATCTACTTACTAGGTACATTCCCCCTTCAAATTAACCATAATGGTTACTACTAAATTTTTATCAATATGTTTATTTAAAGGCACCACTACTAACACCATTAATACATATATTAATCTAACCCAAAGTTCCCTTAACTATGTCTATCTAATTCTCACCTTACTTCTAACAATCCTATGCTAAAATCCATTCATCATTAATTTAAATGGGAACTATATTTCCAACTTTATTTTCTTCTAACCTACACTGCACATACCCAACTTAACCATTATCTCTTCCCAAGAAAATTCTCCCCAAGCCTAGGGTCATGTGTCACTTTTTTCCCTTCCTCCAAAAGTCTTAGAAAATGAAGGTTCCCCCCACTGACCCCCCAAAAAAATAAAAATAAAACACATTTTTTGCAAAGCCTATTTAACATGGTTCCCAAGACAAAAATATGCCATGTAACCCTTTCCCAACACTAATTCTACTCCTCCCACTTCCCCATGCATTTACCTCCTCCTTTCTAGGCGAGCTGAGGTTGGGGAAAAGTTTATTTTTAAAAACATTGCATAGTCTTTTTTATTCTTATTTAGTCCTTCTTCAAGTTTGGTGCCCAAGATCATAGAAGGGTGCACTTCCCATGGCCCAAGGTGGATGTGCTTATGAAAGGGGCCTAACTTCATGTTAGATTTGTTCCCTCCCCTTATCAAATGTGCCAAGTCCTTCTAAAAGAAAGGTAAGTTCTAGGTGGTTTGAGTTTATATTACTTTTTTTTTGTATTTAATTTAAATTTAGTTATTATTTGGTGGGAATATCTCATTAGATACATCCTAAATTTGAAAGGGTAGCTATCTAGTCTTTCTAGTAATCATAGTCTTATTTTAACTATATATTTTTATGTTTTTTTCTAACATGATGTTCCAATGTTCACATGATTAAAGAGGGTCTTTTCTCATAGATAAATTTAAGGGCTAGGTCATTATTATTATGTGAGTCTTACTCTTTAGTACATGTATTATTTTATTAATACTCCAACACAAAATCCTTAGTATATTCCTTTGAATAAAATATTGGTCTGTAATCTAAGGAAGGAATTATGTTCTTTCCCCATACATTTTCCAGAGGCATAGTAAATGTAGACACCTAAAAACCTTTAGAAAATAAAGTATTTTTATTTTCTGAAAAAGTCCTGATGACATCATCATTTATTAATTAATTAATTATTTAATTAATTAATTAATTTTTATGCCATTAAATCCCTTTATCTTAATTAAAAATATTTAATTAAGGAATCCCTCCCAAAAATGTTTAAATCTTATTTAAACATTATTTTCTTATTTATTAATTATTTGATTAATAAATTGACCAAAAATCTTAAAATAAATTAAAAATTTATTTTTTGCCCAAAAGTTGGCCAATTTCCTTATGACCAATAACCTCTTCCAAAATCTTCTAATCCTTCTTTAATTTTGATTAAAGGCTAATCCCATCATTTCCTACCCCTAATCCCAACTCAAAATATTTAATTAAAATTAAATATTAATCCTCATGTTTATTAAAAAAGTTTTAATAAATATCTCCTCAACCCAAACCCTTGAAATAAATAAAACTTTATTTATTTCCTAAAAATCTAATTTATCCTCATCCTAAGAAGTTCTAGACTCTTCTAGAAAGTCTTCATCCTCATCCTAGGAAATTCTAGACTATTCTAGAAAGTCTTTATCCTCCTCCAAAATCTAGACTCTTCTAGAAGATGTCTTTAAACCTAATCCTAATCCCCTCCTAACCTTGTCACATTCCCTAAACATGGGTTAAAACTTACTAACCCAAGTCAAAGTTAACAAATATCTCCTCCTTCACCCACCCTCATTAAATGCCATCCACTTGCCTATCCCTAAGCTAATCCTAAACCATCCTAATCCATCCTCTAATCATTTGCACAAGCCTAAGAAAGCTTAAAACCTTCCTAATCAAGTCCAAGTCGAAATTGCTCTCATCACCCTCAAAATATCTCAACCATAAAACTTTATGAAGTCCACTAGGTCATAAATGACTCTTACAAGCCCTTTTATTGCTCTTACAAGTCATTATGAGGGTCTTTATGAAGATTTTATCCCTTGAGCCTCCTTTTTTGACTCATCCTTCCCCTTTCTTCCATCCTCTCACCATGTGACATGTGTCACTCCTTGATTGGCTATAAGGAAGCACAATCCATGTGCTCTCCTCTCATGCAATTTGAGCCTTCCATAAGCTTTTTCCCATCCTTGCATCTTAGCCCTCAATCCCTCAAGCCTCTTGCCTATAAATTGGATCCTTCCCCTTTACAAAATAACACAATCCATGAAGTAAAGTCATAATGCCATTTTGAGAAGCCATTTTACATCAAAACCATACACTCACACCCAAATTCCAACTCCATTTGAAGCCCTTTTTGAAGCATAAAGCTTGAGCATACATCCTATCTATTTAGACAAAGCTACTCAACAAGAGAGCTTCTCATTGAGAGAGCCCATTAATGGTTCATATTCTCAATTGAGAGCTCATCTTAATCTATCTTGAAGTTTATGAATTTTGTTTAGTTTGTAGAAGCTTTATTTAAATTTGGTTTCTATTAGCATACTAACATTGCTCATATACAGTAAGCACCTATAGGATTATTTCCTTATGCATTTGGACTATGTATTCTTTTCTCAAGCTAAAATATTTTATTTCTACAATGGGATTTCAGTACATATGTTTGATGGCATGGTGGTGTCACCTATTTTTTTTTTTTATTAGAACTTGAAGTCCAAGTGACCCAATTCTTCATACACACAAATGAAATATCAAGATATGTTAACTTTCTTCCATCATATTGTATGTATAACATACATATTTAAAATACAACCATTTATGCATTGAATTTAATCAACTATATTAAAAGGATTTAACCACTATGAAATATTTACACTAATTGAATTGTAGGAAGAAGTGATTCATTTACATGATTCTCCATAATGCATCGATTTACATAATGTGAAAACTCACAATTAGTGTTTCCTTACAAGTAAACTATATAAATATTTTTCAATCTTTCCTTACACATTTTCAATAAGATACAATAATAATAATATCCCTCTTTACATCACAATGAAATGAACATGGAGACTTAACATCCTAGCACATTTACAATGACATGAAGGATTTGTATCTCCACACACACTTGGTTTCCAACATTTCCAATAATAAACCCTAATATCTCCAAGGAATTCATCTTCACAAAACCTATAACACAACACAAAAGTTGGAACCATGGAGGCTTACCTCCCATCCTAGGCTTCTATGAAGCCACCCATTGAGAAGGGGAAACAAGATCCAAACCAGGTTTCATTCCAATCTTACAAATGCATGAACATCACATTACAAGCTTCAAAAATCCCATCTTAAGGTATTTCACAATAGATCACCAATGAAACCTTAACCATAGGGTGAAGGTGTGTTTCCAATTAGGATATTTTCCGTATCAAATCATTTTTGCAATTAATAATCTTCAAGCCCTTTTAGGACTTTCACATATCAACAATTTACATGCCCTTTCAGGGCTTCTAAAAACATCCTTCAAACATATTTACAATAGCTATAGCTTCCTTGAAGCCCATACTCCTTGAACTTGCTTTCTACATGATCTTTCCCTTATCACCCCCAAAGGAAGGGATGAATGATTATGGCATACAATCGAGCCCATACTCCAAGATTCTCAACTAAATTTCAAGCCCAACTAAGCCCTTCACCCTGGACTTCTCTTTCCTTCTCAAAGGGTGAGTTAAGCCCTCACATCCATAAAAACATTTGACATTCAATTCCAAAACAAGGAGATTCAAGAAAGAAAAAAAAACAAGAAATTTCATTAAACACAATGTGCATTCATACCACCACAACACAATACAAAGATTCACAATGGCACAACACCACACCAACATGTACCATTCAAAGATTCCCAATACAATGCAAGATCCCATAACAAATGCTCCATGCATGCAGATTTACTATGCAATACTAAAAGAAAATGCATATGGTTTGAAACACCAACCTTGGTCCAAGCTAAGTAAATTATATTTGTTGTAGGGCTTGCTTAATCTCCCTCCAAAACCTAACTATCTCTAAACTTAGAGAGTGAGTGAACAACCCACTAATTTGTCACCACTCCTCTAAAAAGACTCTCTGCTAACCTTTTTTAGTAGGAACATCAAGCCCCTATTTCTTAAATTGTTGTCCCTTAAAAATAAGAAAGTCTTATCAAGTGGGATTGTGAGGGTACACTCATGGGGAACCCCAAATTTCGAATTGGTTCAAAAGTGCATTGTTTAAGGGGTCTACTAAGTTAGCTAAGCACTAAAATGGTTGAATTAAAGCACCTAATATGTTATACTACCATATGGGTGGCTTATTTTCAATAAAATGACACTTTAGGGTCACATTTAGGCCCCCTAAAATCCTTGACAAGTTTGAATTCGAAAATCAATATGATGGTGTCCCATCCTAACACTCTCTCCCAAGTGGGTGTACTTAAACATTTATTAAAAGAAAGGAGAGAGATAAGATTAAGTGACCTTATGACCAACACCCTAGGTGACATGTCATCAACACATAGACAATCACAAGTGTCTAGTGACACATTAAAATACATTACACATCACCATGACATGTCCCTAATGCATATTTATGATTAAACAATTCCTCCATACAAGAAAACTTACATTACAAAGAAAAATACTTTTACAATGAGGCTTTTGAATCTTCCAAATATTTTCCTTGGTTAAACTATGTTCACATAGGTTTGGAACTTGCTTTCCCCCAAGAATTTGCATGGTTCCACTTCCTGCACATTAAACTTGAGCATCAGTAGTCCAAGAAGGTCATATAAAATATATGTCATAAATGCATAAAATTTCAAATTTTACAAAATCCCTATTAACATAGTTCAAATTAAATTTTGTTTCCTAATCAGTTCAGATAAATTATTCAAGATGTTAGAATATCAAATCTGCATATCGCAAACCATCATAATCAATTTAACATCCATCTACATATCATAAATCATCATAATCAATTAAACATTTTTCTACATATCATAAACCATCATAATCAATTTAGTATCTGTTTGCATATCATAAATCATCATAATCAATTAAACATTTTGCATTGCATTAAAATCTAATACTATCCAGTCATAAAGTTGCATCGATATGTGTGCAATGATTGCATTCATAATATCAGGTTAATGGTACATATCATAAATGTAAAACAATACTAAAATATTAGAATCAATAGGTAAAACAATCCATTGTCCATCTAAGTCTCAAATAACTATCAAAATATCAAAGTATCGAATATCAAAATGCTAGTAACATGTCTATGCTATGACAGGTTAGGGTGAGGCCTCACACATTGTTAGTCTCAAACAAAACTTCAACATTCTCTCTAACAATTCTAGTATTTTATTCTTCATCATCAAAATTGTAATCCATTATCTTTTCCTTAATTCTAAACTTTGCATCAAATTTTATATTTGCACATTCAACTATTGTCTTGGTTCTATGATTAAAACATCTATAAGCTTTTCTTTTCAATGAATAACCAAGAAACATATCTTCATTAGTTCTCGGATCAAATTTACTATCATTATCATCATCTCCTCTCTTTATGTAACACTTGCTCCCAAAGATTCTAAAGTACTTTACTAAAGGTGTATCACCAAACAATAATTCATAAGGGGTCTTATTCATACCTTTTCTGATCTATACTATATTCATGGTGTATATAGTTGTATTGACTGCTTCTCTCCAAAATTTCTTGGATACATTATTTTCAAACAACATTGCTCTTATTGCATCTAATACTAATATGTTTCTTCTTTCTTCTATTCATTCTACTTAGGAGTCTTAGGTGAAGATTATTTTATCTTAATTTTATTCTCTTCACAAAAATGTTAAATTCTCTAGAGGTTAACTCTCCTCCTCTATATGATCTTAACCATTTTATCTTAACACTAGATTCACTCTAAACTCTTTTCTTAAATATCTTAAACTTCTCAAATGCTTCATATTTCTCCTTAAGAAATTCTACCCACATCATTCTAGTGAAGTCATCAACAAAACCATAAAACATCTTTCTCCAGAGAATCCTCTTTTTTTGGTAGGGCCACTCAAATCCATGTGAAAAATCTATAGCTTCTTTATAGTAGTGAACTTCTTGCTGGGAAATTATACCTTCTTTTTCTTAGCCATGATACATTCTTTGCAGACAATATTAGTAGGTTTTATTATTTTAGGTAAATCTGTAACTGTAAATGTTCTACTAACCTTCGCAATGTTATCAAAGTTTATATAAAAAAAACCTCCTATTCCATAACCAATTGTTATCCACTTTAGCAACCAAACATTTCATTTCAATGGGATTCAACTAAAATACATTACCTCTAGATCTTGTGTATATTCCAATCAACTTTTGATATTTGTCTTTGATAATGCAAGTTTTTTTCATGAATTGCAACTAATAACCCTTATCCACCAATTGTCCAACACTCAACAAGTTATGCTTTAAACCATAAACAAAGTAAAAATCATTAGTGTTTGTCTTTCCATTAAGAGTAATAGATCCTATCCCTATTATGTGATAGGATGCATTGTTACCAATTCTAACAATAACTTCATCATGATTTCTAAATTTAAAAAACTTGTTCATATCACCAGTCATGTGATACAAACATCGACTATCTATTATTCAATAAGATTCCTTTTCACCTTGGGAAACTAGATCTTTCTCTTCTCTAATTTATATGTCAAGATCATCTTCTTTTATGGCTAAAAATCCTAGATCATCATCACTTTCACTCTGAAATCTTTCATTAGATTTGTCATCTTCATTTGCATATAAATAATTTCTAGGTCTTCTAGGTTTAAAATTTCCCTTATACTTTCTCTATCTTTTAGGACATTTAGATACATAATGACCAAATTCATTACAAATCCAACATTTAAAGATATTCTTACCATCTAGTTCTCTTCTTACCAGAAGGGCTATACCCTCTTTAATCTTTCTATCTTAATTGAATTTGGTTCTACTACTACTAGAAAAATCTCCAAGTCCTTGCACTTCTAAATAGGTATAGACAAACACTTAAGGCACTAAAAGCTATCTCCACTCTTGTCAATTCTCTAGGTTGTCTCAATCCCACTTCTGTTGCTTCCAATCTTCCAAGAAAGGTTTCCCTGGTAAAATTCAAAAGTTGAATCATTGTGCTACTTGCTTGAGTGGTAATGTTAGAGTTTTTAAGATCTTCCATACAATCTCATCTTCTTCCTTGGTCCACTATATGATTTGATTCTTTCAACAATCTTAGATATCCTACCAACATAACTTCTTATAGATTCATTTTCCATCATTTTAGCATCTTGAAATGAGCATATCCAATTCTGCAATCTTATTCTCTTTGTATGTTTATCTCTTTCAAAAGTAGATTCTAAATCTTTCCAAATATCATGACATGTTATTAGTGACTTTACCTGAGTCTATTTATTCTCCAGAAGATATGATAGTAAGGATTCTTTGGCTATCATATTACACATGAACAATTTTTTTCTGCTTTACTACATTGTTCAAGCTTTTTCTCCTCTACAATTATTTTGCTACCTTTTGTCAATAACCAATATCTTGGACCCATACATAGTAGATGACTCTTCATCTTATCCTTCCAACTTCCATAGTTAACCCCATCAATCCTAAGATTATCATTTCTAAAATGATTCGCCATTGATCTCCTAAAGTTTTTAAGCTTTCCCTTCAAGGACCTAAAGCTTTGATACTAATTGCTAGAATATATAGTCCACCAATATAATTGAGAGGGGAGGAGGGATGAATTAGTTATCCAACTATTATCATGATTATCAAATTTATTAAATACTAACCATATGAGAAATATAATTAGAAACCAGAATAAGATATTGATGCACAATAACACTAGATGTTTTAACTAGGGAAACCCTTGATTAGAGGTAAAACCCTAGTGGGGATGGTACCCATAAGATGATGTACTAATATAAATATTATTTGTTAGAAGATGGACCCTGCTAGGAGTCTATGAAAATATTCAGTACATATTAGTCCCTATTAGAAGACTTTGAATTCCTATTAGGAGATTCCAACCCTATTAGGAGTTGTGGAAGGTAGATGGACCGACCTTCCAAATAGCTTTAGGGCGAAGACCAATGAACTCATGTTCCAAATGATCTCCACATTATTCCTTGTGGACTAGTAGAATTGAATTGAACTACTCCTTCCTCTTTCTTTGTCCTGTCAACCAGACTTCTACTCCTTCTAATCTCAATACTAGATCACAAACTTCACATCAAATAATTCCTTGGACCACTTACATGCAATTGTGAAATTCTCTTCTCTTGTTCACACTTGCTTCATCACTTCTCATACTCCATATTTTTATAAACAAGGAAAATAATTTCCTTTATACCATTTCCTTAAAAAAATTCCTTGAGTTTCCCTTGAGGCCTTCTCAATTAATTATAATAGGACTTTAATAAGATAATTAATTATTTCACGATCAAAATAGCACCATTGTTTCATAGTCTATAAAACTCTTCACACATGTGAATTCAGGACTTTATCACTTACTAGCATCACTATCATACTATCCTCTACTACTATGTAAGTTCATGTCTATGGATTATATCTTTTTTAGAAGATAGAATATGATCATCAAAAACTTCTTTTCAGGTACTCTATTTCTGCACTGCTCTCTATAAATCACATATAACTTTTGTATCTCTTCGACTTAAGTTATGTGCACCTAACCTTGTTATTAGGAAACTATGTGGAACATATCCTTAACTTCACATCATCTAGTGATCTAACCTCTATCCATAAAATTATGATATATATCTACTACTCTACTAGTCTTCACATAATTATTGATATGTTGACATCAATGACAAACATAGTCATGAATATAACATGTCAATACTACCACATGTTCTCCAATGCATAGTATGCTCACCCAAAGGAATACCATCAGAATTCATGCTATCACTTTATTACATTCTAAATTCAAGAGCACATTTGTATATTTACATTATTTCATATTAGATCCATCACTCCTAATTTTTAGCATTCTATTTCAATTATCTCAATTCAAGGTTAATTCCTAAACTAGGGTGTTACTGAGGAATCTCCCCCCCACCCCACCCAACAATAAACATTCTCTTTTTTTTTTGTAGGGTTTTAATAAGTTATTATCAAAAAATTTATGGATTTGGAAACCTCTTTTAGCTTTCTTCATAATTGCAAAATCAAAATCAATGTTGCATATAGTCAATCAAGGGTGTACTACACCCCTAATGATCCAATTTTTCCCTAATAGATCACCAGAAGATTTTTGGGTTTTATCCACCTTGCAAATTTTAGTGTAGATCTTGGATTAAAAATTTTTTTGACATCATTTCAGAATAGATTTTTAGATTTGTATCTTACAAGGTATATCATCTTCTCCTTTCTATTTCCATACTTTCCAATGCAACACTACTTCATTTTTCCTTTCATTTAAATCCTCTTAAAGTGGGGCTAAGAGGGAAAGAAACCTAAGTTATTCATTCATCTTTATGTTGAGAAAAGATTGATATAAGTATGAGGATGTGTTTCAATCATTGTTTTGTCACTGATGTCAAACCTCCTACTTGTTGGTAAGATAACTGCTTAGTTGATTTAAGTACTATCATTTGTTTGATTGATGAAGAAAATTTGATCAAATGAGATAACAAGAGCACTTAGAGGAAAGTTTGAGTTGTGGTATAAAATAGGAGTATAAAGATCAGTTAAGACAATGATGATATAATGTATTGTTTATCTACTTAAGGCTACAAAGGTTAGATACACTAATTAAGTGTAGAGGAAAAAGTAAGAAGAATTGTGTATGCCAAGCTTGACCAAGTGCATAATAGGTACCAAGAAAATTTAGTGGAAGCCAAGAAAAAAATTAGTTGGAGTTGAGAAAAGTGAAGATTTAATGTATGTTGAGTGAACATTGTGTAAGCTGAGTAAAGTTTAGTTGATGTCAAGCATTAGTAAACTTTACTATTTGCCGAGTGAACTAGTGTTGGCCAAGTGAAAAGAATAGTATGGAAGTCTAGTGACAACATATTGATGTTGTGTGCCAATATTCATGTCAAATCATAGATTTTATGAATTTGATCCAACTATTTTGTTTTCTTGAATTGTGTGAAGCATGTGGAAGATAACTATGATGAGCTGGTGACACAAAATTCAAGGTAAAGCATTTTAAGGTGAATCCAAGGAAGAGTGTAGAACAAGTTTCTAAAGGAACCAAATGGAAAAGTGGGTAGATTCATTTTATCCTACCTAATCCTACCTAACACTAAAATGGATGATTGTGGTTAAGCAGAAAAATATATTAAATCTATATTTATAGAGACAGTTAGTCAAAAGAAAAGGTTGTCATGTGTGAGAACCTAAGGAAGGCAAGGGACTAGGGCATTGCTTCATTTAATGAACAAATAGAAGAGATTGAAATTGGCATGCAAAGAAAGAAGGCTTAAGTCTATGCATGCTTAAAGGGTGAACAAGCTATCAGAGCTAAAGTGTGTGAAAGCCAAGCACAATGGAGGACTAAAACATAGATTTGTAATCTACAAGTGAGTTGCAATTTGTTATCAGATCAAGCCTTATTCTCACTTTCTAATCATTGTATCAATCTAGGGTAAATCCTTTGGATTAAGGTTGAATTAATAGTCATTTTTTGTAAATCCTTTAATTGGGTGACATTCCAAGTGAATGGTCTAAAGTCCTCTAACAAGGTTCACTCCTAATAGGATGATTGAAATCCTCTAACTAGGTCACATTAAATAGTGTGTATTGTAACCTTTAACAAGGTTGGCCTTTCATAAGAAATCACTTCAAAAGAGTGAGAATTAGTAGCATGTTACTGGTATTTTCCCCAAATTTGGTTTCCACATAAAATCGTTATGTAAAATGTGTTATTGAGTCTATTCTATTTTATGTTTACATATCTACAAAGTTGTTTTGACCTAGGACAATAACCTTCAAAGTTTAAGTGTTTTTTATCTAATGGATGCATGCATAATAATTTGTTATGGACATGGGTCTACTAAGCATTGAAAAGTTTTATTTGTACATCTAGACCTTAGATAACTGATTCATCTCGCCTCTTAGTTATTCTAAACAATTCTAACACTTTGCATTAGAGTTGAATTAATACTTCCCTTGGTGGTAATCCAAGATAATAAAAAGGGGTGGATGTTGGTCTTTTCCCTTTCATTTATGTATGATAGGATTGTTTCCATTTTCCTACCTCACATTTATTGGTGAACTTGATGTTCTCTATTCTTTGATCTTGGAGTTTCATCCATATATTTCCTTGTTCACATTTTTACATTAATTGGTGAACCCAATTTTGTGTCTTCTATTCTTGGAGTTAGATCATTCTATTTATTAGCTAGGATACATCTTGCATCATGAAGATATTTTTGTGAATGGTGTTAGAAAAAATTTCAGCACTCCCCTCGAGATTCATGAAAAGGGCTTAACCACCTCCTATGTACTATAAGTTTATTGGTTGTATCAGGCATTGATAGATCAATCTTTTGGTGCAATGACAACCCCATTCTAACAAGTTGTATCAGAGCTTCACCACAGGTTTAAATCATTAGACCCTTGGGTAACGCTAAGGGGGAGATTGTCAAAAATTTGTTTAGTGCTCCCCTCAGGATTCATTAAAAGGGATTAACCACCTCCTAAGTACTATAAGTTGATTGGTTGTATTAGGCATTGATAGATATATCTTTTGGTGCAATGACAACCCCATGCTAACATATGGTTATCTTTTTCAATGTTCTCCTTCTTGGTTCTCTTTATATCACTTATGATGTTTATGAGCGATTTATGGAGATTTATGCATTTCATTGTGTTTATAGACCTTCATGCTCTTCTTTGTGATAATATTATGAAGTTAATTAATACATATGTTCCTTCTTTTAAGGCTATGATTGATTCTTTATGTGGTTGGCTTATTTCTTCCTTGGATTATGTGAGAACCTTAGTTGAGGATTCTCTAAACCCTCCTAATTCTTTTGCTAATCATTCTGATACTCCTCCTTATTGGTCTCCTATCACTTCTCAATCATATGTTCAAGCTCAAACCTTAGTTCATGATGAGGATATTTCCACATTCCTCGATAAGCCTATTTCTCCTCCTATTAATCATAATGAGGGGAAGTATAAGGTTTATTTCATTTCTCCTCCTATTGTCATACCTTACACTACTTTTTCACATGATTCTTATGATAAATTTCCTCTTTTTGAAGATTTCATGAATAATTATCCTATAGGGTATTACATGGTTGTTAAAATAAATCATACTAGCTTAGGACTTGGTATTAATGAGAACGGTCTTAAAAATCTTATGCATCTATCTCCTAAGATATATAAACATGGTATCAAATATTCTCATTCTAACATAGTGCAAGAATATTTTGGAAATAGCAATGAAAAGTAATTTCTTAGAGGGAGGGTGAATCAACACTTAAAACTTTTACCACTAAAATATTTCACCATCATCCATCTCATAAGTTAACATGTAAACTAAAATATGTAAGCATGCATCACATCCATAGCATAAAGTAAATCAACACATAACACAAAATATTTTTGTTACCCAAAAATTCTCCAAGGAGAAGGTAAAATTGGGGTGGGGATGACACTCACAACTCTTCATTATTATAGTAATAAAGTATGGCCAATTATGGCTACAAAGTTTTGATCATAATCTATTCTCTACCCTATGAGAGGTTTTCCCTATTAAAGGCTTACAAAGACTATTAGGTCTCACCTTGACTAAAGGATTTAAACTCACAACTAAGTAAGCACTCTATTAAGAGATTTACAAAAGTCTATTAGGACTACTTTGTTAAGAGATTAACCTTGTATCACCTATTAAAATGATTTAGTACCCAATCCTTTGATTAGCACCTTTATACTAAATGTCAAATCTCCTCTTTATAGTATGTATCTTGATTCTCCTAATCTAATATATCTTCTTTGACCTTTCACTGCTTGTCTCCACAACTAATCTTCTCTCTTCAACTGATTATGCTCTGTTTCTCATTAAATTATCCATTTTCTCCTTGCCTCTTTCACACAAGATACTTTCCTTAGTATCCTCCTTTGCACTTATACTTCCGCTTAGGGTTTATCACTTTAAGTAGGCATTTGGAGATGATCTTAGGTTAAATAAACTAATCTAATTGATTTCTATTATTGCCTAATGCTTCCCTTTTTCTAATTAGTTGCATGTATTTCATAGGAATGCATGACATGACTTGATCCTTATCTCTTCATATCAAAAGTTTGAGATTATATTGGAAAAAATTTATTTACATAGAATTTTGCACCATTACAAACATCTATGTCATTAGTTGGTTACTTAGCATCAATAAAATTCTGATGCTCACCTTCGCTGTGCTCTTGTGTTGTTTACTGTGAGGTCTCACCCCTATCTATCATAGCATAGACATTCTTACTTGCATTTTGATATTCAGGAATTTGATATTTTGATAGTTATTCAAGACTTAGATGGATAGTGGCTTGTGTTATCTATTAATTTTGACATTACAGTAGTGTTTTTCATCTATGATATGCACTAAGAACATGACATTGTGTATGAAATGATCAAACGCATATGGATGTAACTTTATGACATGACAGAATTAGATTATAATACGATGCAAAAATGTTAATTTGATTATGATGATGTATGATATGTAGATAAATGTTAAATTGACTATGATGGTTTATGGTATGCAGATAGGTGTTAAATTTACTACTATGGTTTATGAAACGTAGATTTAATATTCTAACATCTTGAATGATTTAGTTTAAATGATTAGGAAAGGAAATTTAATTTGAATTATGTTAATAGGGATTTCATAAAATTTGGAATTATATGCATTATGATATATATTTTATATAACCTCCTTGGACTACTAATGCTCAAGTTTAATGTGCAGGAAGTGGAACCATGGAAATTATTGGGGAAAAACAAGTTCCAAACCTATGTGAACACAATTTAACCAAGGCAAATCTTTGGAAGATTCAAAATCCTCATTGTGAAAGTATTTTTCTTCATAAATGTAAGTTTTCTTGTATGTAGAAATGTATAATCATAAACATGAATTAGGGACATGTCATGGTGATGTGGAATGTGCTTATAAGTGTCCCTTGACACTTGTGAACTTTGTGTGTAATTGACATGTCATTTAGGGTTTTGTTCATGGTGGAAATTTACCCTAAAACTAATTACCTTGTTATGAGTAAAGTAAACCCACTTGACAAGGGGTAGGATGGGTCACAACTAAAAGAATTTTGAAATTGGACTTGACTAGGGTTGTGAGGGGTCACTAGATAGTCCCAAACATGTTAGGGACCTAATTCCAACCATAATAGTGCCTAGGCAGCCTAGGGGCCCCCTTTATCCATACATTCTTCCACCAATTCAAAAATGGACTTGTCACATGTGTTCTCTCTCATGTTTTCACTAAGTTGACTATAGTATACTTAGAGGGAGACAAGTTGTAAGAGCTAGTGGCTTGATGTTTTTGCTGAAATAGATAGTGGGAGAGTCTTTTTAGGGGACTTAAACAAACTAGTGGGGTGTTTACCCACTCTCTAAGTTTACAGGTAGTTGGGGTTTGGAGGGAAATTAAGGGAGCTCTACAACAACTATCATTGCCTTTATCTTGGACCAAGTTTGGTGATTCAAACAATGTTCATTTTCTTTCTTTTTAGTATTGTATAATTGATCTGCAAGTATGGATCATGTGCCATGGAATCATGTATTGTATTGTGAGTCTTTGTATGGTAGATCTTGGCTTTGTATTATGACAATGTGGATGTGTAGTGTGTTCATTATGTAAATTTCTTGGTTTTCCTTCTTAATTTTTTTGTTTTTATTTGAATGATGAATGTGATCATGGATGTGAATTCTTCACTCACCCTTGGGATGGAAGAGAAGCCTTGGGTGAAGGGATTAGTTGGGATAAAAAATGTAGTAGAAAGCCTCTTCTCTTGGAGAGAAGGAGGAAATTTTCATGAAGTATGGGCTCCATTGAAGCCATTGTCTTGATATTATGATTGAGGGTGATAAGTGGAAATATGACTTTGGGGGTAGTAAATGGATGATTGTAAAGAAAAGAATGTATGTTGCAAGCCTTGTAGATATATGGTGAATTTAATGAGTGTGATTTGTATTGACATGGAAAATCTCCTCTTGGAAGAGCCCATCTTGACCCATTGTTCTTATGATTCCAATGGTGAATCAATGTGTAAACCTTGGAAGGGAGTTTTATGTGTTGTCTTGTAAGTTTCTCATGTATTATCATATGTTGTATGTGTGTATCTCATTTCGATCTTGTTTCCCCTACTCAATGGGTGGCTTCATAGAATCCTAAGATGGGAGGTGAGCCTCCATGGTTCCTAGTTTTTGTATGGTTGCAAGTTTTGTGAAGATGGATTCCTTGGAGATATTATGGTTTTACTATTAACAAAGTTGAAAAATCAAGTGTGTAAAGAGAGACCAATGTTCCAAGTCATCTCAGATGTGTTGTGAATACAAGTCTCCATTGTTATTTCATTGTGATGTAAAATGAAAATTTCATATTATTGTATATTGTTGAAATTGTGAAGTTGAGAAAATTGAACAAAGTAGCCTGCAAGGAAATCTTCATTAGGAATTTTCACAATATGTGATTTGATGTATTAGAGGAAAGTTATCAAATGAGATCCTTCTTCTTATGATAATTATAAATCATTTGTTAGAACATTTCGTAGTTGATACATTTGTTTTCATATAAATTGATTTAAATTAAAACATAGATAACTGTATTGTAAGTTTATAGGTTATTCATTCAATAAAATGGAAGAAAATTATTATGTTTTGATAGCCCATTGTATATATAGGAACATTAATTCATTGTATTCCAAGTTCTAATAGCTCCTTAGATGAGATAAATGCTATAGTGATATTAATTAGAAAATTAAAATTGGTAAGGAAGTTGAGTCAAATCATTGGCACTTCATGATCATAGTCTCCTAAAAGAAATATAAAGAATAAACATCTTGATACCAAGTTTGAACTTCCTGTAGCTACACTTTTTATTCTCTAGAAAATGTACGAGAATGTGAAAAGTAATCCATGCCTATTACAGAGCAATATAATAATGGTGAAGAATATACCTAGAACCTCCGCTATAAGATACTATTAAAATAATCACTCCATTTAGGAAATAAGAAGAAAATTAAAATAAATAATCATTTAAAGGACAAAATATGTCCACTCACATTAGAATACAAAAAACACCCTACCTAGAAGGAGTGACCCCTAAGGATAAAGTACCTCTGCATATAGTAAGGAACCAAGTTAAAGAAATATAATACTTAATACTTGAACCAAACCCAAAGTACAAATATATTTTATAAAAAAAATTTAAAACATTTTTTAATCCTACATAATCTAGTCATTCCCTTTTTTTGCAACAAAATTACCATGTTCAAATGGGGGAAAGGGGGTTGTGGCCCCTACTAGGCGATCTTGTCTTGCCACATTTGATATTATGTGAATGGTAATGATTAAGACCTTTTCTAACATGACATAGGATTGACATCTTATCCTAGGCACCTAATAAGTTGGAAACTTTGCAAGATGTGAAAACTCTAACCTCTTTTATCCCATCATGCCTAGGGAGGAGGGACCATGTGCTTGAAGAGAGGGGAGGAGTAGATTAAGTTGGGAAGTGGTCCATGACAGGTCTATGCCTTGGGATCATGGTTGACAAAACTTTATTTCACTAAGTAAATTTGGGAAAGGAATGTAACCTTGTCTAAAAATTTATTGGAGAAGGAGATTAAGTTTTATAATTCACTTGGGAGGTGTAGAGGCCTTAGTAAGGGATGAGTGGGTGTTTGACATGTGTAGTAGTCAAGTATTGAACCAAAACAATAAAAGCATAATCATAGGTATTAATTAGATTTATAATATTAGAGGATGATTATAAGTAAAGATATAAGCACTTTATTTACTTAGGATTAGGAGTAAATTAGTAGTTAGTAAGTAGGTTAAGAGAGTAAGTCTGGTTGTTAGAAAGAATAGGTTAATAAAGCATATTATGGGATGGTTAGAGTCATTTAGCTTGAGCTAATTATTCCATGTAGATTTATAAATGGGTTAACCATTATACTAATATTTAGTAAGTATTGTGGAATATTGGCTAGGTTATATTTCTTTCATGGTTTGTAATTAATGGGTAAAAGGTTAAGGGTGGATCGTAGTTTAGTAGAAAAACATGTTGATATTTTATCTAAGCATAGTATGACTAAGTGGTAATTAGTAATTTAAGTGTATTATATTTAATTATTAGTAAATGTGAATATGTTAGTAGATATTAAAATTAGCGTGGTAGCACTTAAGATTTAAATCAATAATTTATGACCTTAATAAGAAAATTTATGGTATGTGATTAGGGTAGTAAGACATATAGTTTAAATGCTAAGATTAGTGAGCTAGTAGATGGTGTTAGTCTAGTTAGTGATAAGTATACCATAATACATTATTAAAGTAATATTAGTTTGTTAATAACCAATAATATAAAAAGATAATAGTGTTTAGAATTAAAATAAATAATGAATAATTTATATATATATAAGATTCTAGGCAATCTTCAACTAGAAGATGTGTAGAAAGAAATTGACTAAATCCACACTTCATAGGAAATTTAAGGGGCAGTTACTTAGGGACGTGGATGAGGGCCTGATAAGTTAGTTGAGAGAACAAATAAGTGAATTCACTCTATTTATTTTTGAAATTAAAAGCTACCAAAAGCAAGGGGGTCGGCCCTTAACAGTCAAAAGGCTGGTAACCACCACATTACCAACCAGTAGCAAAAATAGTCAACAAAAATAGGAGAACCAACAATTAGAGATAAGAACCTAAAACAAGAGAGCTAGAACTAGAAAGTAACCCTAGCAACTAGCCAAAGTCCAACGAGGCACCCAGGCCTAATAAAAACATAATTACAGCTGATAACCAACAAAACTATAACTATCATAATAGTATATAAAGTCTTTGGATCCATGGACCCCATAATTGATCAAAAATAAAATAAAAATAGATTTCTTTTTTCCCTTTTCCTCTTGCATGAAGAAGAATTTGGGCCCATTCATCAGTGAGGAACTTAAAGAGCAATTTATTGTCCTCTATGTCCAAGCCATCTTCCTCCTTCTCCTATGCCAGCAATTGGAGCGTAGTTGCAGTAGCATGAGTAACTTTTATTCCATACAGATTAGAGAGATGGTTAGTATATTATAGGAGGGTAGTTGATTTAAGTACTAAAAGTTATGAGTATTTCATAAAATGAATATGTTATTAATTATATACAAAATATTAGATATAAAACCAATCACTACAAATAATAGTAACCATAGTAATCCTATAAGTTTCATTATAACCTTGATGCAAGAAATAAAACCTATTAATATTTGAAATCAAAATAATAACCATAACAATTAACTTATTACCACCTTATTACAACCTAATGCATCTTGTGTTAACATATGTATAGTGTACACTATTAGGAAAACAAAATAAGACAATATGAAATGAACTAAAATTAGTTTTTCTTAGTGGTAAAGTGATGAATCCTTCTATTTTGACACCCAAACAAAATGTAACCCTAAAATTTAACTTGGAACGTTGACATCCTAACCCTGACACCTAAGGCATGGTTAGAATATCAATGTACCTAAAAGTTTTTGTGTTTTGACCTCCAACCCATGACTGAATCAATGATACCCTAATGTCCTTAAGAAACATGAATTGTAGATCTCAATCTCTATGTAGTTCAGTAGAGTATATCTATTATACATAGATACCTATGTGTTACCCCTAGATTTACCTTTCAAAAAAAAAAAATTATTTAGGGCATGACATTTACTCAAATCCTAAATTGCTCGTCATGCATTAATTATTTGGCATACAATATCTTCTTGGCACTCGAGTGACTTGGCACATATTGATTACTCGAGACCTACTAGTGCTCGACACTGACTATCATATCACTTGGTATGTATTGTCTAGAGAATTATGCTTGGCATGCTCTGATCACTTGACTTGAACTAATCACTCAACTCACTTCATTCATTTGGCACACACTATGCACCCAACCTAAATAGTACCTTGTTCATAGTGATGACCAACTAAATATGCTAGATGATGACTAAGTTTTTTGTTACTACAATGTCAAAACCATAATGAGATTAACAAAATGTTCTAGGTGACCTCCTCTTCATCTTCTCTTACCTACACCTAATCTTGATTATATTGATACTCATGAAGATTTGGTTTTAAAGGTGAATAGGAAAGTAGTTGTTGCTAAACTAAAGAAATATAGTATACCTCTTGAAGATTCTCTTTTTGCATATTCATGTCATTTTTGCTATGATGATTCTCACAATATTGCCAACTATTTTCATTTTTGTTTGTATGTTAACAAAAAGGCTTCAATGGGTATTATTGTTAGAATGTTTAGAATAACTAAGATGGGGGTGAATCAATTATCTAGGGTCTAGATTTACCAATTGAAAAAAAAATACACTTAAATTTCTTTAGATCTTAACATCCTTTAGCACAGTCTCTATAGAAAACTTTTAGTAACATAAACTAGTAGTCTATTGTCCTAAATATGATAAACTCGTAGAATGTAAAGTTTAATAGTAAATTAACACAAATAACATCCAAACAAGTTTTACACTAGGATTTAATGTGGAAATATCAATTTGGAAAAAACCTCTAGTAACATGTCACCAATCTTTTCACTCTTCTGAAGTGAGCTCTATTAGGAGCCAACCCTGTTAAAGTTTACAAAATACACTATTAAATGTACATTCTTAAATGATTTAATAACCATGTTAGGAATGACCTTGTTAGAGGACTTTAGACCATTCCATTACAATTCCACTTTGATTAAAGGATTTACATATGACTGTTAGGTCAACCTTGATTAAAGGATTTCAATACTAATACAATGGTTAGAAAGTAAAAATATGTTTTCATCCAAAAAATACAACTCACTTGCCAAATACAAATCACAATTTGACTCACATGATGATCCATTAATTGGCCTTCATTTTAATCTTTGTCTTGGATCTTCTTGGCAGTCCTTTAATCAACCACACTTCACCTCTCCACAACTCTTCTACAACCTCTTTCTTAAGTTCACCAATCAATAGCATCAACAACTATTCCAACCTTGTTAGGCCTTCACCAGCTCTTCTAATCTCAAAAAATTCTAAAATTATCACTTACACATCCTTAAATAGGTAATTTTGATCATTTTCCACTTAAACACCACTATAGATCTTAGGTTTAGTTTAGATTCATCTAATCCTTCCATTATTTACTCCTCCTTTCTATTCTAGAAACTTCTCCAAAATTCTTCTTGAATCCTTGAACAGAAGCATACAAACATGGTTTCCCTTAATTTAAATATTACAAGTCATCCATGCTTTTCTTTGAGTCATTTTACATGTTCCAAGAAATCAAATCTATCACCTAGAAATCATGATTTTCTCATAAATTGTCAAAATGTTATCACTTGACCAATATTGTGATCTGACACTTAGTCATCATTGGGTTACTCAATTACTACTAACATTCTTGTTTGACACAAATACTAACACTTGGTCAATGTTGATTCTTATTTGGCACTATTTCTTATTAGCTTATGTTGACACTCAATCAATACTAGCATCACTCAAAAAATATTGACATTTGAGTGTCAACACAAATCATTTACTCAGTTCATGCTAAACCAGCAAAACATGTTGAGTACAACATGTGAATATAGACCATGCCAAGTTGCAATGAGTGCCAAGTCACTCATGTGCTAAGTCAGTCAAGTGCCATGTAGATAGACCATGCTAAGTGATTTAAGTGTTGAGTAAGATAGTTGATGTTGAGTAGTTTAGGTGCTAAGCTAGAAGTAGAATTATGGTATGTACCAAGCATCAGTAACTTCAAGTGCCAAGTAACATAGTTTGTTTGTAATCACACAAACAAATATGTAAACCATTTTTATGCTAACTTTAAGATAAATCTCAATATTTTGGAGATAAGGATGAATCTACATGTAGATCCCTTATGCAATTACATGCAACCAATCAAAAAATGGGAAGGTTTAAAGTAGCAAAATGGATGAATCTTAGCCATAGATTCATGCCTAACCCTAAGCCACAAAAGTCTTTATAGGGAAGATGAAGCCCCAAACTTTTTGTATTGAGAGAGTAGTGATAGAAGGAAGATAACAAGGTGTGAATGATCAAATTGTTTATAGAGCATTCAAGGTGACTTAGTAGTCTAAAAGAATTGTAGAATTAGTTAAGTGCACAACAAAGGATAAAGGACACAACAATGATATATTAGATCACAAAGGATCAAGAAAGACAACGTAAAAATTTGATCTTTGATCAGGCAATCTAGTTCCATTCATAAGATCTATGTTGAGACATTTTAATAGGCAATTTTAGTAAAATCTCCTAGGCGAAGTAATCCTAACAAGTTGTAGTAAATTCTTTAATAGGGTGACATTCCAAGTGAATGACCTAAAGTCCTTTAACCAAGCACACTTCTAATAGGGTGTTAAAATCCTCTAATAAGGTGAGACTTAACAATCTCTATAAGCTTTTAATAGGGTAGGCCTTTTATAGGGCAGATCATGTTTCATGGTCAAACTATTGAGTCAGTGCAAGAAGTTGGGTCTCACTTTTGGCCAAAAAGTGGAAGTGTTTTTCCTATTTTTGAAATATTTTGTCAATTGATGCCAAAATTAAAAATTGTAGTGCCTGGAATCTTCTTTTTGAATATGTAATTTATTTGTATACCCATATGTTAGATTATTTTTTTGGTATGGATCTTTAAAAACCACTTTTTCAAAATGCCTATTTCAGGACCATACCACACTCATGTACGGACACCATAATTTGACACAAATGAATGAATTTTGGTAAATCCTTTTAAATGGAGTTACCTGACACACCAAAGATTGATGAGAATATTTTTCTTGAATTTTCTAATGAATATTTTTTTAAAATTAATTTTTAATTGGCTATAAAGGAAAATTTTAAAACCTCTTGTGTACGGACACCATAATTTGATCAAAATTTCACTTTTTTCAAAAAAAAGATTTTAACTTCAAAATAATTGAATGTAGATTGATGACATATAAATTAATTTAAGAAAAAATATAAAATAGAAAAGTTATTAAAGTTTTAGTGAACGTTGCTATTTTACATTTAGGTACCACCTTTGATTAAAAAATAATAATAAAATCATAACTCTATAAAATTTATATTTCTAAAATCAGGACAGTGAGAGCTCTAATGTGTTTTTGTTTCGTAAAAAAATTTGATTAGGAAGACCCTCTAAAAATTATGGCAAGGCATGAATTTGTCAGTTCAATGCCTTAGGCAAATCTTGAGAGGGCAAGGCATAGGCTTGGTCTCACCAAGCCTATCCCAAGCCAAAATTTGAGGCAAGAAAAAATAATCCTGCCTCATGTTGTAAGAAACGGGCGCCTGCTATTTGAATTTCAAAAAATGGATACCCATTTTGAAAAGCTAAAAGCGGCATGTAAAATCTACTAAAAACTTTAAAAAAAGAATTTTTAAGAAACATGCACCCGTTTAAAAAAAAAAAAAAATGGGTACCCGATTTTTAAAAATAACGGGTGCCTATTTTTTAAATTTAGGGTTGGGCACTCGAGCCAAAAATGGGTGCACTTTTTAAAAATCGGGTACCTGTTTCTAAGAGGTCTCATTTTGCAGATTTGACTTTCACAGAATTGCGACCCAACTTTGTGCATTCACCCTATTGTAACCTTAATTGGATACACTTTGTTGTTGTAGGAGTAAATATTTATGGGTGTCATCCCCACCCCAAGTTTACCCTCTTATTTGGAGGGTTTCTGTGTAATCATATCTGGTGTCAAGTGTGTATGTGTGATTACATGTTTTAGATGCATTTCCTTTACATTTTATTTTCAATTTATATATTTAATGCATCTAATGAATGGTGAAATTTTTAATTTCTAAAGTTTGAACTTTTGATTCACAACCCCTGCCCCCCCTCCCCCCCCCCCCCCCCCCCCCCACTCTCATAATATTACTTTCTTATTGTAATTCCAAAAATTGGTATCAAAGTCGAGTTCTTAGAAGGAGAAGCTTTGTAGCTTAGAGAAAAGATCTTGAAATGGAAGTCTACAAATTGGGAAAGATCATTAAGAACAAAGGAATTGATATATAGCTCATTCTACATTCATTGGATGAAGCTAGAGAAGAGCTAAAGAAATCCTTAAAGATAATGAAAGAGATAGCCATTGTAGAGAATGCTACACAATACAAAGAGATGGAAACCACCAAGTAACTTGAAAATGGAGAGTCTAATGAATTTGATGCAACAATTGTAGATCTGATGGAAAAGAACAAAGTACAAGCTAAGAAGATCAAAATTCTCAAGCTAGAACAAGAATCTCAAGCCATGATGCTATGTGAGGTAATTGAACAAAAGAAGAGGGCCATAGATGACAAGGCCATGATTGAAGAAGACAAGAGAACTCTAGAAAAGAGACTAGAAGAGAAGTCAATAGAGCTAATCATAATCTCCAACATATAATTGGATACCCTAAGTTAGATGATGAATGCTCATCATGAGTTGAATGTCAAAGACATTGAGATAACTGCATTGAAGTTGTAGAATGAACTATAAAATGACCTAAGAAGAGAAAGAGATTGCTAAAAGTTTCAACAATCCAAATGAAGCCATCAAGTACTTTGAGAAATTACTAAAATCCCCTAGATCCAAAAATGAAACATCAAGATTAGGCTACACAAGCACTAAAGAAGGAGAATCATCCAAAGTTGCTGAAGAAATAAATAACAAAGGTAAGAACTCCAAACCCACTTGTCATTATTGTGGTAAGAAAGGACATACTGCTAATGTGCATAGGAGCAAGAATGCAAATCAACATGTCAAACCTAAGAACATGAATCACTATCATAAGTTCAATAAGTAAGGTGATCAGGCACATGAATGTAGAAATAGAACTATGCAAGTACCAAGATTTGAAGGTTACTACTACAATTGTCAAAAATATGGACATAAAGACTACAAATGCAGATCCAAAACCATGTGGTCACCAAACAAGTCAACAAAAGAAAGAAGCCATGGACACTCTTATAATTGGGATTACAACACAAGAAAAAGTTGTCAATATTGTCAAGAGTATGGACATATCCCTAAGAATTGCAGTAGGACACACTTCAGTGGCAACTACAATAGATGGTTAAGTCAAACCACATGCTTTAGTTGTTTAAAGACTGGTCACATCAACAAACATTGTCCAACTGGGTCAAAGACACCCAATTATGAGTTTGAAGAAAGAAAAGGCAAGGTAGATGTTGAGAACATCAGAGGAGAGATGAACAAGACAAGGAAAAAAAGAGATGGATGCAGTACATCCAATGGAGCTGGGATCACTTCACCTAATAGGTCAAGTGGTCACACCTCATCAAACTAAGAAAATAAAATGTATGAGGGACTGATACTCAAAATTTATATCTTACATCAGTTCCAAAAGAAAATAGCACTGAAAAAAATAGATTAGCATGAATAAAGATGCAAGATTTTGTGAAAAGTTCAAGGTTAAATCTTCAAGTTTTCATGTTGTTGCCAAGTATGAAAAGTCTTCAATAGATGCCAAGTTAAATACTAGTTAATGTTGAGCTAGTAACTATTGAGTGAGCATAATATCAATAGCTATCAAGTGGAACAAAAATCACGTTAAAGCTAAGTTTATAGCTGTACAAGCACCAAGCATTAAATGCAAATTTTTGTAGGGTATATGATCAATTTTCACTCATTTTTCACCATTTCAAATTCAAGAAAGAGAAAGTAGAGTAAAAGGTGACTTAGGAATCCATTCAAGGCATTTGCAAAAGATTTCAACAATGATTAACTCCAGTTCTTCAAATTCTTAAGGTATTCTTCACAAGCTAAGCTATACAATTTGAAATTTGTATAAACCCTAGTTTTCAAAATGGCATCTAGTTTAAGGAACATAGTGGGAAGAGAGGTTTTAAATGTCCAATTAGTTAGTAACAAGGTTAAGCAACCAATTTTTAAAGCAATTCCAAACATAGCTTACAAGAAAGATCCTTCAAGCACATTGTCCATGATTCCCCCAAAAGTCATAATGGTTCAAGATGTCAGTAAATGCTACAATTGAAAGATATGAGGAATAGGTGACATGGAAATTAGGCAAGCCTATGATAGATCATGTGAAAATGGCATTCTGAAAAACGAATTCAAGATTATTGAAAGGAATAGTTTGACTCATGCCCTAGATTTCCCCATGATATTCAAGACATAATGGATTAGGATACTAAGCATAATACATGATGGATGCTTATGGTTAGAATATGGACCAATGAAAATTTCAAAGATAATAGTTCATATGGTAACTAGATACCCAGTCCTAAATTGACCCAAGACTCTATGGAGTGACTCTAAAGAGGTAATAGAGAAAACACAGGAGCCAAGTGGAACAAACGTGGAATGAAAATTGATACCATCATAGACCCACTACTAGACTTTTCTATAAGGGTAATTTCTCATAAGTTATATCAATTAATAATATTGAACATTGTATTGTATATTGTAGTGGATGTGGGCACCAAATTTTAAAGAAAGATCATACTTACATGATCTAGCCGAGCTTCAATTGCAACAATTGATTGAGAACCTTGGAGCAGTAAGAAAAACCAAGAGTGCACAATATAAGTTTGGATAAATACTTGTCTACATATTTTTCTACATACAAAATACATTTGCATCTTTTGACAAGGTGAGTTGGAAGACAAATAGATCAGCTGTAGTTCAAATCAATGAATATACTGAATAGATGGGAGAAAATTTTGAGACTATCATGATTAAGACCCTTAGGATATGAGATCAATGTTGATGAAGCCTCAATAGCCATCACAACACTTCTAGTAGAGGAGATTGATAAAAGTGCTAAAATATTTGAAAACTATGATGTTATGAAGTAGAACTTGAGATGGCATTAAATACTACTTACACATTGAATAAAAAGGACAAGCTAGTAAAGAAGCTTAAGGCCAAATTTGGTGAAGGTGCAGGTGAAGAAGAAGAAGATGAAGAACAAGAACAAGCCCAAGAACCTCTTGCATTAACCTAAGGATTGGGAAAAGATAAGGATGAAGAAGAGGTAGAAGGTGCCAAGGAAGAAGAAACTGAAGAAGCACCAATACAAGTTCAACAAAAGAAAAGAAAGGCTAAGGCACAACTTGTGGCAAAAACAAAGGCAAATAAAATTTCTAAGACAAGCCCAACAAAGCTGAAAACACCAACTACCAGGGCAAGCACATGAGCTACCACACAAAAGCCCAAGGATAAAGCAAAAGACAAGACCAAGGCTATAGAAAAAAAGGTCTAGTGTAGAAGAAAAAAAGAAGGAAATACATTGCACAATTGGATTCAAATGATGAGAGAACTAAATTAGAGGACATAAGCCAATTTAAAGTGGTAATTCATACACCACTTTCTGATCTTGAAAATATTTGTGAAAATGTCAAAAATAATGTAGATCTATTTGGTCTAAAAAATATTGATTTTGAAAAACTTGGTAGAGAAGAGAAGAATTTAGTTGAAGAGTCAATATATGCAATGATGTCAAAATTCAAGAACACCCCACTTGAAATAGATAACACTATGCTCAAAAGTCTATTTGACATTATTGAGTAGAAATGACATTATTGTTTAAACCTAGAGAAAGAAATTAGAGAATCTACATTAGCCTAGGTTATGCCAAAATTGACAAAAGTGTAGATTACCAAAGCCAACAAGAAATATGGTGGAAGATTTGCACCAAAATATAGGACATTCAACATTCTTTAGAATAACATTGAAGATGTTTTAAAGAAATCCACTGTAATGTGGAAATTGATTTATGGATTGAGAACTATCAAACAAGGAGAAGAAGATAATTTTAAGGGTAGAAATAATGGTGATGAAGATGATGACAAGGAATAAGAAAAAGAAAAAGTTAATACTATGGAGGAGACACAAAATAAAACTGATGACATGGCTATAGCTGATTAGCAGTAAGAAGAACAAAGTGTGCAAGACACAAATGATAAGTATGAGCCCTCCTCATGACACTAGTATACCTGCAAAAATCATAACTATTAAGGATGTTTCTAATATTTTAGCTTAGAACATCAATCCTTTGATTGCAGAAGATTTGAAGAAGATACTTGACCAATCTACACTTCAGGGAAGATTATGTGAAAACCCAGTATTGGTTAGTGTAGACGAACTACAAAAGGTAGTAGCTAAAATAATAAGGGGCAAGCTAAACACACAAGAACCACCTTCTATCCCTATAGTTACTCAAGTTTAACCTTTAATTCAAACATCAATAGACACATTTATTAAGGTTGAAACAAGTGTCAAAGTTGACATAGTTGAAACAGAGACAATAGAAGAGCAAGCAGGATAGATATGCATCTATACCTGCACAAGGTGCTACTCAAATCATTGTCTTAGATAAGAGTAGATCTAAATAAAGAGAGGGTACATTGAAGGAAAAGGAGCAGGAAGTCATTCAAGCATTGGTAACCTTAAAAACATTAGGAACTCCTACAAAAGTCCTCTAGAAGCCAAGCACAGAAGTTGTACCCCTACATATCTTAGCACTAGGCTCAAGCTTTTCTAAGGTTGATAGATGTCACTTTAGATGAAGAGATCATTATTCCTATATATTATTAAGATGCTATGACTATAGAGGAAATAGAAATATTGCAACAAGCTTTGGAAAAGAAAAAGCACCAAGAAGTGCATAGAAAAGAGTTTAGGCAAAATAAAGCATTACAATACATTAAGGAAATCTTCATAGATGCATTTAGCTTGCCTAAACCTGAAGAAATAAAGCCACTATTGGAAAAATTGTCAAAAATTGTTGAAAAGGTGAACAATGGAGATACTAACACAAGTGCAAAACTTCTTGAGTGGTCATAGAAGAAATTCAAGAGTAAAGTAAATGAGAAGATATCTCGTGAGATAACACTTACTCAAGTTGCACTAACTACAAAGGTTGAGGATGTAAAGAAGGTACTTGAGAATATTTTCTCATTATACGCCAAATTGTGTGACCCCATACTCTTCACCCAAGAAACCAGACATAGAATTCTGAGTCTAGAGAGAAATTTAAACATCTTAGGTAATAGCTACCTCAAAACCCAACTCAGAGTGAGAAGCATTTTCATGGATTACTTTAGTCACAAAGTCAACTAGTTGTGTTAATAGAAAAAGAGGCTAATATAAGAGCAAAGTTTTCCAATATTCAAGCCTCCATTACCCCCCATATGGAAATACTCCATAAAGGGCTAGGATATGCAAAAATTATATTGAAGAAAGACCCCAATCTTTCTACACAAGATGACCTTGTACACCTAGTAGCTGAGCTGCCCATCCAACTCAACTCAATGGATGTTGCATGTGACAATTCAATTGGGATGCAACTCTAAAAATAATCATGGACATCCATAAAACCATTTTGGACAAATATATATTAGTATATAACCCATTTGACATAACTATTAAAAAAGGGGGAGATAAAATAAAGAAATATACAACAAGGGGAAGATAAAGAGAAAATAGATAAAGTAGGCAGCTTCAAAGGAGAAGAAGTAGATTTAGAGGGGGAGATAAATAGAAAATTGAAAAGGGGGAGAATAAACAAAGGGGGAGTTAGCAAAGGATGTAGATAAAATAGAGTAGAGAAGAGGCAGAAATACAGCATATTGGAATATTAGATAAAAGAGTACAAGTGCATTGAAGTCAAAGAGTATTAGTAGAGACAAATCTACTTAGAATGGAGAGAAAATTTTGGATACAAAATAGACACATTGACTTAGGGGGATTTATAAATTTTGAGGGATATAGGTTATTGAAAAATTTTGAATTTTTTTGAAGTTTTTCATACAAGTTGAGTTATAGATATGTTATATTGAGAAGATTTGATTAACTATGTTCATTCAAGTGTTTTTGACACTCATGTTAAAGGGGGAGATTGTTGATCTTGGATTAGTTTTGACAATTGAGTGTCAACACACTTAAATCATTTACTTAGTTCATGTCAAACTAGTAATACATGTTGAGTACAACATGTGAATATAGACCATGCCAAGTTTCAATGAGTGTCGAGTCACTCAAGTGCTAAGCAAATAGACCATGCCGAGTGATTCAAGTGTCTAGTAAGATAGTTGATCCTGAGCATTTTAGGTTTCAAGCATCAACAACTTCAAGTGCCAAGTAACATAGATTGGACATATTTTTTTGTAATGGTACAAATAACTATGTAAACCATTTTATGCCAACTTTAAGATAGATCTCGATCTTTTGGATATAAAGATGAATCTACATGTAGATTCCCTATGCAATTACATGCACCCAATCAAAACAGGGGAAGGTTTAAAGTAGAAAAATGGATGAATCTTAGCTATAGATTCATACCTAACCCTAAGCTACCAAATTCTTTATAAGGAAGATGAATCCCCAAACTTTTTTTATTGAGAGAATAGTGATAGTAGGAAGATAACAAGGGGTGAATGATTGAAATTTTTACAGAGCATTCAAGGTGACTTAGCAGTGTGAAAGAATTGTAGAATCAGTTAAGTGTAGAATAGAGGATAGAGGACATAGAAATGATATATCAGATCATAAAGGATAAAGAAAGACAGTGTGCAGATTTGATCTTTGATCAAGCAAACTAGTACCATTCATAAGATCTATACTAAGACATTTTAACAGGTGATTTCAGTAAAATATCCTAGGTGGAGTAGTCCTAATAGGCTATATTAAATCCTTTAATAGGGTGGCATTCCAAGTGAATGACCTAAAGTCCTTTAACTAGGCACTCTTCTAACAGGGTGTTAAACTTCTCTAATAAGGTGGGACTTAACAGTCTCTGTAAGACTTTAACAAGGAAACCCTTTTACAGGGTAGATCATGTTTCATGGTCAAACTATTGTAACCATAATTAGCTATGCTTTATTGTTATAGGCATAAAGATTTGTGGGTTTCATCCCCACCCCAGTTTTACCTTCTCATTTGGAGGGTTTCTGGGTAATCGTATCTAGTGTCAAGTGTGTATGTGTGATTACATGTTTTAGATGCATTTCCTTTACATGTTATTTTTAGTCTATATATTGAATGCATCTAATGAATGGTGAAAGTTTTAATTGCCACACCCTCCCCCCACCAAGATTACTTTCCTATTTGTAATTCCAACAATTTTATATATCTCATGAAACTTGATTGTGTAGATATCTTCTTCTCAAGATTTAATGTTCATCTGTCATCTGTGCATGACTAATACAACATTATGTCCTACTTCCTTTACTCTTGTCTTCTTCTTCCTTTACTACTTTTAGAAACTCCTAAAGTAGGACTATCTGCATCAACTTTTAGTTGAATATAATTGGTCACCCCTTGTTATCTTCCTTCTATCACTACTCTCTCAATACAAAAAATTTCGGGCTTCATCTTCTTTATAAAGGCTTTGGTGTCTTAGGGTTAGGTATGAATCTATGGTTTATATTCATCCATTTTGCCACTTTAAACCTTCCTCTCTTTTTATTGGTTGCATGTAATTGCATAAAAAATCTACATGTAGATTTGTCCTTATCTCCAAAAGATTAAGATCTATCTTAAAGTTGGCATAAAAATGATTTACATAGTTGTTTGTGCCATTATAAACAAACAACAATGTAAACCATTTTTATGTTGACTTTAAGATAGATCTCAATCTTTTGGAGATAAGGATGAATTTACATGAAAATTCCCTATGCAATTATATGCAACCAATCAAAAAAGGGGAAGGTTTAAAGTGGCAAAATGGATGAAAGTTAGCTGTAGATTCATACCTAACCTTAAGCCACCAAAGTCTTTATAAGAAAGATCAAGCCCCAAACTTTTTTTATTTGGAGAGAAATGATAGAAGGAAGATAGAAAGGGGTGAATGATCGAACTAATTATAGAGCATTCAAGGTGACTTAGCAATGATATGTCAGATCATAAAGGATCAAGAAAGACAGTGTGTGGATTTGATCTTTGATAAGGCAATCTAGTGTCATTCATAAGATCTATGCTGAGACATTTTAATAAGTGATTTTAGTAAAATATCCTAAGTGGAGTATTCCTAACAAGCTGTAGTAAATCCTTTAATAGGGTGCCATTCCAAGTGAATTACCTAAATTCCTTTAACAAAGTACACTCCTAACAGGGTGTTCAAATCCTCCAATAAGATGATACTTAATAGTCTCTGTAAGCCTTTAATAGGGTAGGCCTTTCATAGGGAAGATCATGTTTCATGGTCAAACTATTGTAACCTTAATTGGCTACACTTTATTGCTATAGGAGTAAAGATTTGTGGGTTTCATCCCCACCCTAGTTTTACCTTCTCATTTGGAGGGTTTCTGGGTAATCATATCTAGTGTTAAGTGTGTATGTGTGATTACATGTTTTAGATGCATTTCCTTTGCATGTTATTTTTAGTTTATATATTGAATGCATCTAATGAATGGTGAAAGATTTAATTGCTAAAGTTTGAACTTCTGATTCACCACCCCCCCCCCCCCCCCCCCCACCCCTCTGGCCCCCCCCACAAAAAAGATTACTTTCCTATTTGTAATTCCAATTTTATATATCTCATGAAACTCTATTATGTAGATATCTTCATGTTAGTATTGAATTTTCCTTTGTTACTTGTGCATGACTAATAAAACATTATGTCCTACTTCCTTTACTCTTTTCTTCTTCTTCCTTTACTACATTAGGCAACTCTTAAAGGAGGACTATCTGCATCAAATTTTAGTTGAATACAATTGGTCACCCCTTATTATCTTCCTTTTATCAATACTCTCTCAATACAAAATTTTTGGGGCTTCATCTTCCTTATAAAGACTTTGGTGGCTTAGGGTTAGGTATGAATCTATGGCTAAGATTCATACCTAACCCTAAGCCACAAAAGTCTTTATAAGGAAGATGGAGCCCCAAAATTTTTGTATTGAGAGAGAAGTGATAGAAGGAAGATAATAAGGGGTGAATGATCGAATTGTTTATAGAGCATTCAAGGTGACTTATTAGTGTGAAAGAATTACAAAATTAGTTAAGTGCAGAACAAAGGATAGAGGACATAACAATGATATATTAGATCATAAAGATCAAGAAAGATAGTGTGTAGATTTGATCACTGATCAAACAATCTAGTATCATTCATAAGATCTATGTTGAGACATTTTAATAGGTGATTTTAGTAAAATCTCCTAGGTGGAGTAGTCCTAATAGGCTATAGTAAATCCTTTAATAGGGTGGCATATGAAGTGGATCACCTAAAGTCTTTTAACTAGGCACACTTCTAATAGGGTGTTAAAATTCTCTAACAAGGTGGGACTTAATTGTCTTTGTAAGCCTTTAACAAGGTAGGCCTTTCATAGGGTAGATCATGTTTCATGGTCAAACTATTGTGACCTTAATTAGATAAACTTTATTGTTGTAGTAGTAAAGATTTGTGGGTGTTATCCCCACCCCAATATTACCTTATCATTTTGAGGGTTTTTGGGTAATCATATCTGGTGTCAAGTGTGTATGTGTGATTATATGTTTTAGATGCATTTCCTTTACATATTATTTTTAGTTTATATATTGAATGCATGTAATGACTGGTGAAACTTTTAATTGTTGAAGTTTGAACTTTCGATTCATTCCCACCCCCCACTCGCACCCTTCTTAGAAGATTACTTTCCTATTTTTAATTCCAATTTTTCTATATATCTCATGAAACTTGATTATGTAGATATCTTCATGTTAGTATTAAATTTTCATCTGTCATTTGTGCATGAATAATACAACATTATGTCCTACTTCCTTTACTCTTGTCTTCGTCTTCCTTTACTACTTTAGGAAACTCCTAAAGTAGGACTATCTACATCAACTTTTAGTTGAATTCAATTGGTCAACCAACAATTTTATATATCTCATGAAACTTGATTATGTAGATATCTTCATGTTAGTATTGAATTTTCCTTTGTCATCTATGCATGACCGATACAACATTATGTCCTACTTCCTTTACTACTTCAGGAAACTCCTAAAGTAGGACTATCTACATCAACTTTTAGTTGAATACAATTGGTTAATTATGTATGGTCTTTTATGTTACACAAAGTGACATATCTTTGCTAGTTAGTGTATGTCGATCTCACACAAGTGATGAAGATAGTTTCCTATGTCCACCAAGCATTCTAAAGTTTTCCAAGTTCAAAAGACAATGTCTACCAAGTTCACTTAGGAGACAAAGAGAAGTTCACAAAAGTTGAGTGTTAATCAAGCTCACTTAGTTAATGAAGAAAAATTTGTGATGGGGACACAACCCAACAACCAGAATAGACACAATAGAAAGGGGAAATATATTAACTGAGAAAATAAGCTGGTACAAATAGTGCAGAGAAAATAAACTCAAAACATGCCCTGTGGGCTTACAATAGCATAAATCTGGAGAATATTTCTCCTTTTAGCACCTCCTCTCAAGCTCCAATCCGAACTGCCTTTTACAATGCCAGAAATCTCCTTAAAAAAACCTCGGAGGGTTAAGGACTAGGAGTACATTCTAGAAAGTGCTAGTAGGCATCCACCGACAAAATAGAAGGTTCCGGAAGCTGCATTAGAAGTCGGTGCGATTCTAGAAGAATCTAGAAACGGTAGCCGAACTTCCAGGAGGCATAACTTTTGAACCGTAACTCCGATTGACGAACCGTTTACATTTTCGGAAAGCTCTCGAAGCGCTCTATAGCCCTATGGACAAGCTTCACTCATCCCCCATTTTTTGACCCTTTTCAAGGTCATTTAATGCCCCAAACTTGACTCTGAAGCATTCTTAGGGGGTCTCCAAAACCCGAAAAACTGCAATAACTTTCAAACCGTGGGGCCTTTTGACCTGATTCTTTTTCTGGAATGCTCTAAATCTCAATTACATTCATCTGGCCAAGTCACACCTTCTAGGTCACCAAAATGATGGTCAAATTGCATGCTCCTATTTTTTCAGGATTTTTAAATGCACTGATAGTTGAACTATGAGAGTTGGAACCTTTATTTGAGCCAAATGGGTATCCAAAAATGCAAAGACATAAAATAGAAACTAAGTCTAAGTACATTTTTTTGGGTGACACAGGATTGCCCTTATACCTCTGGATGCTTCTGCATCAGACACCCAGGGTAGATTGAAAAGTGACCCTGTCACTTTATGGATGGTAGAGGAAATCCCAAATGGGAAACCTCAGCTGCTGAAATCCAAGTTGAGTCTTCGATCGGTCGTCCTTTCCATTTGACCAAATACTCTTCATACTGCCTATTTCTCATACTCCTACCCACACGATGATCTAGAATGTCTTCTATCTCCTCCTTCTTAGAAGCAGGAATTGGACACGGCTCTAAAACCAGCTCCTCATCTGCACCATCATCATGATACTCTGTCAAATCTGCAATGTTGAAAATGGGAGAAATGTGAATACCATCTGGCAGCTCCACCTCATATGCATTTCCTGAGTTATGTTTCTTCAAAATTTTGCAGGTGCCAAATTTCTTCATTTTCAGCTTGTTGTAGGTACCAACTGGAAATCTTTCTTTTCGTAAGTGCACCATGACAAGATCCCCTACTTGGAATTCCTTATGTCTTCTCCTTTGATCAGCCCTAGCTTTATACTCTTGATTCATCTTGATAATGTGTGCTTGGACCTCCTCATGTAGACGCTTGATGTGTTCAGCAAAATCCTCAGCTTCAGCACTTGTTCTCTCCCCTTGTTCTATCTTCCTCAATTCTGGTGCAGTCCTTGGGCTATTTCCATATACAATTTGAAATGGTGATTTTCCAGTACTCCTATTTACAGAGTTATTATAAGCAAACTCTGCCTGTGGTAGAATCAAATCCCATCCCTTGGGCTTATCTCCAACTAAACATCTCAGCAAATTGCCCAGACTTCTATTTACCACTTCTATTTGGCCATCAGTCTGTGGGTGATGCATGGAATTGAATTTCAAGTCTGTTCTCAACTTCTTCCACAATGTCCTCCAGAAATACCCCACAAATTTAGTATCTCGGTCAGAAACTATACTCCTTGGAAGACCATGTAGTCTTACCACCTCTTTGAAAAACAAGTCTGCAATATGGACAGCATCATGAGTTTTGTGGCATGGAATGAAATGTGCCATTTTGGAGAACCTATCAACCACCACGAATACTGAGTCATTACCCCTTTGTGTCCTTGGCAATCCAAGAACAAAATCCATACTTATGTCCTCCCATGGGCTTGATGGAACAGGCAATGGCTGATATAGGCCAGTATTTTGACTAAACCCCTTGGCAACTTGACAAACCTGGCAACTCTGTACAAACTTCTTCACATCCTGTGTAATTTGAGGCCAAAAATAATGTTCTCTAAGAATGGAAATGGTCTTATCCCGACCAAAATGTCCTGCCATCCCTCCACTGTGTTTCTCCTTAATCAGATTTTCCCTCATGGAACTCCTTGGAATGCACAATTGACTACCTTTGAACAACATGCCATCCTGAATCAAATAGTCTAACCACTTGGTTCTATCTACAGCAACAGGTTCTTTACAAGATTTCCATGCTTCAGCAAAATCAGGATCCTCGAGGTACAAATTCTTGAGTTCATCAAACCCAACTACTTCAACCTGCATTGTTGTAAGCAACAACTGTCTCCTGCTTAATGCATCTGCAACCCTGTTAGATTTTCCACTTCTATGCTTTAACACAAATGTATAACTCTGCAAGAATTCTACCCACTTCATATGCCTCTGATTCAATTTACCTTGGCTATTTAGGTACTGTAATGCCTGATGATCAGTATACAAAACAAATTCCTTTGGCAACAAATAATGCCTCCATTTCTTTAAGGCCTGAACTATTGCATAGAACTCTTGATCATAAACAGAATACTTCTTCTTTGCGTCATTCAATTTTTCACTAAAATATGCAATAGGCTTACCTTCTTGGCTTAATACAGCCCCAATAGCGCTACCACTAGCATCACAGTCCACCTGGAATACTTTTCTAAAATCTGGAAGTGCCAACACAGGCTGTTCAGTCACCTTCTTCTTTAGCAATTCAAAACTTCTCGTGGCTGCTGCAGTCCATTTGAACTCTTTTCTATCCCCTCTTATTGTATCAGTTAGAGGTGCACATATGCCACTGAAATTCTTAATAAACTTTCTGTAAAAACTAACTAGACCATGAAATGATCTTACCTCAGTAGCAGACCTTGGAGTAGGCCATTCCAAGATGGCTTTTACCTTCTCTGGATCCATTTTGAGACCTTCAGGTGATATAACAAATCCCAAATAGACTAACTCCCTTTTTGCAAAGACACACTTCTTTAGATTAATTAACAATTTCTCTTCCCTTAGCCTTTCAAAGACACTACGAATATGCAGTAAATGTTCTTCCAAAGTCTTGCTGAAAATTAAAATATCATCCAAATAGACAATAACAAATTTTCCCAAGAACTTCTTAAGTACCTCATTCATGAGCCGCATGAAGGTGCTTGGGGCGTTCGTCAATCCAAAGGGCATGACTAACCACTCATAAAGACCCTCCTTGGTCTTGAAGGCTGTTTTCCACTCATCTCCTTCTCGAATCCGTATCTGATGATAGCCACTCTTCAGATCTATCTTTGTGAAGTACTGAGCTCCACTCAAGCAGTCCATAAGATCATCCATCCTTGGTAAAGGAAACCGGTACTTGATGGTTATCCTATTTATAGCTCGAGAATCTGTACACATCCTCCACTCTCCATCCTTTTTTGGTGCGAGTACTGCAGGTACTGCACATGGACTCAGGCTCTCTCGAATCAAGCCCTTCCTCAATAGCTCCTGAACCTGTCTATTTAGCTCCTCTGTTTCAGTAGGAGTCATCCTGTGAGCAGCCTTGTTAGGCAAACTAGCTCCTGGAATCAGATCTATCTGATGACTGATTTGCCTTACTGGTGGCAATCCATCTGGAACATTATCAGTGATAATATCTCCAAATTCTCCTAGTAAATCTGAAACTTCAAATGGTATTTCACTACTACCTTCTTTATCTTTTCTAGGAATCAAAGCATAGCACATGCGCTGATGTTTCATGCCATCTAAAAACTTCCTTCCATCAACAAGACAAATCCTAGCACTGCTACATACCTTTTCACCTTCCTTTTTCATGGGCTTCAATTTGTGGCGAACTCCATCCTTTGTCAGAGAGTATGTGTTTGCATGTCCATCATGTATTGCATGTCTATCAAACTGCCATGGTCTACCCAACAATAGATGGCAAACATCCATTGAAATAACATCACAGAGAACTTCATCATGGTAACTTCCAATTTTGAATTTTACTAAACATTGTTCACTTACCAGGACCTTATGATCATCTTTTACCCAAGAAATCTGATAGGGCTGGGGATGTTTCTCCCTCTTGAGCTTCAGCTTAGAGACCATCTCTTCGGATACCAAGTTATCAGTGCTACCACCATCAATGATCACATCACAACATTTATCCTCACACTTGTATCTGGTACGGAACAAACTCCTCCGTTGTCCTGGTTCATTTTCACCACTTAGTAGGACTCTTTCATTTACCAAGGTCTCTCCTCTTTCTGCATCCTCTGAATGTGATGATTGTGCATCCTCATCCACATGAGCAACCCTAGCTTGGCCCTCAGCTCTCCTATCTGTCCTTCCTTGTCGTTGAGGGCATTCAAAGGCACGATGACCTTCTTCATTGCAATGGAAACAGGTACCACAGAAGCCTCCTCTTCCTTGCCCACGTCCTCTACCTCTTCCTCTTTGATTTCCAAAGTCTTGATCGCGGGAGCGGTTGAAACCCTCATTCCTCTGGTTCCTGCTAGTATTCTCATCTTCATTTTTCTTTTGAGTTTCATTGCGGCCTCCAGATGATCTACCGCTTCCCCTTCCTCCTTGGTCGCGCCCTCTTTGTCTTCCTTCAAACCTTTTACTCAGCTTCTCTTCAACTCGTAGGGCAAACTGGTATGCTTCTTCAACGCTGGTCATTCTTACCAGACTTAATTCCTCCTGGATGCTAGATCGCAACCCACTGATATAACAAGCAACCTTCTCCTTATTTGCTTCTACATGCCCCGCTCTAATCAGGAGTCGGTAAAACTCCTCTGTATATTCTTGGATTGATCTTCCTGCTTGCTTTAACCCATGCATCTTCTTAAACAGATCAAGCTCGGAGTCCACAGGAATGAACTGCTTCTTCAATTTGTCCACCATGCGATCCCATCTTGTGATCTTCTCCTTTCCTCTTCTAAGTCTTTCCAGTTGAATCTCTTGCCACCAGATTTTGGCATGGCCTTTTAGTTTGGCCTTTGCAAACTTAACCCTATCTGGGTCCCTTATATCCTCATACTCAAAGTATTCGTCCAGTTCATTGATCCAATCGATCAACTCATCTGGTTTCAAATTTCCCAAAAATATACCCACTTCAATTGTAGGTCTTTTCCCAAACCTAGAAATGGCCCTAAAAAGCCTTTCCTCTACAGGATTCAGAACTTCCCCGTCAACTTCCATTACTTCCTCTTCATTGTCATCTTCACTATTGTCATCTGCAGCAATATTTGCTCCTCTACGAAGCTCCTCTTGCAATGCTTGTACCTGTCTCTGGAGGGCTCTAACCTCCTTAGGATCAACAGCTCTGGCCCTTCCACCACGCTCTCTTCGTGGAGGCATCTTCTAACTCGAACCCACAACCACACAGTCCTGGTGCAAACTACCTCACAGTCGGCGCTCTGTCTACACACTCAGGAAAACAGGCTCTGATACCACTTGATGGGGACACAACCCAACAACTAGAATAGACACAATAGAAAGGGGAAATATATTAACTGAGAAAATAAGCTGGTACAAACAGTGCAGAGAAAATAAACTCAAAACATGCCCTGTGGGCTTACAATAGCATAAATCTGGAGAATATTTCTCCTTTTAGCACCTCCTCTCAAGCTCCAATCCGAACTGCCTTTTACAATGCCAGAAATCTCCTTAAATAGACCCCGGAGGGTTAAGGACTAGGAGTACATTCTAGAAAGTGCTATTAGGCATCCACCGACAAAATAGAAGGTTCTGGAAGCTGCGTTAGAAGTCGGTGCGATTCTAGAAGAATCCAGAAACGGTAGCCGAACTTCCAGGAGGCATAACTTTTGAACCGTAACTCCGATTGACGAACCGTTTACATTTTCGGAAAGCTCTCGAAGCGCTCTATAGCCCTATGGACAAGCTTAGCTTGTCCCCCATTTTTTGACCCTTTTTGAGGTCATTTAATGCCCCAAACTTGACTCTGAAGCTTTCTTAGGGGGTCTCCAAAACCCGAAAAATTGCAATAACTTTCAAACCGTGGGGCCTTTTGACCTAATTCTTTTTCTGGAATGCTCTAAATCTTGATTACATTCATCTGGCCAAGTCACACCTTCTAGGTCACCAAAATGATGGTCAAATTACATGCTCCTATTTTTTTGGGATTTTTAAATGCACTGATAGTTGAACTATGATAGTTGGAACCTTTATTTGAGCCAAATGGGTATCCAAAAATGCAAAGACATAAAATAGAAACTAAGTCTAAGTACATTTTTTTGGGTGACACAGGATTGCCCTTATACCTCTGGATGCTCCTGCATCAATTTGGATGGAACTAGTGTTAACCAAGCTCACTCAATTACCAAAGAAAGTTTATATGCAATGTTAATTGATTTCACTTGGTTATCACATGAAAATCATTTATGAGTTAGTGTTTATTGATTAGGATTGACTAACAGAGAATTTTCACATTTTGGCATATTGAGTTCAATAGATTTTTTTGTTAGTTCTAGCCTACTGAGGAGATGAATATAAATTATTCAAGTTATATTCAAGTCAACTTGACAATGCAAAAGGTATAAATATAAGGTCAAGTTGAGGATTGAATGTGTAAGAGTGTATTGAAGAATAGAAGATTCTTAGAGGAAGTGAATTAGAAGGATAAGTAGAATATCCTTGTGGAGCTACAAAGATACATTCGATTAGAAAGTATCAAGTATACAAGCCAGAATTGAGATCTATATTCAACAATTTAGTTGCATCAGAAATCTAGTTGTCTCATTTTTACTCTCTAACCATTGTAATAGTGATCTAAATCTCTTAATAGAGTTGGCTTAATAGTTATTTGTAAATCCTCTAACAAGGTGGCATTTCTAGATTGAAGTGTCTAAAGACCTCTAACAAGGCCACTCCTAATAGGGTGATTAAGTCCTCTAACAAGGTCACACCTAATAGTGTGTTTGTAATCTTTAACATGATTGGCTCCTAATAGGGCTCACTTGAGAAGAGTGAAAATCAATATGAAGTTGCAATTGGTGGTTTTTCCAAAATTGGGTTTGCATGTTAAATCTTAGTGCCAATTGTGTTCATGCTATTTTTATGTGTACACAACTAAGTTAACTAAGGTTAATCAAAGATAATATCTTTAGATTTACATTTTTCAAGTTATAGTTGTTATTTTAGTGTTCACCAAGTTATAACATTTGCTAGTGTAGACCAAGTGAATGTATGTTTGTCGAGCATCAATATTTTCAGTGAAGTTTATATTCTATGTTGACATCTAAGGGATCTAGGATTTATTTTAGTGGTAACTAATTCACCCCTCCCTTCATAGTTACTCCTCTTATATTTCCAACAATTGTTATCAAAAAATTTTGGTGCTTGTAGAGAAGGCTTCAAGGACCTAAGCTAAAGATTAGGATGTTTTATAGAAGAGAGATTCCCAAGATGAATAGAGATAACTTCAAGGCATGGCAGGAAATTATGAAGTTGCACCTAGAAACCATTAGTATTCAAGTTTGAAAATTTTGGAAAATTCTTACAAGGCTTCTACTAGAACATTGACTATCGAACATATTGCTAAAAAGAAAAATTATAATATTATGATGATTAACATTGCATCAACTCTTAACTATGTTAAATTTAATGAAGTCAAGGGATGTGCTACTACTCATAACATGTGGACCAAACTAAAGGATATCCATGGAGGTAATGATAATGTGAAGAAAGCCAAGGAAGAAATCTTAAGAGGTTGGTGTGATAAAATGAAGATGAGAGAGAAAAACATTGCAATAAATTTTGAGAGAATAAAAGCTAGTGTCAGTGTTATCAAAGCCTCTCAAGGAACAATTGAAGTTATGATAGTGGTAAGCAAGGTACTCAATACCATTCTTTCTATCTATGAAATTAGAGTGTTTTCTATTCAAGAGATAAGATGTGATCCAAATAAAAAGATAACTTTGGATTCTCTAATTGGAAGATTGACTGCATTTGAACTAGATAACTATGATAATTATACTCCTAGTTCTAGCAATATTGAGTCTACATTTGAAAAAAAGGTATCACTCAAGAAAAAATCTAAAAATTGTAATAGAAAAAAATATAAAAGTGAAGAGGAAGATAGTTCTAATAGTGATTATAAATCCATTGAAGCATTTCTTGCAAGAAGGTATACCAAAGGCAAAGGAAAGTATAAAGGTAAAATTCCTTTAATCTATTTTTCATATGAAGAAATTGGTCACATTGTTGCAAGATGTCCAAATAGAGAAGAAAAAGATGAAAAGAAACATAGTATGTAAAAAGGAAAGAAGGATTTAAAGAACTTCAAGGACTATAAGGACAAAGATAGGAAATCTTGTTTTATGGCTAAAGATTCAGATAGCAGTGAAGATGATGAAATGGTATATATTGTTGTACAAGATGAATTTGATGATGGAGATAAAATGGCACTTATCTCTCATGTTAGGAAAAATGATACATGGATTATATTTAGTGGTTGCTTACATCATATGACTAGTGACAAAACAAAGTTTGAACATATAGAACATTATGATGATGGAAGTGTGAGATTTGTAAATAATCAATCATGTTGTATAAAGAGAAAGGTTGTATCTCACTAACCAATGAACTTAGATGTGATAATGATTATTGTGTTGAAGGGCTAAAAAATAATCTACTGAGTGTGGCATAGTTGAATAACATTGGATTCAAGGTAAGATTGATGAATGGGAAGGCCAAGTTGCTAGATGGAAAAGGAAATCTAGTTGGGTCTAGTAAACAAACCAAATGTGTTCTATTCTACCTAGATCTCAGTGCAAGCATTGCTCAAATAGAAGAAAGTTGGTTATGGCATAAAATGATATGTCATGTAACTTTGATAATCAAGATAAGAAAAAGAAAAAGAGTGAGAGGCATTCCTAATCTAAGGAAACCTGATATGGGCCTATACAAAAATTCTCAAATTGGTAAGATGGGCAAGACAAGTTTCAAAATAAAGAACTATCATTTTGAAGAAGTCTCAGAGCTAGTTCACACAAACTTATGTGGACCTATTGAAATAGAGAGCTATAGTGGAGATAAGTGTTTTATTATTATTTTTTATGATTATTCTAAAATGATGATTGTAATGCATTTGAAAGAGAAATCAATTTTTTTTCTAAAAGTTTAAGTGATATCTGGCAATAGTAGAGAAAGAAACTACAAAGAATCTGAAGTGTTTGAGGTTAGATAGAGGTGGTGAATTCATTTCTAATGAATTCAATGAATTATAGACTTAAAGAGGAATCAAAAGAAAAGTATCAGCCCCTAGTACACCACAATAGAATGGTATAGTTGAGAGAAGGAATAGATCCATCATAGATTATGCAAGAACTTTGATGATAGAAAATAAAATTGCAATCAAATACTTGAAGGAAGAAATTAGTACTGTAGTGCATACCTTGAATATAGTACAATTGAAGAAAGACTCAAATCAAACTCCTTATAAACTATGCTATGGCTACAAACCTAATGTAAGTTACTTGAAAGTATTTGGTAGTAAATGTTATATTCTAAAAGAGACTAGGACAAGTAAATTTGATGTCAAAGGTGATGAAGGTAAATTCCTAGGTTACTCCTATAGAATTAAAGCATATAAATGTCTAAATATATCCACTCATAAGATCATAGAAAGTGCACATGTGAGAATTGATGAGTTTTCAAAAAAGAGTGAAGAAGAGAGCAACAAAGAACTTGAGGATTATAGAAGATTTATTTACTATGAACTTGATACATAACCAAATCTAAGTGGAAGTTAGGAGAATTCACCTCCTAAGTCCCTAAAATCTCTAAAAGCAATTGAGTTGCAACCAGTGCAACCTTTGTCATAGTCTAAAGGGCTTGAGTCACAATTTGAGGCTACCAAGTTGTAGCTAGAGAAAACTGAGTCTGAAGGACCCAAGTCATAGATAATGGGACCTAGGCTTAATATAGAAGATCATGGTGAGGCTAGTAGAGAAAGTTCTAAATCCAAAGTACTTGTGTTAGAAAGATATGTCAGAAGGAACCATGAACCTAATTAGATTATTGGGGACAGATTAGATGGTACAATGACAAGAAAAAAATTTGAAAGGTGCATACCTTCTTACTAAATTTGAACCTATATCAATTAGAGATTCTTTGGATAATGAAAATTGAATTGAGGCTATGAATGAAGAGATAGAATAGATAGAGAGGAATAAGACCTAGACTCTTGTTCCTAGAACCAAGGATAAGAATGTAATTGGCACAAAGTGGGTTTTTAGAAATAAGTTGAATGAAGATGGAGAAGTTTTTAGGAAAAAAAGAAAAGGTTAGTATGCAAAGGTTATTCTCAAGAAGAAGGTATTGATTATGGTGAAATTTTTTCTCCTATTGCAAGATTAGAAGGTGTTATAACTTTACTTTCTTATGCTACACATAGAGGATTTAAAGTTTATCAAATGTATGTAAAATTTACATTCTTGAATGGAATTCATGAAGAGGAAGTTTACATAGAACAACCTAAAGGTTTTTTAGATCATGGTAAAAAGGATATGGCTTGTAAACTACACAAAGCATTGTGTGGTTTCAAGCAAGCTCCCAAAGCTTGGAATGAAAGAATTCATAACTACTTGATTGTGATTGGTTTCAAAGAATAAATGATAACTATAGCCTGTATATCAAATAAGGACTAGACAAGAAGATTTTATTTCCTAAAATCTTTGTAGATAACATATTACTTACTGGGAATGATGATTTATGTAGATATTTTTAAGAAGAGATGAGTAAATAATTTGAGATTTTCATGTTTGGAGAGATAGAATTCTTTGTCAAATTTCATATTCGATAGAAGAAAGATGGTATCTACATTACTCGATCCAAATATATTGAGATACTAAAGAAGTATGGAATGGAGGTTACAAGACTAGTTGAAACACCTATGTCTATTGGAAATAAGCTTTACAAAAATGATCATTCCAAGGAAGTAGATTAGATCACATACAGATCAATGATTAGAAAACTACAATATGTAATGCACAAAAAGGCTTGATTTCATTAGCTATTGGTATGGTGACAAGATTCTCAACAAATCCTAAAGAAAATCATATGATGACAATCAAGAGAATCATGAGGTATCTAAAAGGTATTGAAGACTATGGATAATGGCACAAGAAAGGAGGAACTTAAAATTTGAAATCCTTTACAAATTTTGATTGGGCAAAAAAGTGTTGATGATATGAAGAGCACTAGTGGTGAAGCATTCTTTCTTTGTAAAAAACTAGTGTCTTGAACAAGTAAAAAGAAGAATTGTATTTCTTAGTCTACAACAAAGGTAGAGTATGTGGTAACAATAGTTAATTGCTTCAATGTTGTTTGGTTCAAGCAATTTTTGGTAGGTATGAAGGTAGAGGTCAAGGATCCAATGGTTATCTTCTGTGATAACACCAATGCAATTAATATATCAAAGAATTTTGTGATGCATACCAAGACTAAGCACATTTTTATAAAATATCATTTCTAAGAGAATTGGTGCAAATAAAGAGGTAAGATTGGAATATGTGAATACTAAAGAACAAATTATAGATATATTCACTAAGCCATTTCCTAATGATGTATTTTTTAATCTAAGAGGTAGGTTATGTTAGGAATAAGGTGTCTCAACCTTGGATAATTCCTATTCTTATTATTTGTTTTGTAAAATGTATTTCTTGCAAATAATGTTGATGCGTCGGCATCTTGAATTGTGTATAAGGAGATCATCGCTAAAATGGTTATGACAGATTCCTATGACACGTAAGAGCTATGTTAGGAAGATTCAATGATAGGTGAAGACATGTGGCAATTGATAAATTTTAGGGTTCCTATTTTCTCAGAGAATGGTAAAACCCTAATACGGTTACCTTTGGGAGTAGCCCTAAAGTGAAGCCCATGATATAAGCATTTTTAAGGTTGTGAAGAGGAGGGATGCGAGAAAGTGTATTGTTGGTATTGTGAGTTGCTACTAGAGTCTTCTGTTGTCGTTGTTGAACTTGCATTGCAAGTGTATTGTAACCTTGTGTTGAAGATAATACATTATGTAGGTTCTGGAGGGGTGGGGTTGTTTTACTGAAAGGTTTTTCCCCACTGAAAAATCTTTGTGTTATGTGTTTCTTTCTCTGTCTATTTTCTTTATGCTTGATTTTCTATAATATTGTTGTTTACATGATATTGAATCTGTAAGTGTAAAATATTTTAATAGGATTTGCACCATACTTCTCTTAAGAGATTAGTGTAGGAAGTTGTTTCCGCACCTAAGTTTCCTTATAGGTTAGGGGTTTTTACCCTTTCTAAAGCTCACTAAATGAAGTTTAGTGATGCATCAACTAGTGCATATTGAAGATCAATTAATTGATGTAGTATTGAAGAGGGTAAAATGCATATGAATTAGTACATCAAGTACATTGATATTCACTAAATATTGTCTTTGGCATGAGATGTCAAAGAGGGAGAGTTTTCTGTCATATTCAAAAAATGTTTATAAAGGGAGAGTTTTGTGATCAGGGAGAATTATTTACAAAGATGTCAAAGAGCTTGGTCTGATATCAAAGAGGGAGATTTTTCTATCAGAAGAAGATGTTGAAGACAAAGTTTGCTGACAGAGGGAGAAACTGAAGGTAGAGGGAGTTCGCATTAATAGAGTGAGTTCTCAAGGTTGAGAATTAGAATGAAACTAAGAATATTTTCCTTAATTTATTTTTCTCTAAATTTTTATTGTATTATGACATGTTGTATTTCCATCAATGCCAAAGAGGGAGATTGTTGAATATAATTGGTTAATTATGTGTTGTATTTTATATTACACAATATGTCATATCTTTGCTAGTCAAAGTATGTCAAGCTCACTCACGGGGTGATGAAGATAGTTTCCTATGTCTACCAAGAATTCAAAAATTTTCCAAGTTTAGAAGTCATTGTTCACTTGGGAGACAAAGAGAAGTTTAGAAAAGTCGATTGTTAACCAAGCTCACTCAGTTAATGAAGAAAAAGTTGGATGGAACTAGTGTTAACTGAGCTCACTCAATTACCAATTTTTTTTTTATGTAGTGTTAACAAAGTTCACTTAGGTAATAATGGAAAATAATTTCTAAGTTAGTGTCTACTAAGTAGGATCAACTAATGAAGGATTTTCTTATTTTTTGGCATATTGAGTTCAATAGATTTATTTGTTGATTCTAGTTGACTAAGGAGATGATATTAATTATTCTGAGTTATATTCAAGTTGAATTGACAATGAATGGGGTATAAATATAAGGTCAAGTTGAGGATTGAATGTGTGAGATTGTATTGAAGAACAAAAGATGTTTAGACGAAGTGAATTAGAAGGATAGGTAGAATATCCTTGTGGAGCTGCAAAGATACATTTGATAAAAAATGATCAAGTATACAAACTAGAATTGAGATCTATAATCATGAATTTAGTTCCATTAAAAATTATGTCATCTCATCATTACTCTCTAACCATTGTAATAGTGATCAAAATCTCTTAATAGAGTTGGCTTAACAACTATTTGTAAATCCTCTAACAAGATGGCATATCTAGATTGAAGTGTCTAAAGACCTCTAACAAGGCCACTCTTAATAGGGTAATTAAATCCTCTAATAGGGTCATACCTAATAGTGTGTTTTGTAACCTTTAATATGGTTGGCTCCTAATAGGGCTCACTTTAGAAGAGTGAAAATTAGTAACTAGTTGCAATTGGTGGTTTTTCTCAAATTGGGTTTCCACATTAAATCTTGGTGTCACTTATGTTCATGTTATTTTTATGTGTATGAAACTAAGTTTAGTAAGGTTAATCACACATAATATCTTAGGATTTGAATTTTCCAAGTTATAGTTTTTATTTCAGTGTTTTTTGAGTTATAACATTTGATAGTGCAAATCGAGTGCTTGTATGTTTGCCAAGCACCAATATTTTCAATGAAGTTTATGTTCTATGTTGACATCTAAGGGAACTAGGATTTATTTTAGTGGTAACTAATTCACCCCTTCCCTCTCAGTTATTCCTCTTATATTTCTAACACTTGTAAGATATTTTGATTAACACATTTGATGCATAGCTCCATCTTATCTTAAGTAGCCTTGGCTAGGGGAATCACCCCTTATTTACCTCTTAGATATTCATGAGCATCCTTAGGTAAAATTTTAGTGAAAATATTAGCTATTTTATCCTTAGTGTTTACATACTCTAATCTCACTTCTTTGTCTTGAACTATCTCTCTCAAGTAATGATACTTGATAGCAGTATGCTTAGTCTTTGTGTGCATCATATGATTTTTTGATATGTTTATAGCACTAGTGTTATCACAATAGATAAAAATTGGATTGGTGATCTCTTCATTCATTCCATTTAAAAATTACTTGATCCATATGATATTTGAATAATTCATTGTTGCTACCACATACTCAGCTTTAGCTATTGATTGAAATTTATAGTTTTTCATCTTGCTTGTCCATGAAACTATCCTCCTTACTAGAAAGAAAGATCCTCCAATTGTACTCTTTCTATTCAAACTTGTCATTCTTCTTGTAATATAATCCATAGTCTTATGTTTCATATCTTAGTATCCTTTTCATTGTACTATCCCAACTACTAATGCAACATTAGGTCTATTGTGAACAATATATTGTAGTTTTCCAATAATTGATCTATACAATGTCTTGTCCATATCATTAGAATCATCATTCTTAGATAAATTATATCCAATGGCCATGGGTGTACTAACTGATCTTGAATCTTCCATTCCAAAAGTTTTTAGTATCTCCTTCATGTATTTTGATTGAGTAATAAAGATACCTTGCTTCATTTGGTAAATTTGCAAGACAATAAAGAATTTGGTCTCACCAAACATAGAAATTTCAAATACCTTCTTCATCTCATTGAAAAATGATTTTCATAATGCATCCTTTCATCCAAATATAATATCATCAAAAAACATTTTAGATAAAAATACCTCATTGTTACTACTATTTTTTATGTATAGATTGTTGTTGTCATTTGTTCTAGCAAATCCAATTTACATCAAATAATTATGTAATCTTTTATACCATTCTCTAGGGGCTTGTTTCAAACCATATAGAGTCTTATATAGTTTACATACCATGTTCTTCTTTTCGGGGGTCAACAAATCCTCCTTGCTACTCAATATAAAATTCTTCTTTAAGTATTCCATTTAGAAATGTAGATTTGACATCCATTTGGTATAACTTAAATCCTTTATAAGTGGAATAGGAAAGTAGTGTTTTAACTCATTCTAATATTGCAACATGGGAAAATGTTTCCCCATATCTAATTTCTTCTTCTTGTGCATATCCTTTGTATACCAATCTAGCCTTATTCCTTGTGACTTCACCTTTTTCATTTTTCTTGTTCCCGAATACCCACTTTGTTCTAATAAAATTTTTGTCCTTTGCTCTAGGTACCAGTGTCCATGTTTTTGTCTTTAATATCTACTCAATTTCTTCATTCATTTCGTCAATCTAATCCTCATTCTTCAAACCATATTTTACTAATTTGGGCTCAAACTCACAAAGCAAACATGTATCACTTCTAAGTCATTTCCTCTTCATGACTTTAGATTCTTTATCTCCAATGATTTTCTCAAGTGCATGATGTATTCTCACATATTTTTCTAGTACAAGTTCTTTACTTCTTTTTTCTTCTCCAACTTTATCTTGAAAAATGATATCAAGCCCATTTTCTCTTTTTGATTCTAGTTTTGGTTCAAGTTCTTCTTTCTCAGCATTTTCTTCCTGATGTTCAACATCTTCTACATGTTCCTCAACATTTTTTTGTTGTTGGTCAACACCTAGAGTCTAGTTCTTGGCAGCTGGCTATTGTAACTTGACATTCACATTTTGTTGTTAATCTGTAGCTTTTTTTACTTGTTCAAGTAGGGTGCAGAGAACACCTTCATTCACACATATGAATTTTTTGTAATCTTCAAATTCCTTTTTATATTCAACTTCATTTTTTTTTTTGCATATTCATCAACTTTCACATTTGCACTTTCCACAACTTTGTTAGTGTCAAAGTTCAAACACTTATAAGATTTTCTCTTAGTGGAATATCCTAAGAATATGCCTGCATCACTTTTAGCATCAAGTTTTCCATTTCTATTATGATTTAGAACATAAAATTTTTTTCCAAAAACTTTAAAATAGTTCAAAGGGTGTAACATTTGTAACTTTCTTGACTTGTACTCTTTTCAAAGTATAAATTATTGTACTTACAACTTCTTTCCAATACTCCTCTGATACATTTTTTTCCATCATCAATGCTCTATCATAGTCCATGATTGATCTATTTCTCCTTTTAACTAGAAATAAATTCTCCACCTCTATCATATCTCAAGCACTTCAAACTCTTAACTATTTTTTTTAACATTGGCCAAATACCACTTAAACAACAAAAAGCTTTAGATTTTTCTTTAAGAACTATTACAGTTATCATCCTAGAATATTCATCAAAAAATAGAATGAAATATTTGTATCCACAATAGCTTTGAATACCAATAGGTTCACAAAGGTTAGTATGAACCAATTCCAAAATATCATTAAATGAGTACATCTTTCTCTTGAAACTAGACTTTTCATTTTTTCCAATTGACATATTTTACACAAAACATTGTCAGGATTCTTCAATTTTGGAAAACCTCTTACTCCTTTCATCTTACTAATGCTAATTAAATTGTCAAAATTCACATGAAATAACCTCTTATACCATAGCCATATATATTCATACTATGCAAACAAGCAAGTCTCATCAAATAAATCTAGATAGAAAAAGTTACCTCTTGTTTGATTACCACTTCCAATCAATTCAACATCAACATAGAATATCTTGGCCTTCTTGTGATGGAATTCAATTTTTTATCCTAATTTTTTCAACTGTAAAACACTCAACAAGTTATAGTTAAATCCTTCAACCCAATAAATATTGTCACACTCAATCTTATTAGTCAATTATATTGATCCTTTACATTTCACAAGACATGGTACATCATTACCAAACTTAACAACATTACCCTTGTATGGTACCATGGTCTCAAATTTACTTTGATTACCAATCATTTACTTTGAACAACCACTATAAATGATCCATTTATCACTTTCATTCACATAAGAGATTAATCTAGTTTTCTAATCTTCATTAGAATCTTCTTTTATAGAAACATAGACAACTTCTTCACCGTTATATTTAGATCCATTATCAATTTCCTATTCAACTATGTAACAATATTTCTTACCTTTGTGTTTGTAATCCTTATTTTTCCTATTGTCTTAGTCATCTCTTCTCCCTTTGTACTTGCTTTCCCTCTTTCCATCCTTGTCATCTCAATCAGGTTATCTTGCAGAAATATGACTAGCTCTATTACATGAAAAATAGATTATGGGAAGTTTACCTTTGTATTTTCCTCTACCTCTTGGAAATCTTCTAGCCATCATTGTGTCAAGCTCATAAATTTCATCATTAGAAACATCACTATCACTTTTCATACATTTTCCTTGTCCTTTCTTACTAAGAACCAATTATGTTTTAAAAGAAGATTCAACAGGGGTAGGAGTGAAATTATCAAAGTTTGACATCTCAAAAGTAGTAATCCTACAAATCACACCTTCTAAAGTTAGGTTATTACAAGGAGTACATCTCAATTCTTGTATTGTAGAAAATCTAATAGCATAAATAGGAAGTAGATTTCTCAAAACCTTTCTTATCATAGTTTCATAATCAATCTTTCCATTAGCTCCTCTTATATCATTAACAACCTGTTTGATTCATTGATAATCTTGAACAATATTATCACCTTCCATCATTCTCATTTCATCAAAAATACCCCCATAGATTATCTACAGTGTGTCCCACATTTCCTTGGTACTCTTGCAATCTTTTATGTCATCAAACTTAACATAGCTTAGGGAAAATACAATATCCAACATAGCTTGGTTGTGTTCTTTCTTCTCCTTCAGTTGTTGATTTGTTAGAGGAAGAATTTTAATTTCCACATATGCACTATTCACAAAATCTATTGCACTATTACTAATTCCTGCTAGATGTATCCTCATCAAAATTTTCCATGCAGAGAAGTTTTCTTTGTTCAACCTTGGCACCTTCTTTTTGTACATCATGATCTTTAGCTTCAAGTACCTTCAAAATTTTCTCTATAAGCACCCAATCTCTAACACCAATTGTTAGAATGTTTATAATATTTGAGAGGTGGGGTGGGGGGGTGAATTAGTTATCCAAGGTCTAGGTGCATTAATTAAACAAACAAATACTTAAACTTATTCATATCTTAACATCCATTAGTTTGGTCTCTATAGAAAACTTTCACTAACATAAACTAGTGGTATAATGTCCTAAATATGATAGACTTGCAGAATGTAAATTAAAATAGTAAATCAACACGAATAACATCTACACAAGTTTTACACTAGGATTTAATGTGGAAGCCTAATTTATTAAAAATCACTAGTAACATGTCACCAATCATTTCTCTCTTCTAAAATGAACTCTGTTAGGAGCTAACCCTATTAAAGGTTACAAAACACACTATTAAATGTGACCTTGTTAAAGAATTTAATCACCTTATCAAGAGTGGCCTTACTAGAGGACTTTAGAACATTCTATTCAAATGCCACCTTGATTATAGGATTTACATATGACTATTAGGTCAACCTTGATTAAAGGATTTCAATACTACTATAATGGTTAGAAAGTAACAATATGTTTTGATCTGACAAATACAATTCACTTTGCAAATATGGATCATAGTTTGGCTCACATGTGCACCCACCAACTAGCCTTCATTGTCATCTATATCTTTGATCTTCTTGAAAACCTTTCAATAAATCACAATTTACCTCTTCAAAAGTCTTCTTTAGCCTCCTACTTACGTTTACAAATCAAGAGCATCAATAACTGCTCCAACCATATCAGGTCTTCACCAGCTCTACTAACCTCAATGAATTCAAAAGTTAGCTCTTACACCTCCTTAAATAGGTAATAATGATCTTTTTTTGCTTAAAGACCACCATAGATCTTAATTTTAGGTTAGATTTATTGAATCCTTCCAAAATTTTGTCTCCTCCTTTATTTTCTAGAAACTTTTCCAAACTTCTTCTTGCATTCTTTCATAGAAACATTCTTTTCATCACTGGGTTACTTGGTCTCTACTAAAATTCTTGTTTGACACATATACTAACACTCAGTCAATACTAATGCTCAATTGAAACTATTTCTTCTTAGCTTATACTAGCACTTAGTCAACACTACCATCACTTTTCAATCATTGCAATTTTCTTAATCTTATGCTCTTTTTCTCAGTCAAGCCTATGCATTTGGTCATCTTAGATCACTTCTTCAAGGCTTTAATACACCTATCATCTTCACTTGTAGCATGATTAAGCAATCACTTTACCTTGTCAAAGTCTAACTAATAAAGTTTCATTGTAGTTTCTTCCCATAACTCAACCTTTCCTCTAGGTGCTATTGTTATGACCAACTTCTCAAATCCTCTTCATAAATCATCTAGATATGACACTTAATTAGATAGAAAATTGTCTTACCAATAAGGTTTGACATTAATGACAACATAACAATTATTCCAATTATAGTTTCTAATAATTATTCCTTATACATGTGAGGTATCACAATTTATACACAATTTTACTTAGTCCTTGCTTCTCACCTATTGGAGTAGATTCCCCAATGTCTTCTATAATGTGTCTTTGGAATCTCCCAATAGGTGTTTTTTTTTCTTGTTCCTTCTCACTGGGGGGCAAGGATTTCTTCTTTTCTTTCTAGAGATCCTTTCTTCTTCATCTACATAGGCATTTTCAAAAATCTTATGTGGGACAAAATTTTTTTCATTTCTTCTCAATTTCAACTTGTATTCTCTTATTGCATGGTTCTTTTCCTCTTTATGTCACATATGTTTACATTTCATGAGTGTTTATTTCTTTCTTCCTCATTTCGCTTATGTTTATAAGATATTATTTAGATGTTATAATGGCATCTTTTCTTTATCCTCTTATAGCTTAATATTGTAGCTATGTTCTCCTTTGTTACATGCATAATTATGTGTTTTTCTTAACAAATCATACTTAATATCTTTTATCTTTATTACCTCATGTATGGTGTGATATTATATTTATCTTGTTGGATATCAAATGTTTATGTTTTGTGAATGGCTATCAATTTTTTCTTGTGACTCATCCTTATGTTCTTCAGGATTTAGTTATATAATCCAATATAGATATCCTATAGTGCCTCTCCCATTTGACTTTTGTGAGTCATCCTGATGGATCATGATTGTGATCATGAGTGGTCTACACCATTGAGGTGATCAGATTTATGTTATTGTATTAGTTGCTTTGTTTATGCTTTGACTAATTTATGAGATCATGATGTGATTTATGGTTCATTGAGGTTTTTTCCAGTGGTTACTAGGATTGATGTGGTATCATGAGGTTTTTTTGTGATTACCTTGAGATGTGTGTAGAGATTGCACTATGTGCTATTACCATGCTACACTAGACTGGGTTCCTATAGCAATGGTTAGTCATGTTTGTGATTGTGTTCACTTATGTGTTTTAAGTGCCTTTTCATGTTGTGTAAACTACCATTATTAAATTCTTAAATAATTAGAAATGGATTGTCCATGTTAGATTCATTAGATCTTATACCTTGATTTCAATATCATAGATGTTAGACTACTATGTTGTTCAGTTAGTCATATTGCATGATGATGTCATTTTGAGATGACAATGTGTTTTATGATTATATCTAGTTATCCAGTATTTGGACATATCTCTGATTATGTTATGGTTATTTACTTCATTTTTGCATTGTTATGCTTTATACAAATGTGAGTGATGTAAATAGATTATTTTGATATAATTGAATAAATGGCTAAATTAGGTGATTTAAGGTATTTATTGTTTTGGCTATGTTATTATATGCAATTGCACTTGATCATGTTGTTTAGTGTGCAGGATTTATATCCCTACAAATGGCACATGGAGTTAGTGATTCAACTATTCATATTTTACTATTATCGTCCCTGTTTGGTCGACGTATCCTTTTGGTGATTATTAAATCTAAACTCATTTGTATTATGTGACTAGACCAGTGAGTGTGTCTGTGTATTTAGAGTTTCGCATTGTCACGAAAGTTATTAAGGAAATTTCTAGGTTTTTGGGTTTTTGGGCTTTTTAATTGATTTATTTTAATTTTTGGCAACTTTTCCATGGATGAATTCATATTTCTAAGAATATCCTATTTTCCTTTAGGTCAATTTGTGGTTTAACTAGGTTGGATGGTTATTTTCCCTAATTGATCATTCACTCAAAAAGTGAATAAATATCCAAAAAGGAATTTAATTCCTCACTTCTCACTTTTGAATTAGAAAGTTGTAGAGTAAAACTCAAAATCATCTTCATGAGGATTTATTATTTTGTTCATTGTGGGAGCTATGGGTGTGGGATCATCGCAAGATCAGGCTCATTGGATCTAGCTTAGGGAAACCTCAGATTGCAATGATTTTCAGCTACTTCTGTGGGCTATTTATTTTACGGTTCAGAATTTCATTTTGTCCTTTCGGTTGTGAGGTAGAGCTTTCCCATTTTATTATTTTGGCTCCATTTCTACTTATGTTTTTGGTAGGCATTTGTTTGGTGGTTGAGAACTAATGTTCCCCTCCATTTTTGCATGCTAGCTCTACCCAATTGGGCAAGTATGAGAATTTCCCTATATTTTAGGTTGAGGGTCTAGGGTTTTGTACTGTTATGCTAGCCATTTTTGCATATAGTGTCTGAACTCATTTATTTTTGGATTTTTGGGGTTTTTGTACCCAAAGGCCAAATGAGTTTTAATTTTGAAGTTTTTCAAAATTTTGGAGTTTTTGCCTCATTTTGCGAGCCACCCTATTTTCTCGAGTTTTCTTGGCACAATGTGGGTCATGGACCTAGATGATCTATTTGGATACCAGTCAGACCACTATTGCACTTTTATGTTGCATTGGGATGTGTGTCACACCCGTACTCCTGACTTTATGTTTAGTTGAGTGATTTTATACCTGGTGTTATGGTTTCTTTTGAACCTTTTCTATTGTTTCATGGACAGTAGGATTTGTGTAGAATCCATGCTCCTAGATTAAGGTTGGTTGAGTGAGTTCATTATGTTTGGTCTTGTTGCATCATTAGGATTCTTGTAGAATCCATACTCCTAGATTGAGGTTAGTTGAGTGATTTCATGATGTATGGTTTTATTGTTCATTAGGATTTGTGTAGAATCCATCCTCCCAAGTTGTTTTTGGTTAAGTGATATTTTGCATTGTGTTCTCATCTAGTCCTTATGTTATGATCTTTGTGATGGTGGTGCACCACACACGAATACATGCATGTACCTTTGTCAAAGGACTTGCAGGTCTCAACCTTCTGTGGTACTTGCCAGAGTTATGATCATTGGGGTTGGGTTGGGAATATGCATGCTCATGGGACCTTGTCATAGGATGAACATGGGTAGTGTAGGGTAACATATGGAGGGGGCTTCTATCTCATAGCCAGACAATCATGGTGCCATGGGTTGGCATAGGGAGCTTTAAGTAAGTGATAATTAAATAAAATGTGTTAGTGTTAATAAAACTTAAGATAGTAAAATGTATGTGTGGGAGCCTTTCCATTGAGGGATGTTGTATCCACATGATCCAAGCTTGGGCTTGTCAATGCCAAGTTACTCTACATGATGTTAACCCCTACTTAGTAGCCTTTTGAGTGTCTGACCAGGACCTATTCTACTTGCATTGTCTATATTTTTGGTTTTAGTCATCATACTATCTAGCATGAGTGTTAGCCATGGATGTTGTGCTTTATGTGTGTTTGTGGTTGGATCATTATCTCTATTAGCATGGTGGGTGTGGACCTATGGGTGCCATGTGGTTGAGAGGTGTAGCTACCTATACCATTGCTAAGGACCAGTGTAGAGAGATGGTGTTTTGTCCTAGTGTGACCATTGCTAGATGTTTTCACTTGATACTTTAGGTTCTGGAGTATGTTTTCTTGTGATTTATGCTTTCATTGGAATGCTTGGATAACATGTTTAGATAATGCTAGTTTATTTGTCGCATTCCTATATTAAGATGATTAGCATGTGATTGGTGATGTTATCTACTTGTAGGATTATCTTATGCTTTACTACTAGCATTTTAGATTTCCTTATGCTTATATTGTTAAATGTTTTAGTAGTGACATTCCTATTATGATAGTATTGACAATCTAGTTGGTGGCTTGGGATGTTACTCATGGGGGATGGCTAGGAGACATGATGGTCTTATGATGCTATTGACAGTTGGGAGGAACCACGTACTTAGTTTGGTTGTTTTGCACTTTGCAATGTTTTTTCTTAGTTATTGCAATGTTGGTTTAATTACATTGTGATGTTGCTTTATGTACGTACCTTTACTTCTATTATTTAGATGGATAGACATTCCTCTTTCTTGTTCTTGGTATCTTGTTGTTCTTGCACTCAAGTGTTTATTCCCGTATTTATGTGGATCTGGTACTCCTAGGTGTGGAGGTTTTTTTCTTGTTTCATTCCTTGTTTTGACCCTTAGAATATTTCTCTCTTTTCTTGGGCGACCATGTGTTAGCATAGGGTGATACAATTTTGTGTCACATGCCCAATAGAGATTTGTCATATAGTCCCTGATTGTATTGCACGTCTCTTAGAGAAATATCGTGCAATACTTTCCAGTATCACACCCCCTTTGAAGAAGTATCGTACAATACTCTTATTATAGTGTATGCCCTTAAGAAAAATATCACCCAATCCCTAAAAGTGTCACTCTCTTTCTCATGTAATATCACATGATACTTTAAAGTATCACCCAATGCTGATTTAGCGTATCACCTAGCTTTTGTGAAAACCTATGTGGGTGGACAGTGAGCACTTTTTGATAAGACCTGGACTTTTCAAGAAGCATTTTGGGTATCCTCTTAGGTGTCCTCAATCCTTTGGAGTCATATTTTGAATTCATAATGTTCTGATTCAGATTTAGTTATGTGTCTTTCATTGTCAGTCATTTTGTTCAGTAGTGGCATTTGGAGATTCGTTGGTTGCTTGGATTGTTGGTGTAGTCTTTCATTTTGATCTTTGTGATCCCTATATGATGTTGTCATGTGCATTCATACTTGTAATTTTTTTTTATCTTGGCTTAAATTGAATCTTTGTTCCAAGGATCTTTAGGTGGGGCATCACATCTAGTATCATAGCCCATGTTCAAACATTAGGATCTCTACATATATGTTTCCCATATGGTTGATGTTGCATTGGTTGAGTGCAAGTGTCTTGGTGAAGAGCTCATGATCTTTGTTGCTTTGGTATCTACTTGGGATGGACTTTCTTGTTTAGTAGATGTGACTAGAGCATTGTGACATGTAGGAAATGAGTCTTCCTAGTTTTGTTAATAGAATCAATGTACCTTATTTGGTTGGTTGTGTGTGTGACCCTTTTGGATGGAGCCATTGATTGGTTTCCATGTGTTGGCTTCATGTGCATCTTCTCGTTTCTCCTTTTGGTGAAAGGTGCATTGTTTGCCTATTTTCTCCTAATTGCAATTAAATAGATGAATCTTATCTATGATTCTATGTTTTGTCATTTTAATAATGAAATGGTTCCCTTCAAAAAACAAAAGAGTGTTTATTGTGAATCATTATGATTAAATAGGTGTTTTATTAAGATCTTTTTGGTTAATGACTTAAGTCCCCAATCTGAATGCTTTATAAGTTTTTGGAAATTGCATTAAATTGATGGATATCTAAATGTTACATTGCATGGAAAATAATTAAGGAAATTTTTTGTAGTCTGCATATGCATGAGGTTATTGATGGTATATTTCTTGGTGTGCATGAGTGTATTCTCTAACACTGCTAGGATGATGTAATCCTTAGCATTGTGTGGTGATTTATCCCTCCTGTGTGACTGTTCTCAGTCATCACATGTAATGTGATTTTTTATGCCTTATTTTATTTGGCTAGAGGTACTTTCCTCATGTTGTTGGGCTAGCATTGGTTTTCGATATTTTCCTTCTTGGAATATCGATCAAATTCTATCTATCACTCTCTTTGTGACAGTTGTCACATTCGACTTATTGTTGAAATGTGCACTTCTTGATATTTACTATTGGAATTGACAATTCCCCCATTTGGGCTTTTTTATTATGTTTCATGGTGACTATTCTAAATGTGTTTCACTACTACCTATTTGTGTGTTGTGACTCTATCATGTTCATCTCAAACCTTTGGTGGTATGTACAAGGGATAATATCATAGAGAACATGCTAGTGTGCTTATAGTACATGTGAAGTTGTTAAAGTAATTGGATGATTTAAATGGTGATTAAACTTGATGTTATTCTAGAAAGAAATTGAAAAAATATGTACTTTTTTTATGGAAAGTGACTCTTGAACCCTTGCTTTGAAAACCTTTTTGTTTCATTGTGCATTAGTGCTTATGCTATGTTTAAGTAATGAAATTATGAAAGATAAGTAATGATGGATTTTAGTGTGTTAACTACCTTTCATTCCATGTCTTATGTTGTTTTGGGCATGTGTGTTCTTGAATGGTTTTGGACATTTTGTTCATCACTTGTCTTGGTAACCGAGACAATTATTTTGCCTATGCTAGTTTGTCGTGAGTGGTGATTCAAACTCTTAGGTTTTAAGACTCTCTAAGCTCCATCATGTTGTAGGCCTTATCATTACCTTTCCAACTCTTTTCAAATGGATTCAATCCAAGTCAAGATGTGAAAGTTATGGCTTCTAGAGTGAAGGTAGTTTTTGTGCTGATTTGAAATTTCGTGTGAGAAACTGTTGATCATGCACTTTCTTGCTTGGTTCATTACACTTTCTTTCCTGGATGGGTGAGAAACTTTGTACAAGACTGTGCTAATGTGAAATTTCACTTGGGGAACAACAAGCATCTCTTCGCACTTCTGGAGTTGTAGATCGATGTTCTAAGTACCCTTTATTGAGTAGAGGCCAATTCAATCATGACATATCACATTTGTGGCTATTGGAGAAGGTTAACCCTTCATGTCTTTCTTGGGAAGGTGTTAAAAAATCTTAATAATCTATTGAGTACTTGATGGGATTCGTGCTTGGGTTTGAGTGTTTCGTATAACACTGACCCACCCTTGAGAGGTGAAATGTGGTTTGTGAGTGTATCTTGCTCAAGGTTGATGTTACCTTGTCATTTGGGAGTGACTCATTTCTTTGATGAGTCTAGATTCTTCTTTTTGGATGTTGAATTTGGTGCAGCTTCACATCCTTTTCTCTCTTGAGATATTAGGCTAGCATGGTTATGCCACTAGCTTAGTTAGTGTTGGATGAGTATTTGGATGGATGGTGGAATTGTGAGATTCCCTAATGCATCTTGGGTTGTTTTAGTGCAGAGGTTGAGAGAGACTCCCTCTCAGTCCTAATATTCTATAGTTTCTTTCTCCCTAAGCCTATCTCTTCAAGATGATTGTCTTAGTCAAGTTTTCTCATTGACTGTTGACTTGAGGCTAGAGATTGAGTTTAGCAGTAGGTTGGGTGTGGTATTCCCAGCATGGTGCTAGAGGGACCAGGTATCGTTGGGTGCATGTTACCATCATATGAGTTGGTATATAGATATTAAATGGTTTTGTCCACTTTTGAGATTCTTAGCAATCTTTTGGAAAGGTGACATCTTGTCTATGTGGGTTATGTGACTCGAGTTCCCAATGATAGTTGAGATTTTGTATCATAGAGACTAAGTGCTCCTATGCTTGGTGGTTATTAGTGGTGAGTATCCTTTTGAAGTGTGTAATTTTTTTAGTAAACCATCATCCTCTTTGTTCTAAGGGTGAGTTTACGTAGATTTTAGAATGATCATGTGTGACATGATAGTATTTTTTGGAATTTGGGATGGTTATTCCCCATGATTCCAACTCTTGTTGGAAATACACAGTGTGTTGATCTATTTTTATGGTCATGTGGTAGGTGCGCGGTGTAGTTGGGCACCTGTTGACAAGGTAGAGTGGGTGTTTCCTTAACTTGTATTGTTGACTTTATGGCTAGATGGGTTTTTCCTAGCACATAGAAGGTTCCTTGTTAGATAACCTTGTGTTAGTGTGACACCTTTCTGTTGTGGTTGACCTATTTGGTGGTTGACATAATGGTTTGAGAATGTTGGAGTGATTTGGTTGGACTTGTGAAGAATGTGGTGAGTCATTCCTTATGTTCAATTTTGATTTTTTTCTAGGTGTGTTTTGGTTTCTACTCTTGGAAGGCAGGCTTCCAGGAGTAAGCCTAGTCTTTGGGGGGGATGATGTAGTGCCTCTCCCATTTGACTTCTATGAATCATCCTGATGGATGCAACCTTGTTGATATTTCATTGTAATGGATCATGATTGTGACCATGAGTGGTCTACACCATTGAGGTGATTAGATTTATGTTATTGTATCAGTTTCTTTGTTTATGCTTTGACTAATTTATGAGATTATGATGTGATTTATGGTTCACTATGGTTTGTGCTAGTGATTACCAGGATCAATGTGGTATCATAAATTTTTTCTATGATTACCTTGAGATGTGTGCAAATATTGCCCTATGTGCTATTACCATGCTACACTAGACTAGGATCCTGCAGTAGTGGTTAGTCATGTTTATGATTGTGTTCACTTATGTGTTTTAAGTGCCTTTTCATGTTGTGTAAACTACCAATATTAAATGCTTAAATAATTAGAAATGGATTTTCCATGTTGGATTCATTGGTTATGTAGTGAGGATATTTACCTTGTTATATTTTGATTCAAGAGATATTTTATTACTCATGTTATGTTTTACATTTGAGATGACCTAAGGGTCAGATGTTATACTTTGATTTCAATATCATAGATGTTAGACTATTGTGTTGTTTATTTAATCATATTGCATGATGATGCCATTTTGAGATGACAGTGTGTTTTATGATGATATCTAGTTATCTAGTGTTTGGACATATCTCTGATTATGTTATGTGATGGATTTAATATTATGGTTATTTACTTCATTCCTGTGTTGTTATGCTTTATGCAAATGTGAGTGATGCAAATAGATTATTTTGATATAATTAAATAAATGGTTAAATTAGGTTATTTAATACATTTATTACTTTGGTTATGTTATTAGATGCAATTGCACTTGATCATGTTATTTAGTGTGCAGGATTTATATCCTTGGGAGTGGCACATGGAGTTAGTGATTCAGCTATTCATATTTTACCATTATTGTCCCTATTTGGTCAATGTATCTTTATTTTAATTTTTTAATTAAACCTTTCAATAATTATTAAATTTGAAATCATTTGCATTATGTGATTAGACTAGTGAGTGTGTTTGTGCACTTAGAGTTTCACATTATTGCAAAAGTTGTTAAGAAAGTTTCTATGTTTTTGGGTTTTTGGGCTTTTTAATTGATTTATTTTAATTTTTGGTAGCTTTTCCATGGATGAATTCCTATTTCTAGGAATAGTCTATTTTTGTTTGGGTCAATTTGGTGTTTAACTAGGTTGGCTAGTTAGTTGCCCTAATTGATTATTCATTCAAAAAGTGAATAAATATCCAAAAAGGAATTTAATTCCTCACTTCTCACTTTTGAATTAGAAAGTTGGAGAGTAAAACCCAAAATCCTCTTCATGAGGATTTACTATTTTGTTCATTGTGGGAACTACAAGTATGATATTTTCATGAGATTGTGCTCATTGGATCTAGCTCAGGGAAACCTTGGACTACCACAATTTTCAGCTACTTCTATGGGTTATATATTTTATGGTTCAGATTTCCATTTTGCACTTTTGGCAATGAGGTAGGGCTTTTCTATTTTATTGTTTCGGCTCCATTTCCACTTCTATTTTTGGTAGTCATTTGTTTGGAGGCTAAGAACTAGTGTTCCTCTCTATTTTTGTATGCTAACTCTACCCAGTTGGGCGGGTATAAGCATTTCCTTATTTTTCAAGTTGAGGGTTTGGCATTTTGCACCGTTATGATGGCTATTTTTGCATATGGTGTTCAAAATCATTTATTTTTGGATTTTTGGGGGTTTTGTACCCAAATGCCAAATGGGTTTTAATTTCAAAGTTTTTCAAAATTTTGGTGTTTTTTCCTCATTTTGGATGCTACACTATTATCTCGAGTTTTATTGGAACAATGTGAGTTGTAGACCTGGATGATCCATTCGAATATTAGTAAGACCACTATTGCACTTTTATGTTCCATTGGGATGTGTGTCACACCCATACTTCTGACTTTGTGTTCAGTTGAGTGATTTTATACCTAGTGTTATGGTTTCTGTTGGACCTTTACTATTGTTTCATGGACACTAGGATTCATGTAGAATTCATGCTCCTAGATTGAGGCTAGTTGAGTGAGTTCATGATGTTTGATCTTTTTGCATCATTGGGATTTGTGTAGAATCCTTACTCCCATATTGGATCAGTTGAGTGATTTCATGATGTATGGTTTTATTGTTCATTGGGATTCATGTAGAATCCATCCTTCTGAGTTATTTTTGGTTGAGTCATATTTTGCATTGTGTTCTCATCCAATCCTTATGTTATGATCTTCACGATGGTGGTGCGCCACACATGAGTATGTGCATATACCATTTTTGGAGGACTTGCAGGTCTTAACTTTGTATGGTACTTGTCGAAAGTTATGATAATTGGGATTGGGTTGGGAATATTCATGCCCATGGGCACTTGTCATAGGATGAACATGGGTAGGGTAGGTTAGCATATGGAGGGGGCTTCTATCTCACAACTTGGTCATCATGGTGTCATGGGTTGGTAGAGGGAGCTTTAAGTAAGTGATAATTAAATAAAATGTGTGAGTGTTAATAAAACTTAAGATAATAAAATGTATATGTGGGAGCCTTTCCATTAAGGGATGTTGTATCTACATGATCTAAGCTTGGCTTTTCAATGCCAAGAAACTCTCCATGATGTCAGTGCCTACTTAGTATCCTTTTGAGTGTATGACCAAGACCTGTTCTACTTGCATTGTCTATGTTCTTAGTTTTAGTCATCATATTGTTTGGCATGAGTGTTGGCCATGGATGTTGTGCTTTATGTGTGTTTGTGGTTGGATCATTACCTTCATCAGCATGGTGGGTGTGGACCTATGGGTGCTATGTGGTTGAGAGGCATAGCTACCAATACTACTGCTAGGGACTAGTGTATAGAGATGGTCTTTTGTCCTAGTGAGACCATTCCTAGATGTTTTCACTTGATACTTTGGGTTTCAGAGTATGCTTTCTTGTGATTCATGCTTTCATTAGAATTCTTGGATATCATGTTTAGATGATGCTAGTTTATTTGGCACATTCCTATATTATGATAATTAGCATGTGATAGGTGATGTTATCTACTTATAGGATTATCTTATGCTTTACTACTAGCATGTTTGATTTCCTTATACTTATATTGTTAAATTTCTTAGTAGTGACATCCCTATTATGATATTATTGATGATATGGTTGGTGGCTTGGGATGTTATGCATGGGGGATGGCTAGGACCCACGATGGTCTTATGTTGCTATTCATAGTTGGGATGAATTGCATACTTAGTTTGGTTATTTTGCACTTTGTGATGTTGTTTTCAATTATTGTAATGTTGGTTTAAGTACATTGTGATGTTTCTTTATGTATGTACCTTTACTTCTATGGATTAGATGGATAGATGTTCCTCTTTCTTGTTCTTGGTATCTTTTTGTTCTTGTACTCGAGTGTTCATTCCTCGATTTATGTTGATCTAGTACTCCCTAGTGTGGAGGTTGTTTTTCTGTTTCATTCCTTGTTTTGACCCTTAGAATATTTCTCTCTTTTCCTAGGTGACCATGTGTCAGGATGGGGCAATACAATTTTGTGTCGCATGCTCAATAGAGATCTACTATACAATCCCTAATTATATTGCACATCTCTTAGAGAAATGTCATGCGATACTTTCTAGTATTGCACCCCCTCTAAAGAAGTATCATACGATACTTGTATTGTATCATACACCCTTAAGAGAAATATCACCCAATCCATGAATGTGTCACCCTCTTTCTCACGTAATATCACATGATACTTTAAAGTATCACCTAGTGCTGATTTAAAGTATCACCTAGGTTTTGTGAAAACCTATGCGGGCAGACAACAGGAAATTTTCAATAAGACCTAGACTTTTTGGGAAGCATTTTGGGTTCCCTCTTAGGTGTTCTTCAATCATTTGGAGTCAAATTTTGAATTCAAAATGTTCTGATTCAGATTCAATTGTGTCTTCATTTTGTTCAGTTGTGGCATTTGGAGATTCGTTGGTTGCTTCGATTGTTGGTGACATCTTCCATTGTGATATTAGTGATCCCTAGATGATGTTGCCATGTGCATTCATACTTGTAAAAAAAAGAAATTATCTTGGTTTGAATTGAATCCTTGTTCGAAGGATCTCTGAGTGGGGCATTACATATCCTTTCTTACCTTATGCTTCGGGGGGCAAGATCCCTTGTAAATTATTTGTCATTTTCTATGGATCTACTTTCTTAAAGCTTATGTGCAATTTTTTTATCATTTGACATTGTTATTTTATTTATGAAGAATTTTTTATTCACTATGGTTTCCCTCTTTTGAAAGAGGAGTATGTCCTAAGTCATCACCTCTTATTTATCTAGTAAAGCTATGTCAATTTTACACACTTTTCCTTGTTTGGAGATTTTTATTCTTCATCCAAGGATCCCTATTTCACCTATATGTATAGGGGTTTGAATATGTGCACTTGTGTTCTTCTTTCCTTCTACTCAGAGATGTTATCTTAATCAAGAACTCCTCTTAGGTGGATATCTTGTTATTAATATTTATCCTTCTTGAGGATTCTCTTTCCATTAGTGATTTATGCTTTTTACAATTTTCTATGTTCTTAGATTGTAAGAGTTAAATATTTTTACTATGAATGCAATTTGTATTGCTTACTTAAGGATATCTCCTTGTTGTATAAAATAGGTATCCTGTTTCTCTTCCTTTTCACATTACTTATACATAGACATGATAATTAGGGGGGCATCAAGCATCCTCTTTGTACATAGTTTTTCATTTTACAAGGTTAAAAAATAAAGATTCCTAGCATGGTTTAGACTATTATAGCTCTAAATTCTAGGTATGCTTTCCAAATCATTATCAAATCTATGAATTATTACTTCATCTCTTTTTTTCACACAAAAACACATATGATAAATCTCATAATGATTAATGTAAGTAAACATTCTAAATTGCATTCATCATTAACACATCTAGATACATATATGCTAAATATTTTAGTTGGGTAATGCATAACAACTTGCTAAGTCCCAATATAGGTAACACATTCAAGTATAGAACTCCAAGTCTTGTACATGGGTAACATGTATTTTACACATGAGCATGCCATGGTGATATAATATATTTTTGTCTATGGATGGAACTTTGGTAGGTTGACTAGAATGTTACCACCCTGTTAGAATATTCAACACCATCATTTGTAGCAAATCTGTTGGTGATTCATAGTGGGTTGGGGACTCTACTCGGTGATGTAATCATTATTTTCTTTCGTCTCTTTTTTTCTTTCACGCTAGTAAAGATACATACATAAGCTATATTATTAATATTTTTACTCTTAAATTTCTTATGTCATCACTTATGCTTTTGTATTAGCTTTCCAAAAATGATAGTAGTGGGTGAGATGTTCCTTTAGATGAGGTCTCTCTCACTGGTTGATATGGGCTTGTTTTTAGTACTAAACCCTTTATTGTTCCTTTATCTTTTTTCTTTATCTTTTATTTTGTTTTTATTTTCACCCTCGTACATGGATGTGGAGTTAGGACCCTTGGTCTCGGGGGATTTTTCTCTTTGACTATGTGATGCTCTATCTTGTTGTGATTTTCCAGATTCTTCTTTTTCTACTCTTCATCTCTCTACTTTACCATAAGTATGGATTGACCCACACTTTCTCTCAAGTGGGAGCTAAATTTATGATCTTAAATTTGATGCACTCCAATTTAATGAAGGTTTAGCAGCTATTTAGTGTGAGACCATCAATCTTCTTGTATCGCTCATCCCTTCTTTCTGAAACTATCCTCCTCCTAAGTGGAATTGGGGAAAAACATAAAAGATTCTCTTTTAAACTCCTATTTTTCATAGTTTTGAGCTTGAGGTAGGATATATTCTTCCTAGGTCTTCTTTCTCCTTCATCTATCCACTTGGAATATACTCCTTGTACTATAACAACTATATCTCAAAGTATGTACTTAATTCTAGAGATCTAGAACATGTTTTAGGATCCCAAAAGGATCCTGGAGGTTCCAAGATCTGGTTGTCAAGGGTAAAATGTGCCATTAGTGGGCCAATTAGGGGCATAGAGTACCCTTGATTAGGATCTATTTTGAGTCTTTCTTTGGGTCTCATTTCTAGAAATGTTCGAGGTGTTAATCCCTATGTAGGTTTTACTATGAGAGTTAGTCAATTTTGAGCTCTATATTAACCCTTATATTTCCTTCATTGCTCATCCATCAAATTCATATCCTAGCATCTTATCTTCAAGTGTTCAATAATCTAGAAGTCCAAGAACTCAAGCCTTCAAGTTCTCAACTAAGCATTCAAGGTATTCAAGATTTTCTCCATTGAAGATCAAGTATCTATGCATACAAGATATTAAAGGATTTTGTGCTAGATATTCTATTGCATTTTCAACATTCAAGATAATTTGTTGTATTTTTTACATTCATCTACAAGGAATATTTCAAGCACATTCATTCATGAAGGTTTTGGTTTAACATCTATGATTTTATTTTTAGGTTTTTTGGAGTTGAGTCAAATCTATTTCATATACATACCTGATTACATTTTGAATTCAAGAACACATTCATATATTTACATTTCTTCAAGTTAGATTTATCACTGCTGGTTGTTAGCATTCTGTTTTACTTATCTCAATTGAATGTTAATTCCTAAACTGGGGTTTGATTGAGGGAAACACCCCCCCCCCCCAAAAACAAATATAATAAATAAAAAACCTATTTCCTTTGTAGGTTTCAAATCTTAGATTGATGAATAGGTTACATATTTGAATACCCTTTTACACTTTCTTTAGAACTGCAAAATCAAAATGAATGTCACATAAAGTCAATCAAGGGCACACTTCACCTTCAATTATCTATTATTTTACCCCTTGTGAAGATCCAATTCTCCCTTGATAGCATTGGAAGATTTATGGGTTTTTTCCACCTCACAAATCTTAGCCTAGAGTTTTGAATACAATAGCTTTTGACATCACTCAATAGAATTTTTTTAGCTCTTTATCTTACAAGGTATTTCATCTTATCCTTTCTATTTCCATACTTCCCATTACAACGTTACTTCATTTATCCTTTCATTTTAATCCTCTTAAGGTGGGGGTGTGGGAGAAATAAAACTAAAATATTGATTCATCTTTACATTATATTTAGATTAATACTTCTCTTGGTGTTAATCCAACCTAATAAAATGGCGTGGATCTCAGTCTTCCCCCTTTCATTTATATATGGTAGGATTATTTCTATTTTCCTACCTTACACAATAACTATTAGTACATCCTTTAGTTGGATAGTGATACCTAATTCTAGCTTGATGGTACAAGTTCCTACTTCTTTTATAGGATGTACAAATCATCCCCAATTTTTACTTCTTCTTAAACCTCTTCCACCAAAGCACCTAGGTTTTCTTAGAATCTAGTGATAAGTCTAGATGATCACCCACTATCAATCACCCAAGTGATAGATTTTTTTGATACATGATTTGATAATGGTTAATAGAATAAGAACTTGTCAAAATCCTCTTCTAAATTTTTTTTTCAAACCTTTTCATTAGATTCTTATTTCTTTGTCCTATTAGGGCATTTCATAGCATAGTGTCCATAGTGACCACATCTATAGTATTGAACTTGCAAAGCATCTCTTCTTTTCTTTCCATTTCCATGTAAATTTATTTTCCTTTTGAAGTTATTATCCTTTTCTTTCTTATGTAAGTTTGTGTTAAGGATATGTATATCCTCATCCATTTTTTTTTTTACCTTTTGACATCTATCTAGCTTCTTCTTGAAGGCGATCAGATCTTAACCTATCCAATTCAGGGAATTTTAGGTCTTGCACTTATACCTTGTATGAATGAGACCCATGTCTAGTAGGATGCCTAAAGCTATCAGGGATAAATATTTTCTATCAATTTCATATCCAACAGATGACAATCAATCCCTTAGTTTAGTTGTTCTCATAAAGAATGCATTGATGGATTCTTCTTTGTTCATTCTTACGCGATTCATTTGTCTTTTTAGTGCAAGAGTTCTACCAATATTATTTATTTCAAATTTCTTATTAAGTGTCTTCAGAATAAGGTATGCAATTTTTTTTTTTGCCAATATAGGTATTCTTTGGTCCCTAATTGCATCTACTATTAACTTCATGGCCTTTTCATTATTCTTAATTCATTGAGATTTTTTTGGTTTATTCCCACTTTTTCTCCTTTTGTCTTTTAAATATAAATCTAATTTGTTCTCTTTTAATATCATCATGATTCTTAACTTCCATGTGGTGAATTTTTAGCACCTTTGAGGAAACCCTCTATGTGCTAGAAAATGTGACCTGTTAGGAGCATGAGTTAACAAACAAACATTAGTTAAAAACCTTGAAAGTGTATCAACGATTCATCAAAATGAAAGGAAAAAACACTAACTAATGCTTACTTGGATTTTGCAACCCTAAGCAGCTGACAAAATCAATCTTCCATCCACCTGTACAACTCAATAAGGGCACCCATAAGAGGCCTTATTGGTGCGTTAAGATGGGGGGATATGTTTAGTGTGTTCTCCCAAACAGAACAATGGAGTGAATCTCTTAAGTGGATGTGCAAATATGAGTAATAATGAAATATGAACCTAAGCTGCAATGAAATGAAGAACACCTCAAGGAATGACTATGGAGAAAGCCATACCTAAAGGCATTCAATGGTAAAAATATGAAATACAATGAAAGTAACTAGATATGCAAGCTAAATCAACAAGTAAATGCAAATGAAAAGGCAAACTAGCCAAACCATGCAAATGCAAAGCTAAACCAGCTGCCAAATGGTTAGTATGATCTTAGAAATCTCTATGAAAATCAAACTACAATGCAAACTCTTAGCATGAGAACTCAAAACTCGAAATGGCATAGTAACAATGCAATAATGGGAGATGCCAATGCTTGAGACAAGCCCTCTATTTATAGGCTTGAGGGAGGGCTTGGTGAGGTGGAATCCATGTAGATGCCACATAAGGTGACATGAAATCCATGCAAATGGTCAAGAATTGAAAGTTTTCTCACACATGTGTGAGCAAACTTGAGAAAAAGAGTGGGAGACAAGAGTGTGTAGGCATGCCATCTCACACATTAGTGAGCACACTCTTGGGCTAATGTGGGGGATTAAGGAGATGATTAGGAATGATTAAGTGGGATTAGAGAAGAAGTAGACTTGAGAGGATGAAAATGATGGTTATGGGCTAGGATCTAGGTTAGGCTTAAGATTAAATTAAATGAAATTTAATTTAATCTTGGGTTTAAAAGAATTAATAGGATGTGAGGATTTAAATAAATAAAATTTATTTAAAAATGGAGAAATATGGAGGATCATGTGTTAAATTAATTTAACACATTAAGGCTAGAAGTATTTAAATTAGATTTAAATACTTAAGAGAATGAACTCATTTAATTAAAATAATTTAATTAAATAAGTAGAGGAATGTGACTAATATAATTTATTAATTAATAATTAATTACAATGTCACAGGCAATATTAAAATTAATTAATATAGTGTTTAGGGACAATTTTAAGCATCTACATTTTGCCCCTCTTTGATGTGATGTTGGGACATCATATCGAAGAAAAGAAAATATAGGTTGCCCTAAAGAAGGAGGTAGTCTTATGGCGACAATAGAGGAGGGTGCCCCCTCACAAAAATTGTGCAAAAAATAAATTTTGGGCAATTTTCACGAAAGAGGTCTTAAGAAATAAGAAAAGGAGAAAAAATATGAACTAATGACAACATTTGCATGGCTTGCAGGTAAATAGGGAATGGACATGTCTCAGGGAAGACAGGGGCTCAAACAGGGTCCACAGGGGGGCTTATATAAGCCTTCGAGGGGCCCAAAAAAGGTCATTGTCACAACGCGAGTAGAGTATCCAGAGTAGACATAGACCCAATTGATCATTTGTAGCTTGGTGAGCATGTTCGAGAGTACTAGCGAGCAGCCGAGATGGGCTCACCGGTAAGTCATTTGATCCTCTTCTTATTTTGGTAGACTAGGCTAGGTTGGGTGCAATTATTATGCCATAAATGCATTGAAAAAGGGGTCCAGGAGGAGATGACAATATCCCCCTTATCATTAGCGTAGATGACAAAATGGGGATTTTGGCATCTGTAAAGACGACAAGATTGATCCTGTCATCTGTGTAGATGCCAAAAGGGGGAAAAGATAATGTGGAGATGATAGGGTTCACCTTGTCGTCTGCATGGATGACAAGGGGTAGCAGAGATGACAAAGAACATTTTTTCATCTTCACAGACAATAGAAGACTATCATCTCTAGGTATTGGCATCTTTGTCGATCAGCATTTCTACTGATTGACGTCTACGCTGATCAGCATTTCTACTAACCAGCATTTGTGTCGATTAGCAGGTGCACCAATTGGGTTAGACTGAAAGGAGGGGAGGGAAGATGCCCCACTCTAGGGATATCATAGGCTAGCAAAACTAATGCTCTGCATGTCTATGCTACAGGAGGACCCGGTGGTGTTTAGGTTGAGGGAGCACTATCCTCTGACCATGGTGATACAAGAGAGACTCATAGATGGAGATTGGGGACACGTGCGATTGTGTAGCCTAGAGCATGTACACGAGTGGCCAGATCTGAGGGCCCATTCAATGCAACTATCAACTCTCATAGAGCGATGGTATACACCTACAAGGAGCTTCCATCTATCGATGGGGGAGGCTACAGTCACACTGCTAGATATGTGGCAGATCCTATGAGTACCGATTAGAGGTGCATACCTAGAGTATGTACTAGAGGGTTCTGATCCATTCTTGAGGGAGTGCTTCGGCAGAAAATGATAGTGACTACCCGTCCAAAGGTCATGTTTGTCATGGTGGGGTGCATTAGAGTAGAGGCTACCAAGGTTGGTTGTATACCTAGCCTCACTAATATGGCGGATGCTGCCAGATCATGTAGGACATAGGTGGCTGATCGATTGGGTGTGACTATTAAGCACCTTGCTACAGGAGGAGGGAGTAGTCTACTGTTGGGGACTGACGATCTTGGCTGAGCTATATCACGATTTGCACATGTGTGCATATCGAACCCAGCACACTATGAGACCAAGATTGATGCTACTAATAGTTTGTCCATGGGAGCATATTGGAGTCACATGGCCTATCACTCGATGGGAGACTAGGTAGCCTGGAGAGCCATTCACTTGTAAATATCGGCCTCTCATCCAATATACATCGATAGAGTCTATGGGATTCTAGCACCGGTGCATAGATGAGATCATCATGTTTGAGTGGACTCCATATGATGGGGTAGAGTGGTGGGGGCAAACACTAGCAGCAAGTGGTGAGGATGACGTGGAGGATCGAATGTACCTCCCATACACACAGACTGACTGCTGGATCATTGGTTGATCCATGCATGTGATCATGGGCTACATGCCCTCTTGAGTGCGACTACAGTTTGGCAGGGCATAGGACACAGTACTGGACAAATTCTTATATCTTTTTGTGTCATGAGAGTATGGCTGACTATGGGGACAAGGGACCACCATATGATTGGCTTGAGCTTCTTGGTTAGGGTTGGTAGCAGTGCCATGGGTGCATGGTTAGGATAGAGGAGATGCAGGGATGACACTGACATATGCACAATGGTGGGCAGCCCACCAGTGAGTCAGGCTTACAATGCCAGGGGCACCTCCATCGGTAGAGTAGGCATAGGGGGAGGGGTATGGAGCAAGGGATGGTGGGCGAGCAGCTATGATGCCACCACTGGCACAAGAGGCATAGGAGGGACCACACGAGAGTAGAGTTTGAGCAAAGAGAGGGCTAGGGCTAGCACTAGTATAGGGGCCACCACAGATAACACCCTAGGCATAGGTAAAGGCATAGCCCCAGGCACCACCATAGGCACCATCAAAGGCACCACCATAGGAACCTCCATAGGGACAAGTACAGGGAGATGATCTAGACATGGTCAAGGCAGAGCGTGATAGCCTTCGTGCAAAGGTAGCCTAGCTACTAGGGATAGTACAGGTGCAATAGGCATGAGAAGATAGCTTAGAGTAGGCCATGGGGGCCGTACAAGAAGAGCTATAGGTATAGAGAGCTAGGGGAGACAGTGCACAAGAGGCCTTAGTAGCCCTACAGGCATGGGTGGATGGTGGGGAGTTTGCAGGGATGGACACCCACATAGGGGCAAAGGTGTGGGCAGAGCTAGAGAGGCTTTGAGGAGAGGTAGTCAAATTTTAGGCCGAGTGGGCAACCCATCAGGTGCAACTGGATGGATACCATAGGTAGAGGCACATTTCCATATAGATGGTACAGCTTGGGGTAGCCATCTCAGTGATGCATGAGGCCCTCATAGCTAAATGACTAGAGACACAGGCCATATGAGAAGCAGCCTATTATAGGTCACTTTATATTGAGGCTATGCCTGCTGAGCGGCAACAGCCAAATTTTTAGAGGGGAGCCAGCTCATGGATTTTAGGTTGCACAGCTAGATCAAAGCAGTCTATAGGAAAACAAAGACCTTCTTGAGGGGGGGATTCAAGGGGGGTAGGGCTCTCATAGCCAACAACTTGATGTTATATAGTGATCAGTTTTGTGACAGATATGTGTAGATGCAACGAGTTTTTGATGATGCATTTGTACTATATGATTCTACATGATTTGTATATGGACTGTACAGACACTATTTTTTTGATATATACATGACATGATTCGATGACTCTATATGTGTATGGATTTATGTGATGCATATGATGTGTATGATGTAGATACTAATGCTTGTGATGTAGGATGTGATTCTATGTGATGTTTCCTATGATGTATGCATATGTACATGATGCCTAACATGTGTGTGATGCAAATTTTTGGGCGATTATGAGATGTATGCATTATTTTATTTTACATAGATGCACTATATATATGTGAGATGTGATTATGATGTATATGCCCCTAGATGTGATGAATATATGCAACTAATGGAATGACCTAATGCAATTTAATAAAATAAACTAAAAAACACCTAATGAACACTAAATGAGATTAATCAAATGAACACTAATGCAATGAAAAATGAATGAATGCAAAAATGGGAAGTTAATGCAACCTAATGGAAATGAACTAATGAATGAATATCTATCACAACTGTCACTCATAGAAACTCAGTAGCATAGCATAGGAGGGGGAAAATAAATAGAACTTTGTCTCAAGCATGACTCGAATGAAACTCTATACTACATGCATCCTAACTATATGATATCAAGAGATTTTGTTGTGTTTATATAGAGAGCACACCTTAAGTTAATTTTGCAAATGAGTTTATGTATTATATGCTATAGGAGCATAAATGACATGACTCGTTTGCGTGGACTAGACATACAAAACCATAGAAACTTTAGGATGATAGGTGTAGTTTGCATAGTCATGATGGATCAAATGTCATATATGCAACAGAGAGGTCTAGGCACACCCAAAGTCTTTTAGGGATCTTTGGTGGGACGTGTGCTAACCCATTTCCCCCATTACACAACACATTAACATAACCTAAAACTAACACATATGGAATAAAGCCTCAAAAACAAATCATACCACAAAAACATGTGTAGTCAATGAAAGCCATTCAAATACTAACAAAATATGGAAGATCAAGGTGTACCATAAAAGGCTTTCACTAACACACATAAAAATAAAATCAATCAAAAAGAGACTTCATGACCAAGTAGTCATTTAGTCCATAGTTCCTGCCAAGAACCTTAGGTCTAGAAGTGAATGTCACAACATCACCTAAAGGAAGGATTCATCCTATAAAAGTGTGTCAAGTTGAAATGTCAAATGATCATAAAATTGTGTGTTTTTAGCAAGGGCTATGAAGTGAACAAGTTCTTGAATCATTAAGTCTTAAATGGTGATTTTCTGTAATTCCAAGTGTGGTAACTGTTGTGAAAAAGCTCAGTGTAATGGGATTGACAATCACTCAACAAAAAAATGCCTCGCGGACTAGAGGTCTTTCAAAAGATGGAAGTGAAGCGAAGCCTCGCAGACAAGAGGTCTTTTATTGGATGCATGAAACACAAAAGGCTAGATAAGACAATGCACAAGGGAAGTGGAATGGTGGAATAGATTGAAGTGAAATAAGCCTTATAGACAATGATCAAACCATACTTTTTTCAGGAACATTTTATGAATTTTTTTGGATTTTCTGATTTTCTAATTTTTTTAGATTTTTGCGGGACTATAAACATTGTACAAGAACTACAAAGGCTCAAGCATAGAACCGCTTGAGATGTTGGATATTTATAGGCTCAAGGAGAAAATCTCTCTTTGGAGTAGCAATCTAATATGCCCAAGAACCATATTTGGCTATAATGATAAATGGACCTAGCCAATTTGCCTCAAACTTTCCTTTCTTTTCATGGTTTTGGAGGTTCTTCATATTATGCTGCAAAACTAACTCACCCACTTCAAACTCCCGTGGCTTGAATTTCTTGTGACACTGAAGCTGAAGGCAATTTTGATACAAACAGAGGTGGTTCAAGGCATTGAGTCATCTCTCATCAAGGAGTGCCAACTCTTGAAAGCGAGTAACTTAGTAGTCTTCTTCCGATATTAGATTCTCGAGAGAGATTCTGAGGGAATGGAGCTCAATTTTGATGGGCAAGATGGCTTCAGAATTATAAACTAGGGAAAATGGGGTGGCTCCTGTGGGAGTGCAGATGGAGGTACGGTAGGCCCAAAGTGTGGGAGAAATTTGGATGTGCCAATCATGGCTAGCTACATCAATGGTTTTCTTTAAGATTTTCAAAATGGTTTTATTGGTAGCTTTAGCTTGGCCATTGCCTTGGGGATAGTATCTAGTAGAAAAATACTGGGTAATTTTCAATTTCCTACACAATGTGGCAACTTCGTGATTTTTGAAAGGGGTTCCATTATCAGTCATGATATCTTGAGGTATACTAAAATGACAAATAATATAGTTCAAGATGAACTTCAAAATCTATTTTCCGGTGATGTAGGCTAAGGGAATAGCCTCAATCCACTTTGTGAAGTACTCAATGGTGGAAATAATGCACTTTTGGCCATTTAAGGAATTTGGTTATACTTGACCAACAAGATTGAATCCCTAGAGGTAAAAGGGCCATGGAGTGATGGTGGGTTGGAGGTCTTGGGTAGGAGTGTGTATCAAGTTGCCATGCTATTGACATGGAACACATCTCTTCACAAAAGGATATGCATCTGCTTCCATAGTGGGCTAATAGTAACCTATCCTAAGAAAATTTTTTGCTAACGTAAGGCCGCTAGAGTGGGCACTAAAAATCCCTTGGTGAACCTCTTCTAACATTTTTCAGGCTTCATCTTAACTGAGACATCAAAGGAGGGTTCCATCAAAGTGTTTTTGGAAAAGTGTGCCCCCTAGGATGGTATATCGAGCAATTAGTCAGATGAAGGTTTTTCTTTGATTTTGGGTGAGGGCTATGGGAATGGTTTTGTGACATAAATAGGTAAAGATGTCAATGTACCATGGAGACTCAAGACCAACAATCTCACACACCAACTCTGAATTAGTTTGCTCATAAGCAGGAGTGAAAAGATTCTCAACAAGAAACTCACATTTAGGACTATCTTCTGGCATGGCAATCATAGAGGCAATAGTATCCATGGCATCAACTACTTTATTATTAGCCCTTGGAATCTACTGAAAAAAAAATCTTTGTAAAATGTTGCTTAAGATCTTCAACTATTCTGCGGTAGGGCAATAATTTCTCATCCTTGGTGTGGTATTCATCTTTGACTTGTTTAACGACCAATTATGAGTCTCCAAAGACAAGAAGGTTTTTGATATTCCATCTAATAGCTTGACATAGTCCTATGACTAAAACTTCATACTCAGCTATATTGTTTGTGCAAGGGAATGAGATTTTATAAGACTTAGGAATGAGGTCCCCTTGTGGTGTCAGAAACAAAATTCCTGCCCCCAATCCCTTTTGTGTAAAGGATCCATCAAAAAAAAAAAATTCATGGGGTAGTTGGAGCTAGGGTCATAATTGTGTCATCTAAAAAATTGGCTACAATGGGATGGTCCCCTTGAAGAGGAGCTTTAGCAAGCTGATTTGCAATTACTTGTCCTTTAATGGCCTTACAATCCTTATAAACAATGTCAAATTCACTTAAAATTAAGACCCATTTTTTTGCTCAACCAGTGGGGGCGGCTTTTGATAACAAATACTTGATTGGATCTATCTTAGCAATGAGATATGTAGTATGATTAAGCATATAATGACGTAGTTTTTGTGTAAAAAAGACTATAGCCAAACATGCTCTCTCAATGGCAATGTAGTTTAACAAATAGCTAACTAGTGTTTGACTGAGGTAATATATGGCTTGCTCATTCCCCTTATCATGTAATTGTGCCAAAAGTGCTCCTAAGGCAGCTAAAGTGGCTGAAATGTATAGAATCAATGGTCATCCTACAACTGGAGGTACTAAAACTAGAGGATTAGCCAAATATGTCTTAATTTGTTCAAATGCTTTTTGGCATAGACAATCCCATTGAAACTTGTTTCCCTTGCAAAGAAAATGCTAAAGTGGATGGACTTTATCTGCTAGTTGTGACACAAATATCGTAATAGATTGTAACTTTCCTTGAAAACTATGGAGTTGTTTCAATGTGGTAGGTGGAGGCATATCCATGATGGCCTTCACTTTTGCTGGATATACCTCAATACCTCTTCTTGACACAATGTAGCCTAACAATTTGCCTGATTTGACCCCAAATACACACTTGTTAGGATTAAGATGCACTTTGTATTTCTCCAACCTATCAAAAATAGTGGTAAGGACATCAATGTGAGATTTTCTTGTCTTGGATTTTCCTAGGATATCATCAACATAGTCCTCCATTATGACATGTAGAAGATCATGAAATATGGTAGTCCTTGGGCATTGATAGATCGCACTGGCATTTTTCAAGCCAAAAGGCATGACTTGATAACAAAAGGTTCCCCATGGGGTGGTAAATGCCATTTTATGCTGATCCTCTTCTACAATTCTGATCTGGTTATAACTCAAAAATCCATCCATCAAAGACAACATCTCATGTCCAGCAGTCAAATCCACTATGATATCTATGTTAGGAAGTGGAAAATCATCCTTAGGACATGCAAGATTTAAATCTCAAAAATCTGAACAAACACGGATGCTCCCAGATGCTTTCCCTATAGGAACAATGTTGGAGACCCACTTAAGATAGTCAATAGGATGGATGAACTTCGCCTCTAACATTTTCTACAGCTTTACTTTGACTAGGAGTGCTACCTTAGGGTGCATTTTGCGCAACTTTTTCTTCACTAGTTTAATCTTTGGATCAACTATCAAATGATGCACAACCAAATCTGTGTCTAAGCCAAGCATGTCTTTGTATGTCCATGCAAAATTAATTTTTCCCTTTTTCAAAAATTTAGTCATGGCTTTTTGTTCCTCAAGACTTAATGTAGCAGCAATGTAAGTGATTCATGGATTATCCTCTATTCCAAAATTGATTTGAATTGTGTCTTCATTCAAAATAGGTGACTTTTCTGGTGGCAAGGATCTAAATGGCAAGTCAAGCTCTCCCTCTTCTAGTACCTCGAAGAGGTTTTCACCAGAAGATGCATCCTTTATTTTATCTTTTTCTTCATCCAAAAGTGTCCCAGAGGAGTTTTCACTAGAGGATTTTTCTTTTATTTTTTTGTTTTTATTTTCTTTTTCACTTTTGCAAATAAGAGAGTTGACTTGGCTACCAAAGTAGGCTTCCTTATTGTACTAGATCTCATGTTTGTAATCTTGGAGATTCTTAAGGCCAAAAATTTCCATCACTACTTCATCAGTCTTACAAATGTCAAGAGCTGGTGGTGTATCTTGAAGGTCCTAGTCTATCATGTCGGGATTGGTGAGAGGTAGGTAAATGGATGAAAGGTCATCTATGGTAAAGGTCCTCTTTAGCCTCAAAATCAGGTTCAACCGTACAATAGTTGTCAGCAAAGGATACCTTAGGTTTAATGGAGCCCAATCCACGTCCTTTAGGATAGCTATTAGCTTCTAAGGTTTGTCTAATTCCATCTTCTTTTAGTCCAAGGCTAGTACCATGATATCCCATGTTTTCAATAATGAGAGGTGCCTTAACATATTTATCCTTAGGAAACTCCACAGGTTCATCTTTTCCATCATAATATAGCCAATCTAGGATATTATCTTCCATGTGCTCATCACTAAGTGAACCCCAATGCTCAAATGTTGTCTTGCTAACTTGCATGGTTTCCTTATTAGTAGAAGGTGATAATTGAGAAGGTTTTCCAAAGGAATGAGGGGAGAGTGGTAGTTGTCCAACACACATGGCATTTTCAAACTTATACTCTCCCATTCCTAAATCAGAAAAAGTGACCTTCTTCCCTGTGGTGTTAATTTTAATATCTTCAACCTTCTCTTTCCCCTTGTGGGAATTTGAATCCTCATTAGCTAATTCTGGTACTATTGTGGAAGGTGGTTCTATTATGGTGAGAGATTTAGGTACAACTTTGGAAAACTCACTTATTTGACAAAAATTTATTGGTGCACCTTCCAATCTTTTACAAAATTCAAAAGGAGTGGGATCCCTTGGGATTGTGATCTCTCTTCCTTGGTGGGGGAATTTCAAGCACTGATCATAGGTAGATGGGCCGCCTTTAGTGTATGTATCCACGGTCTACCAAGCAAGATGTCATATGGAAAATCCAAGTCTAGGACATGGAATTCAGTATTTATGATGTCTGGTCCAACTTTTAGAGGCAACATGATGACTCCTTTTGATTCTCTTTCTCTTTCATCATATTCTTTTATTGTGATCCTTTTATTAACATCTAGGAGGTCTTTTGGAAGTCCCAAGAAACAAATCATTTTCAATGTACAAAGGTTCAAATCGGATCCATTGTCTATAAGAACTCTTTTAATCTTATGTCGTTGTGTAAGGACTTCAATGTGGAGCAACAAATTATGGTGGTGATCAGGACCTTGGAAATCTTTATCTGTGAAGACAAGGTGTTGTTTGGTGGCAAGGTTTTCAATCATAGTGATGAATTGGGAAGCATTAATGTTTTTCAAGAACATGAGACTCTAAAAGAGCCCTCTCCAAGATCTCTTTATGGATGGGTGATGTGGTTAGAAGCTCAAGAATAGATATTTGTGTAGGAGTCTTACCTAGCTAGGACAACACATCATAGCAAGAAGCAGGTCTTTGTGAGGTGGATGGCACAATAGATGCATGTGGCACTGAGGGATTAGTGTTATTGGGAGTGACAACTTGCAAAGTAAGTCTTCTTCGTCAAGTGGTGGCATCACAATCGTCTACTTGTAAGACAAGGGTATTCACATGAGTGTCTACCTCTTCAATGTGACCACACAAGGAGTCAAGTCCACATATATTGCTGGTTTCTATCTTACCACACAAGAAATCAAATCTTGATATGTGGTTAGTAGAATAATCATAAGGTAATGCATTTGATGTGGAAGCTTGATTTGTATTGTTGGTATTGTTATTATCATTGTTGTGAATGGGAAATGGTTTTTGAAATATCTTCAATTTAGCATTTTTAGAGGTTGGACCTCCTTCTACTTCAATTTCCCCATCACCAACAAGATTTTGGATAAAAACTTTGAGTTTGGTACATTTTTTGGTGTCATGTCCTTTGATACAATGGTACTTACAATATTCGTTTTCCCTATACCACTTTGACTTTGGTTGATTTTCATCAAAAGGATGCATGTTAGGAAATACCATCAAGTTGTGATCCACTAATTTTTGAAAGATAGCCTCCAAAGGCTCATGAAAGTTAGTGAACTTTCTATTTTGATCATAGTCACAATTGTAGTTGTTGTTGCGTGGAAAGAATTGTGTTTGATTATAAGATTGTTGATTGCCTTGATTGTCATGATTCGAATGGTTGTTGTTTCGATTGTGGTAGTTGTTGTAGTTCCCTCCTTGAAGGTTTTTGACATCAGTAACACCATCATGTGTAACACCCTTATTCTTGGACCAAAATTTGAGTTTTTTATTGTTGTTTGACTCATTGTTGGGGGATGATGAACTATAATGTTTAATGGTATCTTTTTCCAAAAGTCCATTTTCAATATTCTTGCCCTTTTTGACTAAAGTGGTAAAGTCTTTGAGGCTAGCCATTTTCATGTGGAAAGACATTTCAGGTATCAAGTTCTTGATAAATATATCCACAAGATGGGAATCTTCAATTTTATATGGCATACGATTAGCAAGATGTCTCCACCTTTGTAAGAAGTTGGCAAAAGTTTCTCCATTTCATTGTTTTGTGTTGCACAAGTCACTCAATGAGGCGTGATGTTCAATGTTGTAAGAGTATTGTGCTATAAACTTTCTTGTCAAATCGTTGAAAGAAGTAAAGGAACCCTTAGGTAAATTCATTAACCACTTAAGTACAGGGCCTCCAAGATTGTGCAAAGAGCCTCTTAAGATAGTCATCACTGTAGGCTACTTCTTGGCACAAAATGGAAAATTCCTTGAGATGGGTGACGGGGCATGTCTCTCCCGTATACTTGTCAAATTTAGGAATTTCAAACTGGGTGGAAATGACACCATATTAATGGATTTATCAAATGGAAAAGGACAAATTTCTTCAAAAGAGATATCCTTCACCCCTTTGTTGTTCATGTTAAGGACCAAGCTTTGCAATTCTTGAAGTTGTTGAGCCAAATCTTGATTAGGTTGCACTTGTGATTGTTGGGAGTTCACAAATCCACCTCCTAAATTGTAAGGAGTCCCAAATGTAGTGTGAGGTGGTGGAGGTACTCCACTTAGGCCAATGTATTGATATGCAGTTTTTGGAATTGGTATGGATGTCTTTACCATAGTGGTTGGCACTTATAAATAAGAGGAGTGCATTAGTTGTGTTATAATTGCCATTGGTTGAGTAGGAACTTGTCCAATACCTAAGCATCCCATGGTTGAGGTTGTCAAGATAGATTGTGGACTACTAGCATGTGTGGTAACATTGGGCATGGCACTAATGATTTTTTTTGCACTCAATTGAAATGTGGGTTGTGTTGAAGTGCTAGATGTAGTCATAGCACTAGTTGTTACCATAGTTTATTTCCCTTTGCTAGAAGTTGAAGCTGCATTTGATGTGGGCAACATGGGTGCACCACCTTTTGTAATTTGTCTAAACAAAGTGTTCTCATCAAAGCTTGGGGGAACATTAGCACCATCCTTGACCAAATTTAGGAATATCTCAGTTTTGTTTTCCCTAATGGATTTTTCCATCATTTTCACATTGTAAGGGTCTACAAGGAATGTCCTGACATCACTAGGTAGATCATTAGGGTCAATAGGATCTTCATCTTGGTATACTTCTTCACCATTATCCCCCAAAGTTGTGTTATGGAAGGGATCTTCTGGTTCTCATGTGGATGTTGAGTTAGGCATACCAAGGTTTGAACTAGAGGGAATTATGTTCCCTAGTGAAGTTGTGAGTGGAAGAAAAGGATTCTCCATCTCTGTTTGCCTCAATGATTCCCACAAATGTGACATGGGATTAAACATGAACCTTCCTAATCATGTGTGTACCATACAAGAGTGACCAAGCCAATGGGTAGAAGATTATGGAAGGAAAAGAAAATGAGGATGAGAGCTATTAACCTTATGTGATTAAAGGGTCAACTACCCAAGTGTGAACAAAAGACCTTGGTTTAGCAAATGAAGTTTGATTAGAGGAGAGTAGTATCTTTCTCCTACCAAAGATAGCCAAGTGATCTTTAGGCAAGATAGGACACCAAGTTGATTACTCACTATTTGGAGATGGACTTATGATCCCAAATAAGTAAGCGTGATTAGGATAAATGTTTACTTATGGATGAAAGGTCAAATATTGCAATGTCAAAAGATGTTTTAAAGTCTAATCTCTCTAGAAGAAAATTTGAAAATGGAAGACTAGGAGTTTGGAAAGATGGAGGTAGATATGAAAAGATGAAAGTGTTGTGGTCACTAATGTAGTTAACTCAATCCTCATTCACTGGAAATGAAAACCTTAGGTTCACTCCTGGGAAAGTGGACCCATTTCAAAGTTTTCCATTGTATTCAATTCTATCATAATTATGTTGTCTAGCTTCTTCCTTTTGAATGTCTTTGATTGCATATCGAAATTGTTTGTCACTATGTGCTAGGTTCTTCCTTTCCTTGTACATGGGTGGTTTGGACAACTTCACTTTCTTATGTTTGACTTGGTTGACTTTATCGATCATGGCAAGAATAAAATAAGACCCAAATTTCAAGTACCCAAAAACTTTGTGATAAGATGTGACTAGACTCAACCAATTTCAAAATGCAAACTACCAATATTAACCATGAGTCAAGAAGACCTCACTTAACCTATCTCACTCAATGAAAGGTTACTGTACAATTTCATTTGTTTTAGAACTTGTTTGATGTTTTTGGCTTTTGTTTTTTGAATGTTTGAACAAGCACGTTGAACACGCCAACAACCCTAATAAGACTATCTCTAAGATGAACAAGGCTTATCTAAAGGGTGTCCTCAATATACACAAGGTATGTGAGGCCCAAATCTATAGATGAAAAAAAATACTACCACATAGCCTAGGGGAGACAGTAACCCAAATCTCCTCTTTCACTTCCCAAAGGTATAAAGTTCTTTGGGGCTTAGCCAAGAGTGACAATATTCCACTTCCAAGAGAGGTGTCTTTTGATTCACCTCCCAATCCTTATACTCTACCAGAACACTGGAGTTGAGTTCATCTCAAGGGGTGATGAAATCCCTAAGTAGGCCTCCTAAGAAAAAAAAAAAAGCAAAACCACTTATTTCTTGTGCACCCAAGATCACCTGAAGGCCCGAGGGGAGAGAATACGTAAGTGGTCTTGAGGTTTAAAAGACACTTGTTCTTTCCCAATGAAGCTTTAAATTTTCTATCTACTTGAAGACACTCGTGATAAAAACATACAAGGTTCTTTCCAGCTTGAAATAGTGCCAAGGTAAATAAAAACGTAGATTTGTCAATAAGAAAGTAAAGCAAGTGTGTGAAAGTAAAATGCTGAAAATAAAAATGTGAAAAATAAAATCAATTTACTTTAGGGCATTCAAGAGTGTATGACTTTATTTTAAGCACCAAACCCAAATGTGATCTAGCCTAGGCATATATGTCTATTTTAAGCACCAATTTCAAATATTGTCTAGCCTAGTCATACATGTCCATTATTCTTTAAAGCATTCAAGATGGTGTGAATTATTTTTAAGCATCAAGTCTAAATGTGTATTCTACCCTAAACATTCATGTCCATTTTAAGCAATAAATTCTAAAGGTTTGCTACTCTATACATTCATGTCAATTTTAAGGACCAAGTCCAAATGTTGGCTAACCTAAAAATTCATACATTCAAATGAAAGTGTTTAATCCATACAAGTTCATTAGCCCCTTAAGGTTTAAGTGATAAAAATCACTACAAATCTCCTTTATTTATAAAAATCACTATTGATTTTTCTTTTTAGGTTTTTAAGGTTAATTCTCTACATCAAAACCATCAGTAAAAACTTGCAAGTGAACCAGTTAGCAAAAATTATTGTTAAAAATTGCACAATTCTGCTAAAATGCAGAGACGCCAAAATAAAGGCACAGATGTTGATCTATGAAGACAACGAAATATGCAGATGTCAAAATACATAAACGACAAACTCAAAGATGATAGAAGACACTTTGTATAGCTTTGAAGAAGACTGAATGCTATTTGGTGCAGAAGACAATGTGAAAAGTAGAGACGTCAAAAGTTAGAGATGACAAATTAGGAGTCGCACACAATGTAGACGATAGAATGAATTTGCAGATGACAAAGTATACCTTACAGATGACAGAACTAGGTCCACAGATGACAGATTAAACTTCGGAGATGATAGATTAAAAATGTAGATGACATAATTTTTTAAGCAGAAATGCAAGTATGGTTTGAAATATTTCGGAGATGCTAGTCTGCGGAGATGCTGGTCTACACAAACGGTAATCGCAGACGATGTTGCGGCCTGCATAGATGACAATGCAATGTTTTGTGATTGAGCCAAGGTTGTTTACAAATTTTTGAAATGAAACTAGGGACATGATTCCCACCAAGCATGCCAAAATGTGTGCTAGAAAATGTGACTTGTTAGGAGCATGAGTTAACAAACAAACATTAGTTAAAAATCTTGAAAGTGTATCAACGATTCATCAAAATAAAAGGAACAAACACTAACTAATGCTTGCTTGGATTTTGCAACCCTAAGCAGCTAACAAATCCAATCTTCCAGCCACCTCTATAGCTCAAAAAGGGCACCCATAAGAGGCCATGTTGGTGTGTTAAGATGGGGGGGTATGTTTGGTGTGCTCTCTCAAACACAACAATGGAGTGAATCTCTTAAGTGGATGTGCAAATATGAGTAATAATGACATATGAACCTAAGCTACAATGAAATGAAGAACACCTCAAGAAATGGCTATGGAGAAAGCCATACTCGAAGGCATTCAATGGTGAAAATATGAAATACAACAAAGAAAGTAACTAGATATGCAAGCTAAATCAACAAGTAAATGTAAAAGAAATACAAATGCAAAGGCAAACTAGCCAAACTATGCAAATGCAAAGCTAAACTAGCTACCAAATGATTAGTATGATCCTAGAAATCTCTATGAAAATCAAACTACAATGAAAACTCTTAGCATGAGACATCAAAACTCAAAATGGCATGGCAACAATGCAATAATTGGAGATGCCAATGCTTGAGACAAGCCCTCTATTTATAGGCTTGAGGGAGGGCTTGGTGAGGTGGAATCCATGTAGATGCCGCATAAGGTGACATGCAAGCCATGCAAATGGTCAAAAATTCAAAATTTTCTCACACATGTGTGAGAAAACTTGAGAAGAAGAGTGGGAGACAAGAGTGTGTAGGCATGCCATCTCACACATGTGTGAGCACACTCTTAGGCTAATGAGGGAGTTTAGGGAGATGATTAGGAATGATTAAGTGGGATTAGAGAATAAGTAGGCTTGAGAGGATGAAAATGATGGTTATAGGCTATGCTCTACGTTAAGCTTAAGATTAAATTAAATGAAATTTAATTTAATCCTGGGTTTAAAGGAATTAATAAGATGTGAGGATTTAAATAAATAAAATTTATTTAAAAATGGGGAAACATGGAGGATCATGTGTTGAATTAATTTAACACGTTAAGGCTAGAAGTATTTAAATTAGATTTAAATACTTAAGAGAATGAACTCATTTAGTTAAAATAATTTAATTAAATAAGTAGAGGAATGTGACCAATATAATTAATTAATTAATAATTAATTACAATGTCACAAGAAATATTAAAATTAATTAATATAGTGTTTAGGGATGATTTTAAGTGTCTACACCCTCAAATCTAATAACATATGTCATTTCCCTAAATAGAATGTGACTATACTATTAAGGTGGGTGATCTGATTTATCAAGTTTGATTTTAGATCTTCCTTAGAAAGGCTCTGATACCATGTAAATGTGAGTCAAACATATTATTAGACTAGTATAGTAATAATTATTTTCAAATTTGACTTGTATGCTAATATAAGTTTATTTTTCAGATGATAATCAAATAAGTGAGGGAATGAATTGAAAAAATATTGCACACTTTATGCTAATTTTGAATGTATATAATTTGATCTCATAAATTGATGTATATAACTTGAACTTTGAAACCACTAATTTGAAGAGAACAATGGATTTATTTATTTTGATGCTTGGTCTCTTGGATTCATCCCACATATATGTTCATTCTATTGTACCCATGATGGGAAAACTTGTCTTTTCATTTGAAGTGTCATTATAGACCTCTCCAAAAGACCCATTCCTAATCGGACATGTTTAGTTAATAAACAAGTTCATAATGTGATCTCCAAGAGAAGTTTAATTTGAATATATAGTTTTTTTCATGCTTAGTTTGGTATGATAGTTTCAAATAAATAAAAGGATAATCACTTGAGTTATTTAATGGCAAGATAAATATTGTGTGTGTGTGTGTGAAGCAATTTAAATATGTCAAAAATACTTTACACTTCAAGGATTTTTTATTCTTTCACCTCAAAGGGGAGTTAAGGAGATTGATCATTTCATTTCCAACTCTAAGATAACTAAATATAAGAAAATTAGTATCAACCAAATGATAAAGAAACACTAATAAAAGAAAAAATCTAATGATTATATAATTAGAGAGATAAAGTGAGATCCTTAAAACCTCCAATGTAATAACCAAAACACAACCAACTCTTTGAATAAAGATTGATTATGTGTTAGGTCAATTGGAAAAAGAGTGGTAATGTATAACATTAACAAACTCTATCAATTCCATAAAATTGATTAATAAAGACATTTTGGAATAAAAAACAATAGAATTTGTTAATAATATTAAATTAATTTTGATAATGTTGGATTGACTCAATCAGAAATTGGTGGCTTAACAATGTTGATGATCAGTTTGATGATGATTGATGATGAATTGATATAACAAGCTTTAATTAGACAATAAGGGGACTAACAATGCATGATGATCAATTTGAAGATAATGAATTGAGTTTATTAGATGTGTGTAGGATTTGAGAAAATATGCCAATCAAATCTATGAAGCCCAAGAAAACCTGCATGCAGAAAATCTATCACAGAGAAGAAAAAGACAAGAAAAGGCAAGGGTTTGATCTGAAAATAGAAAAATTGTATTCAGATGAAGAAAAATATTATTCAACGGATTCAAGAATTACAAAAGAGATCCATCCTTATAAAGGAGATCGAAACTCAAAAAGGGTAACCTAAAGCCTAAAAAAGCTATGTTGCATATTATAATTAATAAAATATTAACTATATGCACCTACGAGATAGCTTAAGAAAACTAGAGTAATAGGAAACTTAATTAATTAAATCAAAGTGATTTAATTAATAAGTGTAAACAAATAATTACTCTAACACCCCCCCTTAAGTGAATCTTAGGAGGTAAGCTAACCTAGCAACAACTATGAAAGCAGAAAAATTTGTCTCGGCAACAAGGTTTGATCAGGTACCCAATACAAGGAAATCTCTATAAACTAGAGAAATAAAGAAAGTGACATGGGAAAACCATACTCCAAAAAGAGATAAAGAAGAATGTTCTAGAAGATAGGAATGAAGAATAGAAGAAGCCGCAAAACTCTATCAAAAGAAAATTGTTGATCTATAGAACCTCTATCGAAATAGAAGGCATGAACCAAGAGTGTCTATATGATAGATGATCCATCTCACCAAAATGCATAGGTAGCCAGCCACTGTAATCACCTAGTATATAGGATCAAGTACTAAATACATAGCTCACACTAATGAACCATTAAACCAAGGAAGCATTAGAACCAACAATAACCCCCACTTAATGCAAACGGGGTGAGGTGATAGGTAACTAAAAAGGTGGGCCAAAAATCTCCTACAACGCATAAATTAGACACATCGAGAGTGAGGTACAAATACCTATAAAGGTAAGTGTCACTGACACTACATGAGACAAAAGAGGAAGAGGGCACAAAACTGGCAAACAATTATCCCCCCCATGGCACTTTATAAAATAGTGCGATTACAATGAATCACAATGATGAAAAGGATCTCAAAACACAAGAAGTGGCATTTTATATCAGCGTGTTTGCATAAAGATGCTTACAAATGATATCAACAATGATCAAAAAAGACATAAGACTAATAAAATAGAAGGTATAGCCCAAAACAAAGCATTTGAAGCAACAAAATTGATCCCTGGACCTAGAACAACCAGGATATCCACCAGAATGCAAAAATGCATAAGATTGAATAAAATGTTCCTGGAGGAGAATCTGGAACAACAACTAGCATCACTGGAAAGAGCATGAAAACAACTTTCCAATGATATAAAGAAGTCCAAAATTAGAGATCAATGCTCAAGATATGCTTCCCAAATTGCAAAATAGAACATCCAGCTTTGACTACCAAAATAGGCAACCAAACTACATCAAAACTCAAAAACACCTAACAAATATCTCCATCTTAGAACTAGCTTTCTTACATTTTTTTCAGATGGAAAAAATACATCCATATGCTCAAGTTACAAGGAAAAAACCAACAGAGCCCCTAAAATGCAATAAAAAAAAATTATTTTTTTAAAATAAAAAATTAATTAAAAATACTCCCCCTCGCCAAGAGAGTGGTGACTAGGCAACAGGAGAGTGGAGGGTCGCCATAGGGAAGAGTTGCGGTGAGGCCACGACAAGAGCCACTGCGGGTTGCAAGTGGTTTCCTAACCATTATGCTCTAAACCGTGGTAAAAAAAACCATTCTTTTGCAACTTAGATTGTGTGCAGAGGTCGTACAACCTTACCCAGCAAAAAAAAATTGCCTCCCAGATCAATGTTGCCCAAATTGGATAAATTTTATATGGAAATAGAGGTTTTGACGCCTTATGAATCCATCTGTGATGTCCATTTGGCCTCAAACTACTTTAAAAATTGGTGACCCCCCTATTTTCTTAGAATAAACTTTAAAAAACACCAAATCTGATCCACCAAACCCTTATTCTCCCTTTTTTTCCAAACACTGAACAAGCTACAGTAGATCTGGCTCTAATACCATGCAGGATTTGAAAAAATAAACCAATAAAATCCACGAAGCCCAAGAAAACCTACATGTAGAAAACTTGTCACTGAGAAGAAAAAGACAAGAAGAGGCAAGGGTTTCATTTGAAAACAAAAAATTATATCTAGACAAAGAAAAATATTATTCAACGGATTCAAGAATTACAAAAGAGATCAATCCTTCTAACGGAGATCAAAACCCAAAAAGGGTAACCTAAAGCCTAAAAAAGCTAGGTTGCACATTATAATTAATAAAATATTAATTATATGCACCTACAAGATAGCTTAAGCAAACTAGAGTAATAGGCAACTTAATTAATTAAATCAAAGTGATTTAATTAATAAGTGTAAACAAATAATTACTCTAATAGTTTGGTTAGGGTTTTTTAAGGTATGAATAGGCATTGAGGGATTCAAAAATGCCCAAGATTGGTTTAAAAGTCATCAAAGATATTTTTGACATGTGTTGGGACTGATTTGAATGGTCTAGGATCACTTTGAAATGTTCTGAATCAATTAGGGTTGATCATAAATGATTTTGATGACATTAGAAAGGTCTTGAATTTATTTTAAAACGTTTAAGGTTATTTTGGAATGATTTTAAAAAAAATTGCATTATTTTGAAAGGATTTTGAAATTGATTAGATAAGTTTTCAAAATATTTTGAATTTTTTTAAATTTAGTTGAATGATAATCAAGTTGGCCAAAATGATCAAAGTTATGAGATTATATATAAGGAAATGCTAGTGTGTATTAATGATGAAAGTGTTGACATAAACTATTTTTGAGTAACTATATTTTCCCCCACTTTGATAAAATGTGATTATGAGAATTATGTCAAAATAAGTTGATAATTAATCATATGAAACTTTCCCCAATGATGGTAGTATATATGGGTGCCCTATCATGAAATTAATTAAAGAATAGAAATAATAGGTCAATTTGTGGACAATGGAAAGATGAATCCATATAAATTTGAAAAGATAAAAAAGAAGAGTTCAAATACAAAACTTATGAGTCTAAGAGAACAAAAAGAATCACAAAAAACATAAAGCACAAATATTATACATCCATCCAAGAAGAAAATGGGTTATAAAAGGGTTTGGAGAAGAGATTTGAGGTCATCTTTACTCTCACTTTTAGAAGAATTGGAGCTTTGGAGCAAAGAACATGGACAAACTATCAATGTATAAACACCATGGGGAATGAGTATGGATCTATTGATGAATTGAGAGCATAGGACCATAGGTGATTGCATTGAGGGCTTTTTGTGATCATGCAATTATTTCCCACATTTCTAGGCAATTAGTGGGGTCAAATATGGGTCAAAGTGGTTCCTAAGGGGCATTTTTAGGGTTAGAATGTCCTAAATAGATAGAAAAAACAAATAATTATGTAGGTTTCATAGTTGGTAGGTTGAATTGCACAATTTTAATACTTGAATGCCCAACTATACAAAGTTCACACTTGGTAAGTGTTGGGGGGTCATTTTACATGAGCTCAACGGTAGGAATTCATTGCACAATTCCTCTCTTGAAAAGCTAATCTTTTGGGATCAACTCCAAGGTTCAATATTTGTCTTACAACATACCAAAATCTACTCAGTAGAAGATAAATGTGATTGTTCACAAGGAGGCCTTTGTTGGTTCTATTATGATCTCAAAATGAAGTAGATCTATCCATTGTCTCAAAATAACACACAAAAGAACAATATTTTTGTATTTTCTAATTTTTCCAATGAATGCAATTCTAATAATGTAACTAAAATGAGTTCCTATTCTAACAAGGTGTTAGCAAAGCAAATAATGAAACTAGAAGCAAATAACATAAAATTGAAATCCTAAATATACATAAGCTACAAAAAACAACACATTGGGAGTTAAACTTTCAAAGAAATCAGTAGAAAACCAATGAAGATAGGAGCAACACTTCCTAGAATCTACTGATGCAATCATCGATGGGAAATTTCAATAACTAAATGATGTTTCACTCTTCACCAAATTGTAAGGCCACAAAAAGTGCACTTATGCAAGACAAAGAGTTATGCAAGCACTATTTGATGATCTCTTCTCAAGCTTGTTACAGTAGTAGAATTCATAAATCTATAGCAAACACCAAAAATAAAAGATTGCACAATTAGAAACAATGTAATAAACCTTTGACTCAATCGCAATCTCATGAACAAAATCCACAAAACAATGACACATTCAGGCAAGAATGACTACACTATGAACGCTAGCACCAAAAGCATAATTTTATTGCATAATAACAATGACCTTTGTTACATATTACAATGGGGTATTTATAAGAAATCATCTCCTCAATTTGTGTTGAGAGTGAGAGATATCTTCATACAGCAAAATGTTTTTAAAACATTAAAACAAACTAAATATATACATACTAACAATTAATCTAGTGCTTAGAGGGACTCCATCCATATTTTATTCATTAATTGGATGCATGAGCCATTTACATGTCAAAAATAAAGAAAAAATGAGAGAGAAAGTAGGATGAAGCCTTTAGTCAAAGTAGGAGCATTTGGAGGTACCAAAAATAGAAGCTGGTCCTTTACTAGGCATGTGTTGAAAATAAACTATCATCAAAATGCATTTCCAATGCATGGAAAGCACTATTTTTATAACAAGCAGTTAACTATCCATGCACCTCCAAATTGTGATGCTATGGAGCTATGGACCTTGATAGGGTCAAAATTTCAAAATTTTACTAAGTGTCAAAATTGAAATTCTGGCATCTGGGTTTTGTTCTTCTTCATCCCAAAGCTATGTTTGGATGTTTGTCCTTGAATTTCTCTATCATCTCTATTATCTTAGAGACATTTGGAAGATCTAAAGCCTCATATTTATCCTTGACCTTCTATTTGTAGTTGTCCACCTCAATAATATCTCTGAGTTTGGTATCTAACTCTAACAAGGCTTCTTCTATCTTGAAAGCTTGTCAGATGTCCTCATCATCAGCAACCTCCACAAAAATCTTCCTAAAATTTTCCACTACTATCTCTATAGGTAACAACTTCTCTCATTCCTCATCTTTAAAAATATCCAAGCATGCATCACTGTAGTGTCTTTCTGCTTCCAAAATTTTCTCTCGGGCTTAGTCCTTGAGCCGATGGATCTCCTCATGTAATGTCTCTATTACCTTATTGCTATCCACTATTTTCTCTATCCAATCATCGATCAAATCAAATTCTTCCCTACTATATACATCAATCAAAACATGATATCTTTGGCCCTTTATGGCTTGTAGAGTCTGTAAATCCTTACTCCAAGCCCGTACCTCATCCATAATACTGAAGTCCTACTTCAAAATTGCTACAATCTTATTCACATTCTCCTACATAGCATGCAATAACTTCAATTTTTTTGTGATGATTGTAATACCTTTCTCCTCAAAAATTTGTCACCATTCCTAACAAGCTTTCAAAAATGGATCAAGTTGCACACCTCCCCCTTCTCTAATTACAAAGTTCAAAGTATGCTCAGGATGTTCAATATCAAGAGGACCAACAACCTTAGCTAGATATCCCCTTAGGATCTCAACATGCCTTCAAAGTTCTTGGAATTCAATCTCCTCTTGTTCCATGTATTTGAGGACCTCTTTGACTCCCATAGTCATCATTTGTTGGGTTGAATCCTATGTAAGTCTTCCCAACATAACATCCTTTAACTCATAATCTTCAAGGCTAAGGCCTTCTACATCTATGCCTTTAGGAGGGAGAGCCACTTGTGCAAATAAATCTAGGTTCCATTTGGTGGTGACAAATGCTAATGGTGCTACCTCATGTGATGCAGAATCAGGTTTGTTCAAGATTTCTACAATGTCACGAAATGTCTTCCTTTGAAGCATGAAATTGAGGCTTAGTGCTCCTCATTATCTCCTTTTGGATCCATCTAGGGATGTGTCCTACCGAGGACCTAGCTCTTGAGGATGAAGGAGTATGTTCTGCAACTTCCTTTGCTTTGTCGCTCCTACTGCAAGTTGTGTCCTATTATGATGGTTTCCCTTCTATAGCCTAAACTTTGGTGTCATGGGAAAGTAGTTGAGAATATTCCACCATTTGTCCTTCTGGCACTTCACTGATTACCATTTGTTTTGGTATCTCCTCTAATAGTGACTCCTTATGAACTTGTTCTTCCTCAAAACCCTAAGCTAGAGGAGTCACTAAGACCTATTCTACCATTGTAACTTGAGGTGGAGATGAAGGAGTAAGATTAGGACCCTATGTATCTTGCAGCATTTGCATCCGGTCTTCCTATTGAGGTTCACCTATAGGGGTGTCCCTGATCTTATCCCCAATCAACTCTATACCTACCGACATAAAATCAAAATATAACATTGAGAAAACATCATCTCTTCCCTTCTCAACTCATCGACCCACTGCTATACTTCATCTTCTAAATAATAAAGCTCTAATGGTTCTACTTGAGTGGATGGTGGAGTACTTGCGGTACTCTTTCTCCTTTGTAACGCTATGGCTCTAACTAGCTGAGTTCTTCCTTGTAGGGGCACTTGTTCGTCTTCCTCTTCTAATCCTTCTTCATCCTCCTCTTCGTCTCCCTCTAGAATACTTTTGGTAATAGATGGATTAGGCACTAATATTCTACTAATATTTTTTCTTTTCTTCATCCGAATCTTTATTCTTTTCTTTTGTTTCTTGGAGGTAGAAGGAAAAGCTAGCTCATATTGTGTAGGAGGAATGGAGACTTCTATAATCTCTCTCTCTTCTGGTTGGCTAAACATAATAGGAGGCAACTATGATTCATCCTATACTTGGGTAGCTCCAATATCTTGAGACCCTTATAGACTCTGTTCTTGCTGCTAGGGAGGTGCCTCTTCTATCTAAATCCTCTGAGGAGAGGTCCTCTTTCTTTTGTTCTTTCCCTTCCTTTCAGGAGGGTGATAATATCCAACTAGGTGATCAAGCTGGTACACTATTTCTGGCCTGATAGGAGGCTGAGTTGCAAAGGTATGAATTGTTACTTTCCTTCCTCTACCTCTTTCTAGGTGAGCATGTGCATGGAAAATCATAGTCTCAGGAATTAGATCAAGTGGAAGAGGTTTTTTAATCCAATCCTTTGTCATTCTAATGACATGCCTCACTTATGATTAATATCATCAAGCTCCTCCTTGTCAACGTTAGCATTCATAATGAGTCTTTCACCAATTTTTTCTACATTGAACAAGGGTTCCAATAACTCCTTAGAATCTTGTTGCTTTATCTCCTTCAGGATGTTCAGATGGAGAGCCTTTTCTACTAGATACAAAGTCATCCCACAATAGTCCCTAATGCAAATGTCATAGTCATTTGTGGCATTCATCAGTGATCTTCAACAGCATCCTCATGATGGAAGTCTTTTCCTGCTAGACTCTTCACTTTCCCAACATTGTTGAAATATGGCTGGGAAGAGTTGTATTCTTCAAGAGGATAGTTCTCTCACTCCCATTAAAAGGATGGAATATCATGTTTCCTCTTCACCTAATATGGTCCAATGACCAATGGCCATGCCTAGCAAGGTCTTCGTTGCCTCTTTATCTTCTCATAGGCTAACTCAATTTTTCATAAAATCTCCAACAGTACCAATTTGTCACTTGGGTATCTCAGGAGCTTCTTAGGATTGATGGATGCACCAACTACCCATAGATAGGTGAATGTCTTAAATTGGATGTAGTAGGCTCTGAGAGCTATGACTTGTGCTTTGGCTTCATAAAATAAACTCTTCCCATAGTCTCCTTCAATGGATCAAATGATCACAAAGATGAATGCATCATTCACAATTTTGTATTCTTTGCTCTATCTTGAGAGCTTCTTCTTCAGTAACTAAGGATAGACTATGTATGGCCAGGCATTGGGGCCTTGCATACTACCTCTCTTGTACAAATCAAGATAGTTTTTTGCCCTTGTTGCAAGTAGGTATACCATGTAAGAAATCATGTAAAACCTTTTCTTATCCTTCATCGTCCTTAGTTGCTCACACAAGTTCTCACTTAGTGTGGTGGCCTAGTCCAGTGGTATCTTTGCATGTTTGATGGTCTTAATCAAGTTGACCATGAAAGTGCTGAGGTGACCCACTGTGGGTAAGCCCATGACTCTGCTCAGGAGAATGATGGAATAACCAATATCCTCCTTCATGTATCCTTTGGTAATATCCACTTTGCCTATTATCTTTCCCCTCAGAGGCTTCTCAATGAGATAAAAAGATTGTATGATGTCAATTGCCTCTTGCTGATGTTCCCTTGTCCCACCTTTCAGCTACTTCATAGGAAAGTCTGATAAACTGATCCACTTTTGGGATATGGAAGACCCTCTTAATATTATTGGGTCATAGGTCCAAAACAACCTCTCCAGTTACACTCTTGACTATTTTTTCATCAAGAAAAAAATGCTATGACAAGGCCATGATTAGTTCAAATGACTATACTGACATAGGATGTGATGCTACATTCACCAATCTGGAATGGATCAATGTGGACATCATGGCTGATCTCTTTATTGGCTTATTGCAAATTCTTAGGAAGTCACCTAGATTTGTGTGTCCAAGGTCGATATCTCTAATCTTTGTGTAATCATCGTAGAATCTAGACTTCATAGGTACACCTTGGAATTTGAACATGATAGGTTTGGGTGCTACTCCAAATGTAGACGCTATTTAATCACCTGCACATCATGACAAAAAATGTTATACTCCAAAGATAATGTAAAACCTAAAGAACTAAAATGAGCAAAAAAAGTTCCCTTTGGGAATTTTATTTACTTTAAATATTTTTATTTTTATTTTTTTGAAATTTTATGATTTTTTATTTTTATTTTTATTTTTTTAAAAGTTTTATATTTTAAAAAAATGGGTGCATGCGTGCACCGCAAGCATGAGAAGCATGTTGTGGGCATGATTAGGGTTTGTTGTGACACCGAAGTGAGGGTTTGAGGATGCTATGATCTTGATGAGTAGCACTATGTGAGAAATCAGTGCGAGACATGCGAAGCAGTGCCTAGCACCAAGCTATATGAGCGGCATATGGGGAATGGAGGTGGTGCCCATTGCCAAGTCAGCACAACATGCGGGAGGCATCACCCAGTGCTAAGTCAGTGTGGTGCACAAATAGTAGCACCTGTGCCAAGTGGGTGTGGCATGCAAAAAGTAGCATCCAATGCCAAGAATGGAAACGGTGCCCAACACTAAGTTAGTGCAATGTGCAAAAAGCAGCGCCTAGTGCCAAGTGGGTGTAACATGCAAAAAACAACACCTAGCACCAAGAATAGAAATGGCACCCAGCACCAAGTTGGTGTGGGAGGAATGGAGGTGGCACCCGACACTGAGTCGACGCCACATGCAAGAAGCAATGCCCTACACCAAGTCAGTGTGGCACTAATGGTAGAGGATATGGTTTAAGACATTACCTCAAGCATGCTAGAAACTTAGAAAATGAAAGAGTGTGAATGAAAAAAATGAAGGGTGAGGGGAAGGTTTTATAACCCCCCACCCGCACGTTGAGCTGAGTGTGCGACATGCACTCTAGCCGCACGCATGGGCATGATAAAAATTATTATTATTTAAAAAAATAAAATTACATTTTTAAAAAAAAAAATCTGTCTTTGTGTTTTTTGATTTTTTTAATGTTTTTGCATTCTTTTATTTTTCTAATATTTTTGTATTTTTTCAAATTTTTCAATTTTTTTCCTAATTTACTGAATCTGATAATTTAACTCTAACAAAATATCTTCTCTCGACTCTCAAACTGTGAGTCTGGGAGTCAAAAAAATAGGGGGTCCCCATTCCTAGCGAGGAATGGGGCATGTGTTATGGACACCACAACAAATAGCCCCGAAAAAAGGAAGAAATGACCAAGGCATTTCTTTATCAACAAACATTCTTCCAATGCATGTCAAATGCCAACCAAACTTTGAACAACTTGAGCATCTTTTGGATAATTCTACAATCAAGATCTTAGAATTTGAAACCTTCAAACTTAGTGTGTCCATTGTGTATTCATTCTCTTTGATGCCTCAAGACAATGTCTATCAAATTGTTTTGACAACTTAAAATAATCTTCCACTCACCTTGACTCATTCATTCAGAATCTCCACTAAGCCTTTTCATCAATCAATTGCTCTACCAGATGAGATAATCAGTTCGAGGGCTCTTAGCAAGGTGCCACTTTTTTTAATTTCCTGGCCAATTGAATAATTGTTCCATGTCATTCAAAATGTTACTTTTGATGAAATAATACTTTGAATACAAGATACTTTGTTTTGAAAATGTATCTTTCACCATTTCAGATCTTTAGAATCCTTCATACTTAACACCATATTTTTCTCTTTTTTTTCTCTTCTCTTTCTTTTCTTTTTTGTATGCTGACTACGCTTAGACTGTGTAGTCAAGAAATCGGTGTCATTTCTTTGAATTTGATCTCTTATTAACACACCTTACGTTCCTCTTTTAGAAATTTTTAGAAACTCTCATGCCACTCAATAATCTTAGCAACCTCTCGAGGAGACCCCTCCTATTTGAACCAGTTGAAGTTTGGATCATCCCGTTTCATCTTTGACTCTGATTTGACAACACCTAAAACAATCAAATTTTTAAATTTTCAAAGTGTTGAGAACTTGTTGGTCTAGGATTCTGATTTCTAGATTGACAATCCACTATTTCCACAAGAAATGTCCATTGCTCGGTTGGTATAAGACACACAATTGTCCAAAATGTTTTGACAAAGAAATACCTCTTCTTAAAATTGGAACCAAAGAGTGGTTAGTAGAATTTTGACAAAAAATCTCAAGTACACCTTACCCCCCAGGATTGACATGACTTTGAAAAGAAACACACAACTAAAAGCAAATAGACAACATGAAAGAAAACACACTTGCAAGAATAAAAATCTAAGCTAAATGCAGAAATAAAATCTAACATTTTTTTTTGGTCTTTTAGGCTTCAAAATAATGCTTTAGAAACTACCCATTTATGGGCAAGGGAAAAAATTCCTCCTATAAGGAACTAAGCCTAAAAGTGTTTTCTCCCAGAATTTCTACAATTTGATAAGGGCTCATCCACAAGCCTTGAAACTTGGTATGGATGTTCGACTTTACTTTCACCTTATCCCAGAGTAGAACAAGGTTGGAAATCCTAAATGATTTAATCATGGTTCTCTTTTTGAACCATCTTTTAACAAAAACCTGATGTTTAACCATGTGCTCCAATGCAGCTGTTCATTTTTCATCCATGTCTAAAAGATTCATCAATCTAATTTGTACTTTGTCAGCATCTTCAGCATACCCACTCATGGATTTCAACACAAGAATTCTAAGGTTGAGTGGAAATATTGGTTCTTGCTCGTAGACAAGCAAATATGGAGAAGTTCCCAAAGTGTTTTTGACTCGCACTTGATCTGTCCATAAGGCATATTTGAGCTACATATGCCAATCCCTACCTAGGATTCTCCTTCAATAATCATCTTATTACTGTGATGAAGTTCTTATTTGTAGATTGTGCTACCCCATTTCCTTGCGGGTAGTAATTTGAAGAGAACTTGATAATGACCTAATTTTCAAATGCCCATTGGGTCAGGAACACATATGCAAAGGCTGACCCATTATCATGCACAAGGATGAATGGCATTATGAACCTAGTACAATATGTTCTTCCAAAAATTTTGTCACCACCTTAACAGTACAATTTCTAAATGTTTTTGCTTCTATCCATCATGTATAGTAATCTGTAGCTGTGAGAATAAATGCATGTCTAGTTGATGATGGTAGGCTGATCAGATCAATGGAATCCAATCCCCACTTTGCAAAAGGGTGTATCTCATACACAGGTAGTAAGGGCATTTCCAGATTCCTTTCTCTATTGGCACTAGCTTTGACAGATATGACAAGAGCGTACATGCTCAAAAGTGTCTTTGAATATTGAAGGCCAAAATTAACCTGATCTTAGAATCATGTGGGTTGTTGCTTCTGCTGAACGATGTCCTGTACCATACTTATCATGAAAGTGTTCCAAGACCTCCTTTGCTTCCTCATGGCCTAAACATTTCAAATAAATCCCTTCATAGTTTCACTTGTACAACTTTTTTTCATGCAACATATAAGATTCACACTTCATTTTAAATTGCCTATGTTGTGAACTGTTCATCTAGTTGGGACATCGGTCTTGTAGAAGATAATAAATAATGTCTTGATACCAAACATCCATCACCACTCCCTAATTAATGTCAACTTGTAATACAACCATCTTCTTTTGATCATTCTCATTTGTTTCATCGTCAAACTTAAATTCCTTTTCATTTCCATCTTGGTTATCAGCTATCATCTTTGACAACCCTTGACCTCTAACTAATCTTATAGATTGAATTTTGAGATCGAATTCTTGAAGTGTGGCCATCCACTTTCCTCTTCTTTCACCAAGTTCATTCCACATCAAAAGCATCTTTATTGTTGGATCAAGTACAATTGCATACACCTCACTTCTCAATATGTCATGCCAAAACTTCTTTATTGCCTTGATTAATGCAAAGGATTGTTAATCAAGGTTTGAATAATTCAAGTTTGCATTCTTCAAAGGAAAACTCATAAAAGAAATTGGTCTTTCATCTTCCTTTTCTCTTTTCTATGTCAAGATCCTTGCACAAGAGTGTTCAGAAGCAAAGAAATAGATCGTAAATGGTAACTCATAATCTAGACTCACCAAAACTAGGGCTATAGAAATGGTAACCTTGATATCTTCAAATGACTTCTTTATCTTAGGTAACCATTCTATCTTAGCCCCTTTTTTGAGTAAATCATTAGGGGGACAAAATATCTCTACACATCCACTCATGAACTTTCATACAAAATTTAACTTTTTGAAGAAAGACTTCAGTTCCTTCTGACTGTGTGGAGGTGCTAACTTCAAAATGGATTTGACTCTATCTAGATCAATGGAGATTTTAGCCTCAGAAATAACATGTTCTAGGAGCTTTCCTTTAGTAACTCCAAATGAACATTTCTTGGGATTGAGAGATATGTCATATTTGCAACATCTATTGAATACCTATCTAAGATCAACAATGTGGGTACTTTGATCTTTTGAAAAGATAGTCAAGTCATCCATGTAGATGACTATGTATCTATTAATAAATCTTTTGAAAGTTTCATCCATCACTCATTGAAATGTAGCTCTTGCATTAATCAGTCCAAAGGGCATCCTTCTGTAGGCAAAAGTTCCCTGTTTAGTCGTGAAAGTTGTTTTCAAACAATATTCTTCATCAACCATCACCTAATTATATCTAAAATATATGTCTAGGAAAGACATCCATTTTGAACTATTTAAAATTTGTAGGACCTCATCAAGTGAGGGTAGAGGATAATTATCCTTCTGAGATGCTAGGTTAAGGTTATGAAAGTCAACACAAAGAAAAATCTCTCCAGTCTTCTTCTATATGGGAACCAAATTTTCCACCCATGTGGAGTGGCAGATAGGAAATATGATCTTAGCATCTAGTAACTTCTTTACTTCTTTCATGATCAGTGGTTCAATGAGAGGATTTATTAGTCTTTGTCTTTATCAAAATGGTTTGGCATCGAGCTTTAGCAAGATGTCATGTGTGATGATCTTAGGATTATAAGTCTTTAATTCTTCATAGCTCCAAGAAATGATATTCTTATACTCAATCAGTAATTTGAGCATGTCCTCCCTTTCTTGCGAGTTCCATGCTTTTCCTAACTGTACCATTCTTGGTTCTTCATCAGTACTCAAATTGTACAAGTCACATTCTTTGATTCCCTTTTCTTGGGTTACCCTTCTATTGAGTGCTAATTCATCATGATCAAAGATGAGTTCTAGTTCAACCATTCCTCTTGGAATAGTGTTAGTTTTTAAATTCAAAATCCCATCCTCATTGTCAAGCTCATCATCTTTAGGCTTGTCATCTAGAGTATCATCAATCTTTTTTCCCTCAAAATGGTGACTACACATGATAAAATCAAGTATATGTTGATCATCTTGAAAAACCTAAAAGTTTGTGATATTGTCTGGGATGGATGGAACAACAACCAATTCTACTAAAAATCTTTTTAACTTGGTTCTTTCAACTGGTTGCAAAGAAATTGCTGAAATGGCAAGAACATCTGCTGCCATGTTCTTTCTTCTTGGAATTGGTTTGATGTTTAAAGCTTCAAAATAATCCAATATATCCCCATACCCTTTTTCTATAAGTAATCTTTTATCATTGCAAGAGTATATGGATTTTACTTTTTGTATGACCAATTGAGAATCCCCTTCGATTATGAGAGTTGTGACTCCCTTTTCTAGTGCAAAGAGAAGTCCTTGAATTAACACCTCATATTCTACAACATTGTTAGTACATCTAAATTGTAATTGATATGCGACATAGAAGAACCTACCTTTTGGGTTGACCAATTCAATACCTATACTGGCTCCCATCTTGCACCTGGAACCATTGAAGTATAGTGTCCAAATTGCATTTTCCTTGGGTTTTCTGACGTTATGCTTATTTTTCCTTAACTTCTCTTTCACTTGAATCGTTAATGACTATTTCTTAGGAACCCATTGTAACTTTCCTTGTGTACAACTTGATGAGTCCCCTTCATAATCTATAGATAGAGGATGTGTTTTTTTTCTTATTTTTCTTGAATTTCCCCTATCAGTTCTTTGATTTCCTCAACTTTAGGTTCAGGATGAATGACTACCGAAGTCCATCCTTTACCTTTCACATATCCTCTTCTTCTTTGGACTTTAATCATCCCAGGAGGTGGAGAAGACAAACCTCCACCATATGAAGAGGTATCATTGTATGACACATTTAAATCTTCAATTTCCTCTTCAATCTTTTCAACAAGGTTGGATGAGTTCACTAAATTTAGCCTTTCAATGATTTCATCTATTGAGGTGTTTTTATCCTTGTTTTTGATCATGTGGATCAATACCTTTGCAACTACTTCTTGACATGATGAACATTCAAATTTAGAGTGACTAACTTTGTTTAACTGATAGAATCTTGGATGGAGGAGGATGCTAGGATCAACTTCCTCTCCTAAACATTGTAAATTAGTCACCATACTATCTATGAACTGTGTCACAATTTCACTTTTGGGTATCAACACCTTAGGTTCTTCATTCTAATCTTGAGATGTATTTTTTGGAACCATATCCAATACCATCACTTTATATGAACCCAAATTTGATTGTGAGAATGCTATCTCATTCAGGGCATTGTAATCTGTGATCATTTTTTTCAATTTGGGCTTAGCATCTATCTTGATTTGATTGTTCAATCCTTTCCATGGCAACCACAATTGAGTGAATTCTATAGAAAACCATCCTCTCAGACATTTCATCCATTCTCTATGTAGAAGTAACCCATATGTTTCCAAGATATCAAACACATGTATGTTGATAACATCTAGAATCTGAGGGTCAACTATTAACTGTATCCGCACATCTTTCAATACTCCAATGACTTTTACCTCTATTTTATCCAACTGTATCACCACTCGATTAGAGGGTTGAGGACTAACTCCTAGCCTTTGAGCTATTAATAATGGCATTATGTTACATGAAGCTCCTAAATCAATGAGGCACTTGTGAAGATTCTTCCCATATATCCTGATGCTAAGAAAAAATGGGGGTACCTTTAAACATAGTGGGCATCACTTCTGTAGCATTCACTTGTTGAGGCACTATCTTTTGAGGAACAACATTCATATTGTGGGAAACCTTTATAAGATCCAATGTCTACATAAGAGCTTCTTGTTGTTGTGGAAAATTTTGTAACATGTCAAACATGGACATATTGGCTTTAGTTCTCTTCAAATCTTCTACTGCATTGTACTTTTCAATGGACCAAGCAGGATTCTGCAATATTGTTGGTACACTCACTGGGTTCTAATTCCATTGTCCTCCATACACTAGTCTTAGTGGTGGTGGATTGTTACTTGCTCTTGGATCAAGTAGATTTGGTTGTAAACCTAGAGGAATCCCATCTGTCAAAGGTTACTTTCTATTTCTTAGATTATATGTATTTCAATTGTCATTGCAAAAAGGAAACATCTCATCATGCTAAATATCAGGTTCTTGACTAAATGGGAATGAGAATTCCTCACTTGTTGGTTGTTCCACTTGTGTATTCTATGCATAATCATAGGATTCCAATAGCATAGCATTGAATTTTACAAGAGGAGGATTGTCATTTACCTGTGAATTTTGATTCATCTCCTTATTGCCATTATAGTAAGAACCATCATTGTTAAGCACATTTTGGCTATCATCATATTGATTGATATCAGCATATTAAATGTTGTTGTTGTTATCAATGGGAATGCTTCCATTATTCAATCAGGTGTTCCATTGCTGGTTCTACCTTTGGAAGCCACTATTACGATTAGGAGGATTGAAGTTGTTCCCCCATTATTGTTTCTTGCATTATTGTTGTTATTGTTCCTGTTGAAGTTCCTGTTGTAATTCTGACCAAAATTGTTGTTGTAGGGGCCAGTGTTGTTTCTTTGGAAGTTGTTATTTTGTCCTTGTGACAATCTAAGACATGTCAATTCATTGTTCATCTGTGACATAGTCTTCTTCATTTGACCAACTTTTGAAATGAGGTCATTGTCTGTTTCCATGGGAACTATGGCCTTCTATTCAAAGAAAGCTATTTTTGGAGGCTCATACCCTAGATATGTTATTGCCTAATTTTGTGGAGTGGGTGCATGGTGTAATAGAACTAGATTCAAAGGTATGAATTTTTTAGGCATAGTGGGTGCTCCCACAGGGTATGTTGGTATTGTAGTGACTAATTGCATTGGAAGCATCATTCCTCCTCCATTAGGATTGGCTTGGTTCATGAACATGATCACTTTTGCAAAGACTTTATCCAATGTGTCAATATTTGACGTAGGAAGTTTTCTCAAAAAAATTGCAGTAAGGTGATCCATAGCATTCAGATAAATCTAAATAGCGGCTTCAACTAGTATAGTGTATGGCATTTCCAACTTGTGGTAGGCCATATGAAAGTGATGGTTGAAGTGAGTGACTATCTCAACTGGGTCTCTTTTGATTGATATGAATTTTTAATTTATCATAGTTGGATTGATGAATGTTTTGAATTGTTCCAAGAACAATTTTTTGAATGTATCCCAATCTCCAATGGATCTAGGTGGCAAATTAATGTACCAATTGAAGGCAATTTCCCACAAAGAGTAGGGAAATAAATGAAGAACCATGTCCTCATTAGCAACTTACTTGTGATTGCAAATTTCCTTGAATACCTTGACATGATCTTCAATAGTTTGTGTTTCACCATAAATGAATCTAGGGCAAAAAATTTTAGGATTCTTAGGGAGATCATGGAGTGCACCTCTCAAGTTTATTGGTGAGTCTATAGTGTTTGTGAAAAAGGCCATTAGATGGTTTGGGGGACCTAAAAGTGGTTGTTGAGAAGTAACTATTAGAATATGTGGCGGACCACCAGGTCATTGGGGTGAAGGTGGAGTTGAAGAAGATGATGAAAGTTTGAATGGAAGTGGTTGAACTTGAGATGTTCCATCATCACTACATAGTTTGCAGAAGTGGGTGAGCTCAAGAAACTCATGTACACTTGGCATAGACCTTAATGCTCACTAAAATGGGGATTTTGGATCAATATCCTCTAGCTTGCATCAATCTTAGAAAAAAGTGCACCTCTTTGTGGAAGTACACTTTCTCAACTCTCTGAATTTTGTGCACCACAAAGTTTTGCACACTTGTGCACCTACAAAGTTGTGGATCTATAGACCTATGTAGCTATGGACTTGCAAACCTATAGAGATGCAAACCTAAATTTATCAAAAACTCAAGAAATTTTTTGAACTTTCGTGAAGAATAGATTATTGTAGAAGTGCAAAAATTTTGAAACTTGGACAAATTTTCTTCCTTTCTGGGAGTCTAAAGGGGACCTCCTAGTGCCACTTCTATTGGGTGGTTGTTTTACATGAGGTCAATAGTAGGAATCCATTGTACAATTCCTCTCTTAAAAAGCTAATCTTTTGGGATCAACTCCAAGGTTTAGTATTTGTCTTGCGACATACCAAAATCTGCTCAGTTGAAGATAAATGTGATTGTTCACAAGGAGGCCTTTGCTAGTTCTATTATGATCTCGAAATGAAGTAGATCTGTCTATTGTCTCAAAATAATACACAAAAGAACAATATTTTTGTATTTTCTAATTTTTCCAATGAATGCAATTCTAGTGATGCAACTAAAATGAGTTCCTATTTTAACAAGGGGATAGCAAAGAAAATAATAAAACTGAAAGAAAATAATATGAAATTGAAATAACTTGAAATTGAAATCCTAAATATATATAAGCTATATAAAACAATACACTACAAGTTAAACTTTTGAAGAAATCGGTAGGAAACCAATGAAGACAGGAGCAGCGCTTCCTAGAATCCACTAATGTAATCGTCGATGGCAAATTTCAATAATCGAATGATGTTTCACTCTTTAGCAAATCGCAAGGCCACAAAAAGTGTACTCATGTGAGACAAAGAGATATGTAGGCAATATTTGATGATCTCTTGTCAAGCTCAATATGTTAGCGAAATTCATAAATCTATAGCAAACACCAGAATTAAAAGATCACACAACTAGAAACAACACAATAAACCTTTGGCTCAATCACAATCTCATGAACAAAATCCACAGGACAATGACACATTTAGGAAAGGATCACTACACTCTGTAGCACCAAAAGCATAATTTTATTGCATAATAATGGCTACCTTTATTACATATTACAATGGTGTATTTATAAGAAATTGTCTCCTCAATTTGTATTGAGAGTGAGAGATATCTTGATGCAAAAAAATGTTTTTAAAACATTAAAACAGACTAAATATATACATACTAACAATTAATCTAGTGCTTAGAGGGACTCCATCCATATTTTATTCATTAATTGGAAGCATGAGCCCTTTACATGTCAAAAATAGAGAAAATATGAGAGAGAAAGTAGGAGGAAGTCTTTCGTCAAAGTAGGAGCATTTGGATGTGCCAAAAATAGAAGTTGGTCCTTTACTAGGCATATGTCAAAGTTAAACTATCGTTAGAATGCATTATCAATGCATGGAAAGCACTATTTTTCGAACAAGTAGTTAACTATCAGTGTACCTCAGAATTCCAAAGCTACAAACTATGTACCTGTGGACCTACACACCTATGGAGCTATAGAGCTATGGAGCTTGATAGGGTCAAAATCTCAAAATTTTACTAAGTGTTGGAATTGAAATTCTAGCATCTGGGTTTTATTCTTCTTCATCAAAAAGCTATGTTTAGATGTTTGCCCTTGAATTTCTCTATCATCTCTATTATCTTAGCAAAATCTAGAAGATCTAAAGCCTCATATTTATCCTTGACCTTATGTCTATAGTTGTCCACCTCAATTCAAGTTCTCTGTAAAATCTCCAAGTTTGGTATCTAACTCTAATAGGACTTCTTCTGTCCTAAAGGCTTGTTGGATGTCCTCATCATCACCAACCTCCACAAAAAACTTCCTAAAATTTTCCACTACTATCTCTATAGGTAACAACTTCTCTCATTCCTCATCTTCAAACATATCCAAGCATGCATCACTGTAATTTCTTTTTGCTTTCAATATTCGCTCTTAGGCTTGGTCCTTGAGCTGATGGATCTCCTCATGTAATGTCTCCATTATCTTATTGCTATCCACTATTTTCTCTATCCAATCATTGATCAATTCCAATTCTTTGACAGTGTATACATCAATCAAAACCTGATATCTTTGTCCCTTTATGGCTTGTAGAGTCTACAAATCCTTACTCTTGGCTTGTACCTCATCCATGATACTGAAGTCCTACTTCAAAATTGCTACAATATTATTCACATTCTCCTATGGAGCATGTAGTAACTTCAAATTTCCTATGATGATTGTAATAACTTTCTCCTCAAAACTTTCACACCATTCTTGACAAACTTTCAAAAATGGATCAAGAGGACCAACGACATTTGATAAATATCCCTTTAAGATTTTAACTGTCTTTTGAAGTGCTTGGAGTTCAATCTCCTCTTGTTCCATGTATTTGAGGACCTCTTTAAATCCCATAATCATCATTTGTTAGGCTAAATCTTGTGGACACCTTCCCAACATAACATCCTTTAACTCATAATCTTTGAGGCTAAGGCCTTCCACATCTGTGCCTTCAAGAGGGAGAGCCACTTGCGCAAATAAATCCTAGTTCTATATGGTGGTGACAAACACCAATGGTGTTGCCTCATGTGATGGAGACTTAGTTTTGTTCAAGATCTTTGAAATGTCACAAATGTCTTCCTCCAAAGCATGGAATTGATGCTTAGTACTTCTCATTATCTCCTTTCAGATCCATCTAGGGATGCATCCTACTGAGGACTTAGCTCTTGAGGATGAAGGAGTATTTTTTGCAACTTCCTTCCCTTTGTCACTCTTGCTGGTAGTTGTATCCTATTGTGAGGGTTCCCCTTCTATAGTCATAGTCTTAGTAGAACCTGTAGCCTAAACCTCAGTGTCATGGGAAATTGGTTGAGAATATTCCAACATTTATCCTTCTGACACTTCACTAGTCACCATTTGTTCCGATCTCTCCTCTGATAATGACTCCTTATGAACTTGTTCTTCCTCAAAACTCTTAGGTGGAGGAGTCACCAAGCCCTATTCTACCATTGTAACTTGAGGTGGAGATGGAGGAGTAAGATCAAGACCCTATGTATCTGGCAGCATTTGTGTCCAGTCTTCCTATTGATGTTCACCTATAGGGGTATCCTTGATCTTATCCCCAATCAAATCTATACCTACAAGCATGAAATAAAAATCTGACATTGAGAAATTAGCATCACTCCCTTCACTGTGCTCTTCCACCCATTGCTATACTTCATCTTCCAAAGAAGAAAACTCTAAAGATTTTGCTTGATTGGATGGTGGAGTACCCATGGCACTCTTTCTCCTTCCCAAGTTTGTGGCTCTAGCTAGCCAAGTTCTTCCCTATAGGGGCACTTGTTCCTCTTCATCTTCTGATCCTTCTTTGTCCTCCTCTTCATCTCCCTCTAGAATACTTTCAAGAATAGATGGATTAGGCACTAATCTTCTACTGATCTTTTTCCTTTTCTTCATCCGAATCTTAATTCTTTTCTTCTATTTCTTGGAGGTAGAAGGAGAAGCTGGCTCATCTTGCAGAGACTTGGTTAGCTCTAGTATCTTGAGACCCTTGTGGACTTTGTTCCTATTGTTGGGGAGGTGCATGTTCTGTCTAAATCCTCTAAGGAGAGGTCCTCTCTCTTTTTTTCTTTCCTTTCCTTTCAAGAGGGTGATAATATCCACTAGGCTGATCAAGTTGGTACACTATTTCTAGCCTAATAGGAGACTAAGTTGTAAAGGTAGGAATTGTTACTTTCCTTCCTCTACCTCTTTCTAGGTGAGCATGTGCATGGAAAATCACAGTATTAAGAATTGGACCAAGTGGAAAAGGTCTCTTAATCCAATCCTTTGTCATTCTGATGACATGCCTCACTCTATGATTAATATCATCAGGCTCCTCCTTTTCAACCTTAGCATTCATAATGGGTATTTAACCAATTTTGTCTATGTTGAACATGGGGTCTAGTAACTCCTTAGAATCCTATTACTTTATCTCCTCTAAGATGTTTAGCTAGAGAGCCTTTTCTGCTAGATACAAAGTCATCCTATAATAGTCCCTAATGTAGACATCATAGTCATTTGTGGCATTCATCTAGTGATCTTCAACAACATCCTCATGATGGAATTCTTTTCTTGCTAGACTCTCTACTTTCCTAACATTGTCAAAATATGGTCAAGAAGAGTCGCATTCCTCAAGAGGATAGTTCTCCCACTCTGATTCGAAGGATGAAATATCTTATTTCCTCGTCACCTGATATGGTCTAATGACTAATGGCCATGCCCATCAAAGTATTTGTTGCCTCTTTATCTTCTCATAGGCTGACTCAATTTGCTAGGAAATATCCAAGAGTACTAGTTTGTCACTTGGGTATCTCAGGAGCTTTTTAGGATTGATGGATGCACCAGCTACCTGTAGATAGGTGAACATCTTGAACTGGATAAAGTAGGCTTTGAGAGCTATGACTTGTGATTTGGATTCATCAGATAACCTCTTCCCATAGTCTCCTTCAATGAATTGAATGATCACAAAGATGAATGCATCATTCACAATTTTGTATTCTTTGCTCTACCTTGAGAGCTTCTTCTTCAGTAACTAAGGATAGACTATGTATGGCCAGGCATTGGGGTCCTGCATATTGCCTCTCCTATACAAACTAGGATAGTTTGTTGCCCTTGTTGCAAGTAGGTATACCATGTAAGAAGTCATGTAAAACCTCTTCTTATCCTTCACCATCCTCAGTTGCTCACACAAGTTCTCACTTAGTGTGGTGGCCTAGTCAAGTGGTATCTTTGCTTGTATGATGGTCTCAATGAAGTTGACCGTGAAAGTGTTGAGGTGACCTGCTATGGGTAAGCCCATGACTCTTCTCAAGATAATGATGGAATAACTAATATCCTCCTTCATGTATCCTTAGGTCATATCTATTTTTCCTATTATCTTTCCCCTCGGAGGCTTCTCAATGAGATAAGAAGATTGTACGATGTCAATTGCCTCTTGTTGATGTTCCCTTGTCCCACCTTTTAGCTACTTCATAGGAAAGTCTAATGAACTTATCTGCTTTTGGGAGATGGAAGACCCTCTCAATATTGTCAAGTCATAGTTCCAACACAACCTCTTCTATTACACTCTTGACTATTCTTTCATGAGGAAAACAATGTTGTGACAAGGCCATGATTAGTTTAGTTGATTGTACTAACATGGGATGTGACACTGCATTCACCAATCTAGAATGGATCAATGCAAACGTCATGGTTGATCTCTCTATTAGATTGTTGCAAATTCTTAGGAATTCACCTAGATTTGTGTGTCCAAGGTCGATATCTCTAATCTTTGTGTAATCATTGTAGAATCTAGACTTCATAGGTACACCTTAGAATTTGAACACAATAGGTTTGGGTGCTACTTTGGACGTGGATGCAATTTAATCACCTGTACATTGCGAGAAAAAATGTTATTAGTCCAAAGATATTGTAAAAGCTAAAGAATTAAAATGAGCAAGAAAACTCCCCGATGGGCATTTTATTTACTTTATATATTTATATTTATTTATTTTTTGAAATTTTATTATTATTATTATTTTTAAAATTTTATATATATTTTTAATTGTTTAAAGTTTTACATTTATAAAAAATGGGTGTATGAGTGTGTTGTAGGCACGATTAGGGTTTTTTGTGACACCGAAGTGGGGGTTCAAGGATGCTATGATGCCAATGAGTGTCACGACATAGGAATTGATGTGGCTCGTAGGAAGAATTGCCTAACGCCAAGCTATATGAGTGGCATATCAGGAATGGAGGTGGTGCCCGTTGATGTAGTGCGTAGGAGGTAGCATCCGGCACTAAGTTAGTGTGGCATGAAAAAAGTATTGCCCAACATCAAGTGGGTGTAGCATGCAAAAATAGCTCCCAGTACTAATAATGGAAACAGTGCTTAGCACCAAGTTGGTGCAGTGCACAAAATGCAGTGCCCGACACCAAGTGGGTGCGGCATGCAAAAAGTAGCACCTGGTGCCAAGAATAGAAATGATGCCTAGTGCCAAGTTAGCACGGGAAGAATGGAGGCGGTGCCCAGTGCTGAGTCAGCACGATGCACAAGAAGTAGCGTCCAATGCCAAGTTGGCACAATGCTAATGGTAAAGGATGTGGTTTAAGACATTACCTCAAGCATGTCGAAAACTTAGCAAATGAAAGATAGTGAGTGAAAAAAAATGAAGGGTGGGGGGAAGGTTTTATAACCCCCCACCCATGTCATGCACCTAGCCGCATGCATGCACGTGATAATTTTCTTCTTCTTTTTTTTGCATTTTTTAATTTTTTCTATGTTTTTGTGTTTTTCAATTTTTTTAATGTTTTTACTTTTTTCGATTTTTCTAATGTTTTTGTGTTTTTTCATTTTTTTCCCTAGTTTACTTATGACTCTAATAATTTAACTCTAACAAAATATCTTCTCCTAACTCTCAAACTTTGAGTCTAGGAGTCGAAAAAAGTAGGGGATCCCCATTCCTAGCGAGGAATGGGGTGTGTGTTGTGGACACCACAACAGTAAGATAAATTGTACACTTGGATCACTAAAACTACAAATAAAATCAAAACAACATCCAAATGTCCCAAAAATCTATAAATTAGTCAAAAACCTAGGATAGGTTAAAAATTAAGTCAACATGGTCAAACATAAGTAAAATTTGGCTAAAAATTATTGACAATAACAAAGAGAAATACAAATTTGACATAATTTTTATGGTAAATGCAAGAGGAGCTACCACTATTGCAAATGAAAGGGCATAGGCTACCTATAGTAGAGTTGCAAGACCATATGAGCAGATAGGAGAAAGAGATACTATCCAGTATAAGGTTACATCAGGTAACATACATGCCCAAGATTAGGGAAAATAGAGAGCTAGTTATAACATTGATAGAGCATTGGCATTTAGACACTAGTTGATTCCACCTACTAATGGGAGAGGCCATAGTGACATTGGAAGATGTCTGGAACATCCTATGAATCCTAATTCATGGATATTTATCATAGAATATTTGTAAATAGGTAGAGTGATATTGCATAGGTTGTTTGAATGCAATGATGATGAGGTAGAGATCATAGATTATGAGATTCATTGGGAGACATTAGTTTCTCAACATGATAGAATTAAAGCAATGTTATGGTGGATAACTAAAGCATTACTAGTGCTAAATAAGAGAGGACATGGATTTCATGTTAGTTATGTTAGAGTGCTAGAGAGGATGATCATGGTGGGGAATATGTTTATATGGGGTCCTTATATGTTGGCTATGGCACATTATCATTGATATCGGATAGCATATAGAGGACAATTATCCATCATTACAAGAGTCACATTTTTGTAGGTGTGGGAATATGAGAACATATCAATATTAAGAAAATTTTAGAAATTTTAGTGATTCTAGATATGGCATATCTATATTGCTATGGTGGGGAATTAAAATATGGGTTTCTTGGATATACTTTACACTTTAGACACACCTTGGACACTTTGTAGGATTTTACATGAAAACATTACAAATATTTTCTTTGGTGGAATAATTTTGAGGAGAACCTTCCATTTTATAGGCGTGACAGGTATATAATTGAGCATGCGATTATAGGGAACTTGGTGATTGAGGTATAACTACCAGAAATAGTTTGTAGGAAGTTCATGGAGAGATAGATTTTTTTTATAAGAATAAAATTTCTTGCAGATTTTAGAGTTGAGATGAGGACATGGGGATAAAATCTTATGCCATAAGTGGTTTATGTAGATTTTGAGAAGTTAAAACCAAGAAAATGGGAAGGAAAAGAAAAGGCGATAGATGCACATAGTAAAATGGGGTATAATATATGTTTTGTATGACATAGGTTAATTATATTGATAGATCAAGATGCACTAGTACTAAGCTATAAGAGTCTAGAGAGAAGAGCATAGAGGATGAGGAAATACAAGATGAGGATAATAGAGATTCTAAAAGAGATAATGAAGATGATAAAGAAAAGGAAGATGAGGATGATGGTAAGGATGATAAGGGAGATGAGGAAGACAACAAAGATAATGGAGAGGATTACAATGGATATGAGATGAATCAAAAAATTGATTTTTAAAATGAGGATTATGTTGGAATAGATGTAGTTCTTGTGTAGATGGAGGAGGAAAAAGAGGTTCCACCAAATGATGAGGAGATACATGCTCTAAATGATAAGTGAGTGTAGGATGAGGCTGTAGGTTATGACAAGCCAATTAGAAAAGGAGATAATGGATTAGTGATATGAAGAGGAATATAGAGGAGGCATGTAGGAGAAAATTCACTATGTTAATATACAAGATGGTACAAAGAGTAATGCCTATAATAGAGACAAAACATTGATTGTTGAGCTAGATAGATAGATAATAGCAATGGATACAACAAAATCCTTTTGAGATACAACTTTGTACAAGGCATAGAGGGTAGTAGAGAATTCTTAGGATTTCATTAGTAGTATTAGAGATGTGGGTGGGTATGAGATAGTAGGAATTATAGGAGATATATGAATAAATTCATAGTAATGGTGAGACATGTATAGGAGAGATATATTGAAGGAGAAAAGGGTACATATCTATAGGATTTCTTCTCACAAATCATAATCTTAGTGGACATAGAGTAGAAGAGAAGTGGTAGGATCAAAGGGGCCACCCAAGATAGACCATATAGGATGATATATAAGAGGGGCTTCAACCTCGAGGCTAAGAATATTCCAAGAGGACAAATAGAGCATATGATAACAAGAGACTCTTACCTATGTAAAGGGGCATTTTTCATAGATCTATGATGTACATTAAACCTGTAGGCTTTTAATGTATATGAACAACATGATTTTGTACTCTAATTCTTTTGATGTGTGTGTGTGTGTGTGTGTGTGTGTGTGTGTGTGTGTGTGTGTGTGTGTGTGTGTGTGTGTGTGTGTGTGCGTGTGTGTGTGTGCATGTATATATACATATCTATGCATATACACACATACACATATATATGTATATATATGTAATGTGTATGTATATATATGTATATATGTGTGTATGTATTTTGTACATATATACATACACATATACATATATACATACATACATACATATACACACACATATCTATACATACATATGTATGTATGTATGTATGCATGTATATGTATGTGTGTATAGGTATGTATATACACACATAGACATGTAGACACACACACACACACACACACATATATACTGTGTGTGTGTGTGTGTGACATGTAGCTAGTTAACGATGCTTTCTGAGAATGATATTTACATGCTAATGTATATACATTTCCTTTATTGTGAAGATATGCTTTTTCAATACATAATGATGTAATGGATATCATTTCTGTAATGGATATACATAATGATGCCACATACTATCTTTTGTTGTATTTTGTAGAATTTGTAATGAATTTTGTTTTTTTTCACTTATTTCTTAATGAATCCTAGAATGTAGGGTGCATATATTTTTTAGTACTAGAACACTAGACCAAGGCAAGCTATAAGATTGAACATAAGAAGTATTAGTAGAAAGACAAACTAAGATATAGTGACATTAGTAATGATGAACATTTTCTTTCATAACTGCACATTTTTAAGAAGAGATTTATTTTTTATATGAAAAAAAGGGTGGAACACATCATGACATAAAGAGCTTGAGGGATAACACAAACCCTTTGCATAAAAAATAGACAAGATGCAAACATGGAATGACCTTACCACTCTGATGCATAGATAATATGTTAAGAGTTGAGGTATGTACAACATTCACAAAGTGAACATACTTGTCACAAACACCCAAAGCATACTTTCCCCATAATATGAAGAGGACATCCAAAAGACATAAAAGAACAAGGAAAAACAACTACAAACCATTTTGAACACACTCATGAGTCACTTTAAATCATCAAGTAGCATAGGAATATGATTGAATCAATAAAAAGGTAAAATAATTATTGCAACATGTGAGACAATAGTCATTTTAATCTTTTTATTACTTAATTTTTAGTGTTATTTTTCATTACAAATTTTATTGGTCCATTGTTTGAAAATGTCTTGGGTAATTGATTGATTAAGATGTTTGGTTGAAGACCTCGGTGGAAAATGTTGAACAAGTCTAATCATTGTGAGTGTTAAGGAAAATGGTTTAATTTGCATTTGTTAAAATATGATTTTGTTTAAGCAAGATGTTTGTATTTATATCTACATGTATACATGTTGTTACAAAAAAAGGATATGGGTATACACAATGACTATCTTCAAGTTTTGTTGCAAGCTTTTCATGTGGTGTTTTCAATTTTTAGGTTTTTTTTAAAAATTATATTTGATGTTTTTGTGTTATTTTTTTGGGAAATTCCATAATTATAGGAACTTCTTAGGATATTTTATATTTTTACTTTTTTAAGGATATTTTATGATTTTAACTAATATTTCAAGATTTTAAAATAATTTTAAAGGATTTTTTGTACCATCTCAAAATGGGAAAACCTTATTTTGATATCTTTTATGCCTCCTTAGTGTGGTTTTTGTCTCTTTCTATTCTTACCAATATTTATCATTATTCTAGATCATCTCTCATCTTCCAAAATGGTCCTTTAGGTGCTATTTAATCACCTTTTTGGCCATATCTTCTGATAGTTTCATTTTTCCCAATTCTTTTTGCACCTTCTCCAAGGCCTCCAAGACCCATTTCTAGCACCCACCTTTTGAGGTAGGTCAACTTAGGTCAACCTTTTTTGGGAATAGATTGACCTAAGTTGACCTCTTTGTTGCAGAATTTTGATTTCAAGGACTAAAGTGCCTCATGTTTGCCAATTCTTTACTCTTGCACCAAGGCCATCTTTCTTTGTTTTTTATCCCAAAAACTATGTAGGATTAGACTCTTAATTATCACCCATCAATAATAATGAAAAATCCATCCACACAAAAGAGAAAACATACACACATTCATGAGTCTTCAAGCAAGCATCTTCAAGCATTCATCAAGTTCAAACATTTGCTTCTTCCATCAAGATTTTCCTTCAAGGTGATAATGGAGTTTGGATTCTAAGGAGGAAATTCATCACTCCAAACCATTCAATTTATTCCATCCTTAATCTTGGAATTTCACATGCATTCCTATATATGAGTTTTTGGCTTCTTTGATTTCCTTTTGGTTTCTTTGAGTCAAGGCTAATTACATTTGCATACTTGATTAGATATCAAATTCAATTGAAACTACAAAGGTAATTTTATTTTTCACTTAATATAATAAATCCTACTACATGTTATCATTTCCTTTATCATTACATTTACATCTCAATTTCAATATTGATTCCTCAATCTAGAGCTTGACCAAGGTAAGGTCCCATTAAATCTTAAAAAACCAAAGTTTTACTTTGTGCAAGAACATGATAGTCAAATTACAACTAGAAATTTGGATATCATTTGTTAAATATTTTTTGAAAAAGTTTAATTGAATTTTCTACTGCACCCTATAAATGCAATGACGTTTTCATAAAGTATTCAAAATATGTTGTACCATATTGATGTCTTCGTGAGGTGCTAAGAAAAATAATATTTTCTGGGTTTTCTATTGTGATCACAAATAAACAATCAAAAATTTTGTCACAAGTTTAGATCCATGCTTTTTGGAGAAAAAATGTATATTCCTCTACACATTTTAAGGTGAGTACTTTATCATTATTTCACTTTTTGTTCTAGACCTATTTCTATCTCTTAATTGGGTTTATTGTATATATTTAGTGCCCAAACCTATCTTTCTCTTCTTACTTAATAAATTATCTCAATTACACTTTTACATTTACACATGTCTAATCAAAACCTAAATTGGATAAAAGAGGACTTTCTTTCATACTTCGTTGATATAATTTGGTTATAGCATTGGAATTCCCTTATCTCCTTTGGTTTGGTTAATCTAACTTAGTTATATTCAGAGTTATGTTTGGAAGCTCCTCTTTCTCTTGTATTTAATGTTGGTGTAAATTGGAGGCCCTATCCTATTGAGTGTTTCCATTTTGCCACTAATTTTTTTGGTGAAATTTGCATCATAGACCTCTTTCTTGGAGTTAGATCTTTCTCCCTTGAATATCCCTCTTATATTATATCGATTTCACTTAAATATTTTGGTGAACCCAACATGTTATACCTCTTTATTTTATCTTGGAGTTAGATCTTAATTTCTTTAAATTTCTCTTTTTGACTTTGGAGTTAGATCTCTTGATCTCCCTTTTTGCATTAGGTTTTTCCTTCTTTTGTTGAACCCAACTTGTGCCCCTTTATTTTTCGTAGTTTTATTGATTTATGGTGTATCTATATCTTTTTTGTATGCTATTATTTTCATTACTAGTATTAAGGTCTTTGTTTTCATTTACATTTTTTTCATATTGATTTTATTTCATATGTTTCATTGTGAAAATATAAATGTTTTTTCATATAGTTCATTCTTACATTAAATATTTCTTTCATAATCATTTCATTTACTTTTGATTGGGTAGTTATCTTTATTTTCAATCTATCTTCATGATCTTCAAGACATTCTATTTAATGCATATGATGATGCTCAAGCATGCTCTTTAATTGAGACTTGTCTTTTTAAAGATTATGTTGATCAATATCTACTGAATTATGATATTATTAACATGGATAATCCTACTATTTGGGATAAAATCTTAGCTAAGGGAATGGATTACTCCTTTCCTCATTAAGAAATGCATATACTATTGGATGATGACATGGTTATTTATTCTAATAATCATTTGTTTCCTATTAATTTCATTGACATTTCTTCTATAGATGAAGCCTTGATGTGTTATGTTTGTCATTCTCCTAAGAGTAGCTTAAGTACCTTAGAGGTGAAGGATCACACTTCTTATTCTTATTATTGTTCTTTTCAAGATGCATCTCAAATAAATCTTAATCTTGTTGAAAATATGATCATTATGACCCCCTTTTTAAAAATCTAACCTTAGACCATAAGGACCTTAATCACATTGACCCTATAAGTGGCTTCTAAACTCTTCAAGATTGGGAAACAATATATTTTACACCAACATTCTATTGGATAGGCTAGGTTACTAAGAGGGGAGGGGTGAATCAATAACTTGTAAAATTTAATCCTTTATGTGTATTTTGATCTAGTTGCATGAATGATAAATTGAAAACATGAAAGCATGCATAACACTTTTAACACACAATTTGGTGACCCAGAAACCTTCCAAATAGAAAGTAAAATTGGGGTGGGGATGATACTACAAGATTTAGTGTTGCAATATAAAGTTGGCCTATTAAAGCTTACAATGATCACTTCTTCCCTATTAGGAGCAATGAGGATTGCTAGGTCCACCTTGCTAAAGGATTTACAAACATCCAATGAAGTATGCACTTAGTAAAGAGATTTACATAAGACTGTTAGGTCTACCTTGCTAAAGGATTTGATTGACCCACCTGTTAGGTTGAAACAATAGCTTGATCTTTGATCTAAAACTTGGTTTTCTAAATGAGATACCTTTGAGTGTAAAATCACCTTGTTGTGATATTTAAATCTTTGATGCTCCTTATACTACTTATGGCCTTGTACTTCACTTTTTTTCTCTTTTCTACTTATTACATTGCTCTGATACTCTATTACACACTTTTAATGTGATACAATATATTTCATATGTACTAATCCAATTAATCAAATTACAAAGTCAGCCAAAATACAAGTTTACTCAAAATGCACAAAGTTGGCCCATAATGCAGGAACTCATGTTCTAAAGATTGACTCAATGATGTTCTAATACTCAACATCCACTATCAATTCTTGACATCATGATGCACTTAGTAGATGTAGAAGCTCGGTCCATACTCATCACTTCCAACTTGTCTTGAACTCAGTCTACATTGATGACTCGACAAATACTGTGAAATGCAACACATAAACTAAATCACTTGGTTAACATTGAGTGGCTTAGTCAACACTGTTAAATTCTTTAGAATAACTGAGAGGGGGGGGTGAATCAGTTATCCAAGGTCCAAATGCCTTAATAATACTTTTTATCAAATTATAGTGAGCCCATAAACTTTTCATCCATCCAAGCTTAAAACAATCATCCTTAGCAAATTACAGTAAATCAACATGCAAAGATAAAACATGCAAGATCAACACATGACACAATGATTTACGTGAAAACCCAATTTGGGAAAAACCACCAGTAACATGCTACATGATTCTCACTCTTCTAAACTGATGCCCTATTAAAAGCCTACCCTATTAAAGGCTTACAACACACTGTTAAATGTGACCTTGTTAGAGGATTTCACCAAACTATTAGGAATGGGCCTGGTCAAAGGACTTTAGAACATTCACTTGGAATGTCACCCTGTTAAAGGATTTATCTCATGAATATTAAACCAACCTAAGTCCATAGGATTTAAAATAATTGTTACAATTGCTAGAGAGTAACGATAATGGCTTTTTGATCTGATACAACTTACAACATACTTTGCAGATTTCAGATCACACTTCAGTTCTATCCTTTTGCTTGGCTTTAATCACTTCAGCTCTGACAGCTTGCCTTCCTATCAAGCTTTGTCTCCTTGAATCTTCTTACTCATCATGCCAATGCAATCATATCTAGGGTCTTCTTATCGAAATAGAGTAGCTATGCTCTCTTTCTCCTTAGCACCTTCTCTAGCACTTTATGCCTTCATGCTTGACCACCTCTCTCTCTTTGCTTCATGAACTTATGACTCCTTAAATAGAAATTTGGTTTGCCTTTTTCACTCAATTCTCTCTCTCCAATTTTAGGGTTTCAAATGGATTAGGTAGGATATAATGTATCTACCCCATATCTTGCTCTTATCTAAAAACTTTGTCTAGAGTCTAGTTGTATCTTCAAAAACATTCTACATGGTGTTTTGTGCCACTAGCTCATCATTCTTATCTTCCATTTAATTCATAGACTTCTAGATAACAACCTTGTTGGCTTAGATCTAGCGAATCTTTGATTTTCAAAATAATGCAACAACTCGGCACTATTGGTTTACTGATGTTCGGCACCTCTGTTTTACTTAGCACTATTGGTTTATTGATGCTCGGCATCTCTATGTTAGCTAGCACTTAGTTCTGCTCGGCACTTGGTTCTTCTCAGCACTTGTATCTGCTCGACACTTGTATTTGCTCAGCACTTGTATTTTCTCGGTACTTTTATCTGCTCAACACTTGTATCTGCTCAGCTTCAATTAGGAATCTGTTCGGCACCTACTAGCTTGCTCGGCTCCCTCTTTCTAATGAACTTAGTTGGGTTTTACAAAAGACTTAGCTAAAACCTTACATCTTTGATTGTTTCAGTGTGCCCATTCTCTGTGTCTTATAGTATGACATCAATACACTTTTTCATCAATGGCTTAGCTAATCCTTGTACTTCATTACAACATCATAACTTCAACCTTTCTCTAGGTGTTCTAGTTACATCTTATTGATTTCCTTCTCCTTGTCAATCAACTAATTGATAGTATTTGGATCGCTAAAGTAATTGTCATTTCTGCAAATAGCAAGTTTGACATCAATGACAAAACAATGATTGAGAACATTCTTTTACTAGTTCCATATACAATTTCCCTCATGATCTTTTCAATCATTTCCAACAATCTCCCTCTTTGGAATTGATGGTAAACCAAATTGATCAATTGACCAACTTAGTTACCACCAAGATTGTATACGTTGTCTTCTACTTTTCTTGGCTGTTGCATCCTTACTACTAATCTCTTATATCTCCCTCTTTCATATATATCTCCCTTTTTCTGAGTATTGATCAATTTTCTGCATATTTCTCCCTCTTTGACATAAATGCCAAAGATGTAGCATCTTTAACATGCAAAGTATAAGCTTTGCATCTCATGTTTTCTCCTTCTGTCACCATGCTTGTGACTAATTTGGAGTTTTTGCTCCTATTGTCATCCTCTGCATCATTCTTCTGATATTTCAATGATTTGTTCATGTTGATGTAGGATGGCATCTTTATTATTTTATACTACTTGAGTTAGGGGTATTGCCCCCAACTTGCCTCGAAGATATTCATAAGCATCCTTGGGCAACTGTTTGATGAAGATATCTATAGTTTGTTCCTTTGTGTGAATGTACTCCAATTTCACTTGTTTGTCTTCCACCAATTCTCTGACATAGTGATACTTGATTGCAATGTGCTTGGTTTTTGCATGCATTACTAGATTCTTGGATATGTTTATAGCACTTGTATTATCACAATATAGTATCATAGCTTTAGTTACCTTTTCTTTCGTTCCTTTCAATAGATGTGTGAGCCACACAATGTTTGTACAATTTACTGCAGCTGCTACATATTTTGATTCTGCAGTTGACTGGGATGTGCAGGTTTGTTTCTTGCTTGTCCAAATAACTAGTCTTTTACCTAAAAATAATGCACCTCCACTTGTGCTTTTTCTGTCATCAATGTTGCCTACCCAATCTGCATCTGTATATGCATTGAGCTCAAACTTCTCATTTTTTTGTAGTATATACCAAAGTTATCAATTCCTTTGAGATATCTCATTATTCTTTTTATTGCTATGAGATGATTTTCTTTGGGATTAGCAGAGAATCTAGCCACTATTCCAACTGCTAATGCTATGTCTAGTCTACTATGTACAACATATTGTATTTTTTTAATCATGGATCTATACATTGTTTGATTGACTTTAGCTGATTCATCATTTTTGGATAGCCTATTTCCTATTGCCATTGGTGTGCCTACTAGTTTGGATTCCTCTAATCCAAACATTTTAATAATCTCTTTGATGTACTTTGATTGTGTCACAAATATATCATGTTTGAATTGGTGTACTTGCAATCCAACAAAAAATTTGATCTCTCCAAACATAGACATCTCAAATTCATGTTTCATTTTGTCAACAAAGCCTTTGCAAAGCACTTCCTTTCCTTCAAACACTATGTCATCTACAAAAATTTTAGATACAATAATATCCTTACCTTCTTCTACTTTGATGTACATGTTGCTGTTATCATCAGTTCTTTCAAATCCTATTTGCACTAAATACTTGTGAAGTATCTCATACCATGCTTTAGGTGCTTGTTTCAAACCATAGAGTGCTTTATGTAGCTTACAAACCATATCCCTGTTGTTCTCATCAACAAATCCCTCTAGTTGTTCAATATAGATTTCTTCTTCCAATATACCATTCAGAAAAGTAGATTTTACGTCCATCTGATAAATTTTAAAACCTTTATATGCAGCATATGCAAACAAAGTTCTTACTCCTTCCATTCTAGCAACAGGGCCAAATGTTTCCCCATAGTCTAGTCCTTCTTCTTGAGCATAACCCTTGCATACTAGTCTAGCTTTATTTCTATTAATCTCACCATTTTCATCTATCTTGTTTCTAAATACCCACTTGGTACCAATCACATTCTTGTCAGTTGGTCTGGGAACCAAACCCCAGGTTTTTTTTTTCTTTATTTGATCAATCTCTTCTTCCATAGCTTTATATCAGTCATCATCTTGTAATGCACCATATACTATCCTAGGTTCAAGTTTGTTGATCAGACATGATTCATGTCTTAGTCTATTCCTTGTCATTGGTCTTGCATCTTTGTCACCAATTATCTGTTCAGTAAGGTGATGTCTTTTTACATATTTGGATAATCTTGGCTTTGTCCTTGTTTCCATGTTTGATCTTTCAAATTCAGGATCACTATGCACTTCATTTTCAAGTTGTTCTTTATCTCTTTCATGTGTACTGACTTTAGGATTAGATTGTGTATTTTCTTCATTCTGTAGCTCAACTTCTGAATAGAACTCGGTATTCACTGGTTGTGACTTGACTAAAACTAAAATTTGCTGTTGAGCTTCAATTTGATTGACAACATCCTCATCAACAGGCATTCCTTCATAAGAATACACAAAGGTTTTGTATTCATCCATTCTCTTTGGTTCTTCAGTTTGGACTTTTGTATGCTCATCAAAGTTTACATTTGCACTTTACACAATTTTGTTAGTGTTAGTATTCAAACATTTGTATGCCTTACTTCTAGTGGAGTACCCAAGAAATATGCCTTCATCACTCTTTGCATCAAATTTTTCATTTCTAGCATCTTTAAGGATAAAGCATTTGCAACCAAACACTTTGAAATGTTTTATATTGGGTGAGTGACCATACCATAATTCAAAAGGTGTTTTGTTAGTACCTTTCTTGACTTGTACTCAGTTCAGTGTATGAACAACTACACTTATAGCATCTCTCCAGTATTTTAGAGCAACAGTCTTTTCCATCATTAATGTTCTAGCACAGTCAATCACAGATCTATTTCTTCTTTCAACAATTCCATTCTATGGGGGAGTTCTAGGAGCTGACGTGTGTCTTCTGATTCTTTTGTCATTACAAAATATCTCAAATTCATTTGATGTGAACTCACCACCTCTGTCTAATCTTAGGCATTTCAAGCTCTTTCCTATTTCCTTTTCAACTCTAGCCACATACCACTTAAACATTTGAAAAACATTAGATTTTTGTTTTAAGAACATAACAGTCATCATCTTGGAATAGTCATCAACAAATGACATTATGTACTTATCTCCTCTATAGATTTGTACTTCCATTGGACCACATAAGTCAATATGAACTAACTCAAGTACTTCTTTAGATGTATAGTTTTTTCTTTTGAAACTTGACTTTTTCATCTTTCCTAGCTGACATTGTTTGCACATGATATTATCAAGCTTCTTCAATTTTGGTAAACCTCTGACTTTCTTCATTTTACTGATATTGACCAGATTTTCAAAGTTGACATGACATAGCCTTCTACGCCATAACCATTCATCATCAAATTTTGCAACAAAACAAGAAACATCATCCATATCAAGATAAAACATATTACTTCTTGTTTGATCTCCTTTTCCTATCAATTTACCATTAGTATCATAAATTTTTGCAATTTTGTTTCCAAATTCTACTTTGCATCCTACATTGCCTAACTGTGAGACACTTAGCAAATTGTAGTTTAATCCTTCAACATAGTATGCATTATCACATGAAATTTTCTCTACGATCTTAATGGAACCTTTTCCTTTGATTTGCAATGGAGCATCATTACCAAATCTAACACTATTTCCATCATACTAAGTGAAGTTAACAAACTTACTTTTGTCTCCTGTCATGTGATGTGAGCATCCACTGTCTATGATCCATCTGTCATTCTTGTTCATACATGTTACCAGTGTTGTAGGTTCTTCTTCATCAGATTGGTCCTTCATGGCTACATAAACAACTTCATCATCATTATCATCAGAATTCTCTTCAACAATATAACATTTCTTGCCTTTCTCTTTGTAATCTCTCTTATCATCTTCTTTCTTGTACTTGTACTTTTTTCCTTCCTTATAATCCTTTTTCTGTGTACATCTTGCAGCAATATGTCCTACTTAATTGCAATTGAAACAAATAATAGGCATCTTACCTTTGAATTTTCCTTTACCTCTTTGAAATCTTCTAGCAAGCAATGCTTCCAATTGTTCCACATCCTCCTCGTCAGTGCTACTATCACTGGATACATATTTCATTTTTCTTCCTTTCTTTTATTTCACCTGTTCAACATCTTTCGATGATAGCTTGGCCTTGAAAGAAGATTCAACATTCTAAGGTCTGTAGTTGTCAAAGTTAGATAACTCAAATGCAGTAAGTCTACCCACTATACCTTCAAAACTTAGACAGTTTCCTGGTACACATCTTAGCTCTTGTATTGCTAATACTCTAATAGCATAGATAGAGAGCAAGGTTCTTAAGAACTTAATATTAATAGTATCTTCATCCAATTGACCACTCAAACATCTTATTGCACTTACCACTTCCTTAATTCTTGCGCCATACTGAGCAGCATTCTCATTTTCCTCCATTTTCATATCATCAAACTTTCCTCTAAGGCTTTCTCTTTTTGCTCTTTGTACATTCTGATCTCCTCTATACATGTCTAATAGGGCTTTCCACATTTTGAATGCAGTGTCACATCCTTTGATATCATCAAATTCAGCATAGTTGAGTGCAGAGGCAATTTCCAGCATTGTCTAATTGTGTTCCTATTTGTTTTTCATATCTTCTGCAGTAAGAGTACCAGTTGGATCAACATGTTTAGTAACAATTGAATTTTGGGCATAATCTCCTATGGATCCAAGATGTAGCTTCATCAAACTTTTCCATGCAACAAAGTTTTCTTTGTTGAGCTTGGGGACTTCTCTCTTAGGCATTTTGATCTTTTTTGCTTATAGTGCCTTTTAAACTGAATCACCAGTTTGGCTCTGATACTAATTGGTAGAATATTTTAGAATAACTGAGAGGGTGGGGGGGTGGGCGGTGAATCAGTTATCCAAGGTCCAAATGCCCTAATAATACTTTTTCTCAAATTAATAGTGAGCCCATAAACTTTTCATCCATCCAAGCTTAAAACAATCATCCTTAGCAAATTATAGTAAATCAACATGCAAAGATAAAAAAATGCAAGATCAACACATGACACAATGATTTACATGGAAACCCAATTTGAGAAAAACCACAAGTAACATGCTACTTGATTCTCACTCTTCTAAAGTGATGCTCTGTTAAAGGCTTACAACACACTGTTAAATGTGACCTTGTTAGAGGATTTCACCAAACTGTTAGGAATGGACCTGGTCAAAGGACTTTAGAACATTCACTTGGAATGTCACCCTGTTAAACGATTTACCTCATGGCTATTAAACCAACCTAAGTCCATAGGATTTAAACTAATTGTTACAATTGCTAGAGACTAACGATAATGGCTTTTTGAACTGATACAACTTACAACATACTTTGCAAATTTCAGATCACACTTCAATTTATCCTTTTGCTTGGCTTTAATCACTTCAGCTCTAACAGCTTGTCTTCATCTCAAGCTTAGTCTCCTTGAGTCTTCTTACGCATCATGCCAATGCAATCATATCTGGGGTCTTCTTATTGAAACAGAGTAGCTGTACTCTCTTTCTCCTTAGCACCTTCTCCAACACTTTATGCTTTCATGATTGACCACCTCTCTCTCTTTGCTTCATGACCTTATGACTCCTTAAATAGAAATTTGGTTTTCCTTTTTCGCTCAATTCTCCCTCTCCAATTTTAGGGTTTCAAATGGATTAGGTAGGGTACAATGTATCTACCCCATATCTTGCTCTTATCTAAAAACTTCATCTAGAGTCCAATTGTATCTTCAAAAATGTTCTACATGGTGTTCTGTGCCACCAACTCATCATTCTTATCTTCCATTTAATTCACAGACTTCTAGATAACAACCTTGTCAGTTTAGATCTGGCAAATCTTCAATTTTTGAAATAATATAGCAACTTGACACTATTGGTTTATTGATGCTTGGCACCTCTGTGTTACTTGGCACTATTGGTTTACTAATGCTTGACATCTCTTTGTTACTCAGCACTTGGTTCTACTCGGCACTTGGTTCTGCTCGGCACTTGGTTCTGCTCAGCACTTGTATCTGCTCGGCACTTGTATTTGCTCGACACTTGTATTTGCTTGGCACTTGTATCTGCTTAGCACTTTTATCTGCTCGACTTCAACTAGGAATCTATTCAGCACCTACTAACTTGCTCAACTCCCTCTCTCTAATGAACTTAGTTGGTCTTTACAAAAGACTTAGCTAAAACCTTACATCTTTGATATGTTTCAGTGTTCCCATTCTCTATGTCTTATAGTATGTCATCAATACACTTTTTCATCAATGGCTTAGCTGATCCTTGTACTTCATTACAACATCACAACTTCAACCTTTCTCGATGTGTTCTAGTTAGATCTTATTGATTTCCTCCTCCTTGTCAATCAACTAATTGATAGTATTTGGATCACTAAAGCAATTGTCATTCCTAAAAATAGCAAGTTTGACATCAATGACAAAATAGTGATTGAGAACATTCTTTTACTAGTTCCATATACAATTTCCCTCATGATCTTTTCAATCATTTCCAACAAACACTAGATTCTCATTGTTATAACTAGGAAATCGATAGCAATTGTAGAGCTTGGTTTACACTAAGATGCTCAACGGAAACTAAAATTGTTTAAGGGACTTGATAGAAATTGTAATACTTTGTTAACATTGTTAACTTTTCAATATGTTCGGTAGATGCTTACAAACTGAATAAGTGTATGTCACTAATAACAAACATGATTATAATGTCAACAATCTCCCTCTTTAGCATTGGTAACAAAAAACACTTACCTGTCAAAATTGAATTCAAAAGGTTCATTGACACCTTTATCCATCATCTTATGACTCCAACTCGGTATAGTATACTATTTTTATGATTTTTCAAAATTAGTTTTGTAAGAGATGTATTTTTGTAGATGAATAATATGATAATGCTCCCCAATAGATAATATAGAGTATACTTTATATCTTTTCACATCTGATATATACATCTTATCTATAGTCTTCAATCTTCTCTTTTTCACATTAATGCCAAATATTTATGCTATAAATACTATATAGTAATGAAAAAATGTGACAAGAAATATGAATGTACCTTCAAGATGAGTGCCAAAGTCTTGTTCTAATTCTCTTGCAACACCTTGTATGTGTTCAATGCAATCTGTAGTTCTGTTGATAGCTCAATCATATGGTCTACAATGGAGAAGTTATTGTCATGGATGATCATTTTTGCATGTGCAATGTATTTCTACAATGCATCCATGTTTGGGAGAATCATGTTCTAAATATCTATCAATGTAGCTCTTATTCTTGCCTCTTCTCTCAACAATTCTACCTTCTTATCTATTAGAAATCCGATCTTGTTGAAGTGGGAAAAACTTGAACTTGAGTCAAGTTGCAACTATTTTGCACTTGCCTTAAGATCCTCATCAATTTTTGACAATTTATCTTTTATTTCCTTAGCAAAAATTGAAATATCACAGAGTTAACCAAATAAAGAAGATACAATGTCGCAAGAGGTCTCCAGTGAGCCTAGAATAGTAGGTAATTCTACCTGATGGACGAAAATTTGTTGAGAAATAAATTCCAAAAATTTATTCTCAAATTTCTTTTAGCTCTCTATAAAAATTTCTCTTTTCCATTTAGATCTTCATTGTATCTTTGAACTACTTCTGCTAACTGATTCAAAATTGGTTGAGAAGTATCAACCTCTATGTTTATAGCCTTTGCAATGATATTCTTGGCATCTTCTATTATCTAGAATTCCTTATTCCTTTTCTCTCTCAGCCTTTGCTGCTTGGCTTTCTTCTAAAGAAGTTCTTTGAATGTTTGCATCTGATCAAGATTGAGATTGGAGATATCCCAATTAGGAATGAGAATATCCTCATCAAGATCTATATCTTCTTCTTTCTCTTTTCATTTTACCCAAAAAAATTGTGCTCAATTGAGGCTTGGTCTCAATTGTCCTTGCACTTGTTAATTGTATGCTAGGAATGGAAATAATTGTAGAAATGATAGGGCTTGCCAAAAAAGTAGATACATTAATTATTGCCAAAAAATAAATAGTAGAAACAATAGAAGTTACCAAAATTGACGAAGAGGGAAGTGTTAACGGCTTAGTAGATGAAGTGCTTGACACTTCAGTCAAAGTGGTGTTGAGTTGGACAAGTGCAAAGATTGATTGAGTGCCTGTCTTAGCTATGTTTGTCACAATCAATCTTGTTGAAGCTTTCTCCACCTTGATGTTTTCATAACTTTTCTTGGAGAATGAGGAAGTGAGGCTATGACCATTGTACCAATTTCTATTGGGTCGGTCTCCTTAGTATCTTGTAAGTCTTCTTCGGTAGTTTCCTACCCCTGTTCCTGTTCATCATCAACATTGTCAAAATGATTGATAGCTTCATCATCAAGCTCTTCATATTTCCTTTGTTCATCATCATCCTCATCCTTCTCACTAACACTAACTACAAAATCACTCATCTTGTCAAGAAGATAGATGTTCTTCCAAGTGTTTGTAGCATTCCTTACTATATGTTCAATATCATTTAGTAATACAAGACAAGGTTTGAATCTCAAGGTAAGGTTTTCTTCATTTTTATTTAGATATTTCTTTACCTCTTTGTCATTTAAACTTGACATGAGTTTCCTTAGGGTTTGGTCATATATGTCTCTTGCTATTTTCATGGCATTTTCCCATCTTGGATATTACCAAGTCTTCTATTTTCTTATGCTCCTCTTCAATCCTAGTTTCATATATCAATGCTTTGAAGTTTGTTATTTTTACCCTTGATTCTAATTCCTTCACCCTTTCTTGGAAGGTGGGTGGAGGCTTCCTGAAGATTATATCTCCTCCTTCTTTGTATGCTTTCTTCCTAGATGATCTCCTAGTGAACACAATAGTAGATGTTTTGGCAAGCTTGGTAATGATTGCTTTGCCTTTCTTCTTCAAAGGTTCTTTATCCTTTGATTTCTCTTCATATTATGCTTCTTCATCTTCTCCCTTTCCTTCAGTGAATAGAAGAGGGGTGTTGTTTTTTAGTTTGGTAATTCTCTTCTTTCCCTTGTTGACTACTTGAGGCAGTTTGATCTCTAGCTCTATTCTGGCCTTTGCCTCATCATAGGTGCCAAAGTACATAGCTTTAGGATCAACAGGCTCATTGATCAATGCCTCAATTATGTCTTTGGTTTCATCAATGCTTACCTCATAACTGAGAGATTTTACCCATACTATCCTTGGCCTAACTACCTAAATGTATACTTTGTCACTATCAAACATGAAACATATATCATCTTTATAATCATGAACCAACTTCTTTGGAATCCTAAACCTATTGTTCATCTTTTCTTTGAATGCATCAAAGTAGTTTTCCATGATACTTGCATAGTTCTCTCCCATTTTGGTAATATATTTATTAATTTAATAAAGAATGGGTACATCCTTCCTCTAAAATACTATACTTTTTGATGGGAAGAACTTTTGAACATAAAAGAATAAATAAGTCAAGTGTGAACCAAACTTACATGGATTATTCTTGGAAGTTCTGATGCTTTCCATTTTTTTTGTCAAACTGGTTCAGCATCAACTCGGCAAGGTCAAGTGACAGGTTATTCTTGACCACCTTGTATGCCAAGTCCACTACTTCACATGATACACTGTTCAATCTACTCAAGTTGTATATTTTATGAGCGATGATATGAATGTCAAACTTGAGATCTATATCTATTACACTACTAATTTTCATTCCCCTTCCATCCCACTTGGCAAGGGTTTTCTTTTCAAGTTCAACCCAGCTTAGTGTTTTTGTCATTTTTACTTTTGTCAACATGGGAAGACCAGCGATCCTATGGATCATCTTCTTGGTTATCAAAGTGGGTTGTTCCAACCATAGATGACCATTGTGCACACGATTAAGGATATATCATATCTATTTTTTTTTTAAAATCTTGTGGCATATGTAGAATGTGGGCTAAACCTTTTGCTTCAAGATGTTAATGTTTTGGTTTCAACACACCATTAACACATGATTTGTCAAGGGTTTTATCCATTTCTAATGTACTGATATCTTGAATAGCACACTTGAAATGTGAATAGATATCATTTATTAACAATACCTTTGGTGAAATTTGCAATTGGGCTCCGCTTGGATCTAGGGTTTCTGCAATGGCAAGAGTCAACTTGAAATCTAGTGCCTTCCATTCCACACCTTGAACCAATGTGTCTATACCTTTCTTTGACTTACTACTAGTAGATTCCATCTTTGCTCGATAGGGTTTGGGAGAATGTGAAAATCTTTAATAACAATTCACTCAAATTTCTTGAATGCTCAAAAGATCACTTTGCACAAACAGCTCTGGAGAATTCATTTTGAAAAATGACTTTTATTTTACCCTTTTTATCAATTGATAAATGCTTGGTACAATTGTTCACTCAAACAAAAGACCATCATCCACTTCACTTGTATTGAATTCTTGGTAGAGTCTTTCGTGACTCAATAACCACACAGAACTTTAGTTACTCCTAATCTTGCTTGGTAGAGTCTACAACCCGACCTTTCTCAGTAAGACAGTAACTTGGTAGCAATTGCCATCTTTTACTCAGTGATCCCTTTGCATCTTGAATACTAATTTGGATCTTTCATCCTACTAAATGAGACTAATATTAGATGTCTTCTTTAGTATCCTAGTTCCAATTCTACTTTGATAAATCAAGTGGAAAAAGTGGAATCACCCAATTCTTGAGTGACTTTTTTATCATAGCTCAGACTTTCATTCTCAAAAGATTTTGGAACCCATTTCTATCTCATCTACTTTCTGATGTTATTAAATTTTTACTTCTTTTCATCTTCAATTCTTCAAGTATTCATGCAGTTCTTGGAAATATGACCAAGTTCTATACAAATGAAGCATCTTCTGGTAGTATCTCTTGTTCTCATATGATGTTTTACACAATTCATTCCAATGTGTCCAAATTCTTCACAGTAATGACATCTACACCAAGTGTTATATTCCCAACCAAATATAGCTTTCACAATCTATTACATTGGGTTCAGTATCTTAGTTTTGCATTCTGATAACTTGTGCCCATGCTTCTTACATTTGTGGCATTTGCCTTCAAACTTAGGTTTCTCTTTGCATTCATTAGCCTTATGACCATGTTGATTTAAATTGTAGTACTTTCCATTGAATTTTTCTTTTCCATTGCTCCAACATTTGTTTGATGTATGGCCTATCTTAACATGGTGACTACAAGTAGGTATTTGATTCTTTTGAGCTCCTTGCTTGGATGATTCACCTTCTTCTATATATCCAATTCCTACTTTTCCTTTTTGTCTATAATGACTTTTATCATTCAAGTAATTTATGTCTGCTTGAGATTTCATCATCCTTTTATTGGTTTTCCTTTCAATATTTAGATCATTTTGCAACCTTTTATTCTTTGATCTTAGATTCATGACTTCTTCATTTGCATTGTGAGATGATTAATGAAGTCAACTTGTTGAAGCGATAGATTTTGAATCTCATTATTCTTTCCTTCTATTTCTTCTTTTATTTTATTTTTCTCTTCCATAACTTCACATAGTCTTACTAACTAAATTTCTTGCTCTCTTCTTAGTTTTATCACTTCTTCTTGAAGTGAACCCTTCTTTTCTAATTGTTCTTTGTTTGCTTCATTGGCTTCATTTAGGCTACTTACTAAATGGATGTCTTCAATTCTTTCTTCAATGTAGAAATGATCATTCATTTGGATTTCAAGATCTTTTCTTCTTTTCATGTATTGAGAGAGTTTCTCCTTTACTTTCTTGAGTTGTGCAATAGTCATTTTCAAATCTAGCTTCTCATTATCAATAGCCTTGTGAAGTCTAAATATTTCCATAGCCTTTGATCTTTGCTCAAGCTATTAAACTTTTCTCTAAGAACCACAATTGTTAGAAATATTATGATAGGCTACATTATTTAGAGGGGAGAGTGACTCGATAAATTGCAAAATTTAATCCTTAAATACCAATTAATCCTTTATATGTATTCTGGTCTAGTTTCATGCATGAAAAACTGAAAACATGAAATCATAAATAAAACTTTTAACACACAATTTGGTGACCTAAGAACATTCCAAATAGAAAGTAAAACTAGGGTGGGGATGATACCCACAAGCTTTAGAACTGTAGTATAAAGTTGGCCTATTAAGACTTACAATGATCACTTCTAATGATCTACCCTATTAGGAGCAATAAGGACTACTAGGTCAACCTTGCTAAATGATTTACAAACATACAATAAAGTATGCACTTGGTAAAGAGATTTGCATAAGATTGTTAGGTCTACCTTGTTAAAGGATTTGATTAATCCACCTGTTAGGATGAAACAACAACTTGATCTCTGATCTACAACTTGGTTTTCTAAATGAGATGCCTTTGAGTGTAAAATCACATTGTTGTGATAGATAAATATTTGTTGGTCCTTATACTACTTGTGATCTTGTACTTCACTTTGCTACTCTTTTTTTCTTATTACATTGCTTCAATACTCTATCACACACTTTTGATGTGATACAATACATTGCATATATACAATCTAATTAATCAAATTAAAAAGTCAGCCAAAATACAAATTTACACAAAATGCACAAAGTCAACCCATATTGTAGGAAGTTAGATTTTGAAGAATGACTCAGTGAGGTTTGGATACTTGGCATCATCATGCACTTGGTAGATGTAGAAGCTCAGTCCATACTGATCACTTCCAATTAGTCTTGAACTCGCTCTACACTAGTGACTCAATGAATACTATGAAACTCATCATATAAACTGAATCACTTGGTTAACACTGAGTGACTTGGTCAACACTGAATTCTCACTATTATAACTAGGAACTCAGTAGTAACTATAGAGCTCAATTTACACTAAGATGCTCGGTGCAAACTAAAATTGTCAAAGGGACTTGGTAGCAACTTTAATGCTTGGTTAACACTGTTAACTATACAATGTGCTTGGTAGATGCTTACAATATGAATAAGTTTATGCCACTAATAACAAGCATGACTATAATGTCAACACATTCTATATCTATGCAAACATCCTTGACTTTTAAAATCAAACCCATTTATTTAATGAGGGTATGCATATTGAATGTTTACATTTGAATCTCATTTCTTCTTTTTCTAAGACTAGTCAGTATCATTGAAATATAAAGAATAAATTACTTATAGTATGTTTTCAATGAATTGTGATGATTTATTGTATATTTTTCATGATCAATCTACTTAGTACATCTACATCACTATTATGTTTATCCTATATTTGTGACATTTTTAGCCTATACTTTGGAGGTTCATTGTCTTACTTTTTGAGTAACATAATAGTATTTTCTCTTGACTCCTCACTTGGGGAGAAAGGGCATTTTTTTCTTCCTATTTATATAATCATATATATTTCTCCCTTTGTTGACTTGTTTTCCTATTATATGATGACATATGTATTGCATTGATTTATTTTGTTATTCATGAACTAATATCCCAAGTGCAATCTTATGTTTTCTTGAAATTGCATGTCTAGTATAGCTTGAAACCACTTAGGGAGACATAATGTGCCCTTATTCTTCTCTTGTTAAATCCATCCAACATCCTTTAAATTCTCTTGTTATTTTATGTTCTCTCTTGTATTCATTTATTGTGTTATGTAGGAATTAGCATTTTGAGTACATTTTTTATGCTTGTAAGTGCATCTTTGTTATAAAGGATTGATCATGTAAGGTATATAGTGGACATTCCTTTTCATTTTTCTTAAGGACCTGTTATCTCTTTTCTATTCTTTTTCTGATTATTAATTAGGAATCACTTGGTATCATGTTATCTCCCTTTTCCATTTCTCTTTATATTTGCATTACTTTATGATACATTCTTATCTATGTGTATGTAATTCTTTGTTTCATGTATGACGTGATTGTTTCTACCTAGCAATGCATTTCAATGCCTTGGATTTTAATGTTTGTTGGTAAATAATGTATACTTTTCTTTATATGTGATATATTTTCAAACATCTTATGTTGTTTGGAATTGCATATCCTATTATGCTTCTTTCCTTCTTTTTCTATATGGTGTTGCATTATTCTATGATACTTTTTTTTTATAAGAAGGTATTTTTTTGGTACATGGCTATATTATGGTTTCTTCTTACAATTTATCTTTATATCTTCACAAGATTTTTTCATATAATGTTCCATATATTTCTATTTTTTGCCTCATACTTGGGGGGCAAGGTTGTTTGTATATTCGTTATCCCTCTTTGTCTAAGTATTGACTTTCCTTAGTATTTTTTTATTTTTTTATTTATCAAGTGACCCTACTTTCCTATAAGAAATTATGTCTTGATCATGAACCTCTCTTATACACAAGTGGTACACACATTTGATCATTTCCTCTTCTTCATTTGCAAAAATATATTCATTATTAAAAAATTCCATTACTATATAATTGAAAGTTTGGCATCTTTCATCCAAGGATCCCTATTCAACTTGGACACATGGGGATGAATGGGTGCATTCTTGTTGTTATTCCCTCTTTTATCTTACATATGTTATCTTTTTCTAACACTCCTCTTGAAGGTAGATGTCTTTCTAACAATATCTCTTCCTTTCAAGGTTCTCTTCTCAGAAGAGACACTTCTTTTCATATTTTATCTATTCTCTTAGCTCACAAGAGTCAATGATCTTTCATACATTTGTGAAAAATATTATTGCTAAAAAGATATCTCATTGTTTCTATAATTAGCTATCCTTGATCCTCTTCCTTATGATGTTATGGATACAGAGTCATCATAAGGAGGGGGGCATACATATGCCCTCCTTGTAGTATAATTTTACTTTTGTGCACTTTTACTTTTTAGTTTTATATGTCACTCTCTAATGGGTATTATTGTCACTTCTTCATCCTAGGGAAACACAATAGTGCTTTAAGCTTTTTTAAATGCCACTCCCTAATAGGTATTATCAATACTTCTCTATTATAGGGAAATGCATTTGTATATATAATTTATTTATGTATAATAAACCTTTTCCATTCATAGAAAGCATAGATACATTAACACTCTTTGGTGATACCAAGGAATTGATCTAGGGTGGAAACACATACACATGTGTGTAAAATCCACCAATAGGTGCATGTGATTGAATATTGGGCACACAAACTCAATAGACCATTTGATCCTTCCTTTTTATGTTTTTTATTCTTGTGATTCACAATAAGGCACACAAACCTTACTGAGATAGGTAATATATTTACTTTTATGCTGGAAGGATAGAATCATGAGAGATGTAATCCTTTATGGTGCTCTATCCTTTCCTATATGATCTCTTATACTTTTTAAATTCTTCCAAATTTAATATTAGTGGGTGAGACATTCCTTCAACCAATGTCTCTTTCACAAGTTAATTAAGTTTTACTTTTTGTCTTTTGATTTCGTTTTTGTTTTTGTTTTCTTTTTCTTGTGCTCTTATGAATGGGAATGAAGTTAGGATCCTAGTTTGGGGGTTATGTCCTTCATCTTGGTGATGTTCTATCCCATTGTGATATTGTCATCTCTTCTCCTTCTCTTTTTACCAAGAATGTGACCGGTCCCATACTCCTACTAAATTGGGGGCTAAATGTACCATCTTAAAATGGACAAACTTCATTTTTAGACCTTTTAGCCCTCCTTAGTGTAGTTTTGGTACCTTTGTCTTCTTTAAATATTTAAAGATAATATTTCATCTTCCAAAATAGTCCTTTAGGTCCTATTTTATCACATTTTTTGTCATATTTTTTGCCAGTTTTAGTTTTTCCTAATTCTTTTTGCACCTTCTCTAGGAAATCAAGGACCCCTTTCTAGGACTCCACTTTGGGATAGGTAGACTTAGGTTGACCTCAAGTACATAATAGGTTGACCTATTTTAGGAAGAGGTCAACCAAACTTGAGGAATTTTGATTTTAGGGTTCTAAGTGCCTCGTGTTTGCCAATTGTTTACTCTTGCTCTAGGGTCATCCTACTTTGTATTCAATTTTGAAAACTAGTATTATATATAAGCAGATTTAGGCTCTTTAGATTCACCCATCAAGGATATTCAAGGTCCAAATGTACAAATAATTTTTTTTAGTATTTAACACATTCATATCCATAAAACCATATCATGCGTGCATCCATTAAAACATCAAATACCTTAACTTAGTAGATCACTATCCTAGGTCAAAATAACTTTGCAAAAATGTAAGCATAAAATACCATAAACTCATTCACACAATTTGACACAAGGATTTTACATGGAAACCCAATTTGGGAAAAACCACCAGTAACATGCTACCAATTTTCACTCTTATGAAGTGATGCCCTATAAAAGGCCAACCCTATTAAAGGTTATAATACACACTATTAAATGTGACCTAGTTAAAGGATTTCAATCACCCTATTAGGAGTGAGCCTTGTTAGAGGACTTTAGATAATTCCATTAGAATGTCACCCAATTAAAGGATTTATAGATTACTGTTAGGTCAACCTTAATCCAAAGGATTTATCTAGACTGATACACCTATTAGAAAGTAATAATAGGACTTGGTCTAATAATAAAATAGAACTCACTTGTAGAGTAAAGATATCTGGTTTAGTCCTCCTTTCTGCTTAGAATTCATACTCTTCATCTCTAATAGCTTGCTCACCCTTTAAGCATTCATCCTCTTAAGCCTTGTTTCTTTGTATGCCAATTGAAAAATCTTCTATTCGGTCACCATATGAAGCAATACCCTAGAATTCTTGTCTTCCTTAAGTTCTTGCACATGAAAAATGTTGATTCTAGCCTACTATCTCTATAAATAGAGAATGAACTCACTTAAAAATGATTTATCTTGAATTTTCTGCCACTAAATCATCATAGAAATCTTCTACATGCTTTAAAAAATTCAATAAATCAACTTTGTCAGCTCAAATTTGTTAAATCTTTGATTAAACCCTTTTTACTATCACTCAGCATCCACATTGTTCACTCTACAATAACAATCTTCTGATGCTCGGCCAACACTGGGTTGGGTCACTACTGTTATTTACCTAATGCTTGACACATACTATATTTTTTTTATGCTTGGAACATCCTAAATTCTTCTTGGCCTGAACTAAGTTTGCTCGGCTTACATTGTTTTCTTGGCCAGGCTTGGCAAACACTTTTTTATTAAAACTCTTCTTCTAGGCTTAGCTTAAGTAACCATGTACTTTAGCCTTAAGTAGATCAACAATACATAATATCATTAATGTCTTACTTGGTCTTAGTGCTCATTTTATACACCAAATAACTCAACCTTTCTCTAGGTACTCTCGTTATCTTATCTTTTCAAATTCTCTTCATCAATAAAATAAATGATAGCATTCAGACCAAAAAGTAGTTGTCGCACTAGAAAGTAGTAGGTTTGAAATTATTTACAAAATAATGATTGTTCCATGATAGATTCCACACTTCAAACAATCTCTTTTCAATAGTTGTTCCATCCTTCTTCATGACATTCTACATACAATCCTATTTATGAGACTTTTAGCTTCTTTAATTTAATTTTTCTTTCTTTGAGTCAAGGTTTATTACATTTTCATTCTTGATCACATATCAAATTTAACTACATGTACAAAGGTAATTATGTTTGCTGTTTGAAATATTCAATCTTATTACATGGTATTATTTCCTTTATAAATACATTTACATTTAAATTTTAGGATTTATTTTTCAATCTAGGACTTGCTAAGGAGAGCCCTCATCAAACCAAAATCAAGTTTTATTGTGTGCAAGAACATGCTAGTTGAATTGTGAACACAGATATGGAAATCATTCACTGAAAAATTTCTAAAGAATTATTGGGCCAACTTTTCTATTGTGCACCAAGAATGTGGTGACTTCATATTCAAGCATCTATAACATGTTGCACTAAGTCAACATCTTCTTGAGGCTAGACCCTAATAATAAAATAACGTTTTCTAGGTTTTTGGTTTCTATCGTGAATCCATAGTCAGAAGTTATTTCACATGCTCAAATTTGTGGTTTTTGGAGTAAAAAGCTATATTCCCCTACACATTTCAAGGTGATTACTTTATAATTTATTTCATTTTTTAGTGTAGAACTATTTCTATCTCTTAATTGAGTTGATTTTATATATTTAGCATCTAGATATACCTTAATCTTCTTTCTTAATCAATTAGCTCAATTACACTTCCACATTATGCATCTCTGATCAAGCACTACATTGGATGAAAGATGATTTTCATGCATACTTCTTTGATATAATTTGGGTTTAGCATTGGAACTACTTTATCTTCTTAGGTTTGGCTAATCTAACTTAATCAACGTTTCGGATCATACTATATGATCCATCATCAGGATGCTCTCAGTGACTCAGTGGCATCCTGATGATGGATCATATAGTATGATCCGAAACGTTGATGAAAAAACTCTCACACAATCTTCCCCAGAAATTAAAATTCAATACTCATGGATTGTGGAAATCTGTTTGCTTTGATAATCTAGCTTAAGTTATATTGAGAGTTATGTTTGGAAGCCCCTATTTCTCTTGCATTTAATATAAGTGTGAAGTGGAGGCCCTATCCTTTTTAGCATTTTCATTTCACCACTGAACACTTTTTATATTTTTTACTAATTTCTTTAGGATATTTTTTAAAATTTATTACTTTTTAAGGAATTCTTATGATTTTTATTATTTTTTAAGGACTTTTTAAATTTTTTACTAATTTATTCATGACTTTTTTATGTTTTGTTACTATTTTTTTCATTGTCGTATACAATGTTTTTGGTCTTTTCTCAGGATTGTACTCAAAATTTTAGATTTTTTTCAAATCATATTCAATTTTTTAGGATTTTCTCATTATCATATTCAAATATTTACAATTTTTTTAGTTCTTTAATGTATAGATTGTCAACTTTAGTTCAAGTAAATAAATAACCCAATGGCTCAAAAATGTTTAGGTACTTCCCCCAGTTCAAATTCAATTTGAGCAATGCAAAAAGAAATACCATAGTACAAAATATAAATTCCATAGTACAAAATATAAATTATATATAGAGGCCAAGGATGAAGTATATACATACTAGTGACACTTGAGGAAATAACAACGGATATCAACTAGTTCATGAATAGTAAAAAATGACTAAGAATGCATCACAATGAAAATATGTGATCAAGAAATATTGTGAGTAAAAATTTAGATAGTGTCCATATAGATATTGGAGAAACAAATTACTACATGTGGCACTTATTTGCCAAGTTTTGACCACAATACTTTTCTGAAGTGTTTATTTGTCGATTTTTCACTTTTGGATGAAATTTTTCTCTTTATTTCTATTTTTTTGTGTCAAGATGCATATTTTCTAGGTTTTCATCAATGCCTCAATTATTTCTATTTTTATTTATTTTATTTTCTATTTTCACCTTTATCTTCAATTTTTTGTATTTCTTTCTTGAATTTTTAAAAACAAAATTAACACTTTCAAGATCATGTGTAATATTTTTTAATGTGTATTTTTTCACTAGCTTTGGAAATGATTCTCCCTCTAGTATTTCAAACTGATAGACATCAAACTCATATGTTACAGTGACTATGTAGGGTCCAAAACAGTTTGGTTCAAATATTCTTAGTTTTTCTCTTTCTTTCTGAGTTTTACAATTCATCTTTAGAACCAAGTCATTGATCTCAAAATGATGAGCTCAATTATTTTTACTGTAACTTATTTTGAGATAGTTTTGATAAGCTTGCAAATGTACTAAGGTTTGTTTTCTTGACTCCTATAGTATTTCAAGTTCATGAAGTCTAAACTCTCTATAGTTTTCATCAATAACAATGTTCTATATAGATACTCTTAGAAAAATAATTTCAACCTCAAGAGGTAGGATGGCCTTAGTTCCATAGACTAGGCAATATGGTGTTCTACTAGGAGTAATGGAAATACTAGTTCTATTGGCCCAAAGATATGGATTCAATTATAGGTACAAGGCTCACCATAATTTTTTTAGTATCTTCACTATTGTCTTATTAGATGATTTATCTTTTCCATTACCATATAGATAGTAGATACTAGAAAACCCATGGTGGATTTTGGATTTTTCACAAAGTTCTTTAACATCCTTATTTTGGATTGGGTTACCATGGTCAATGGTGATAATTAAAGGAATTTTGTAATAGTATGTGATATAGTTCATTATGAATTTGTGAATTCACTTTCTAGTTTAATACAAGTCATAGGGATGGGCTCAACCTCTTTGGTAAAATATCTTGTAGCAATGAGAACATACTTATGGCTATCAAAAGAAAGAGGAGCAATCTTCTATGATATAAATTTCCCATTAAGAGAAAGGTCATGTAGAAATGACTTTCTAAAGATTTTATATTGGATCATTGATTACATTACTATGTATCTAACATTTGTAGAACTTCTTTGAAAACTTGTGCACATCTTATTCCATGGTGGGCTAATAATATCCAGCCTCTTACTAGTTTCTTCACTAGACTTAAACCATTTGAGTAGCCTCTAGATATACCATCATGTACCTCATGTAAAAAAATCTAAATTGAGGTTTCTAAGGAGGGCTTGGTCAAAGAATCTTTTGTAAAGGATATCAGTGATGATGACATATCTAGAAACTTGATGCATAAAGGCTTAGCATCAGTTTTTGGATAAGCTACTAGGTAGAATTGGGCATGTGAGTAGCTATAAATATGTTGATACTAGGGGGAAGTGGAACCAACAATTTCAAACCTGAACTTAGATTAAGAGAGTTCAAATTTAAGGAGCATTACTACTCCACTAAGAAATGTTCCATATTTTGAGGCATGTTGACCATTCCATGACATTATCTTGTTTATTATGTATCCTTGGAATCTAATAGACTATAATTATAATGAATTTTAACTTTAAAAAGTTTTCCAACTACTTGGAAGGTGTTAATTTTTCATCTTTTATTTCATAGTCATAATTGATTTTTTGAATGAACAGTTGGGAATCATCACACACATGGAGATTTCATATGTTCCATTGAATTGCTAATTTCAATCCTATGATTAAAGCATCATATTTAGTAATATTATTGGTGCAATCAAATGCTATTAGTATGATTTTGGAATCACATCTCCTTGAGGTGTGACAAACATGATAAAAACTCCTAATCATTTTTGCATTTGTAAGCCATCAGAGTATAGTTTCAATTTATTTGATATTTCCATGTTGAAGATGAACACATTTAGAAAATGTGTTAACTAAGAATAATCATCTTGAATTGGTGCATCTACTAGTTGATCATCTATGACTTGACCTGTAATTACTTAATGGTCCACATAATCAATGTCAAACTCATTGAGGATAATTACCCATTTGTCTATTCTCCTTATAGCAATGGCTTTTCTTAGAAGATATTTTAAGGGATCAATTCATGACATAAGCATGGTTTTCTAGTGGAGTTTGTAATGTTTCAATTTTTGAGTTGAAAAGACCACAATGAGACTTTCTCTCTCAATGAGTGAATAGTTATGTTCATAACCCAAAAGTAATATGTTGATGCATTATATGGATCACTCTCTTTATTTTTTATCATGTTTTCCTATATGAGCTCCTAATGTAGTTTCAGTAGCTGATATGTACCAAATGAATGGCTTCCCTAAGATAGGAGCCATTGAAATTGAAAGATTAGATAGATAGTCCTTCAATTACAATAAAGATTTTTGACATTGTTCATTTAATTAAAAATTTACACCCCTTTATAGTATATGTTGAAAGGAAGGATACTTATATTCTAGTTGTACAATGAAATTTTAGATAGATTATAATTTTCCTTGGAGGATTTTAAGTTTTCTCAAAGTGTTTAAAGGAGACATTTCCAATATTTCTTTTACATTTTCAAGATTAAAGTCAATGCCTCACTTAGAAAATATATATCTTTAAGAACTTTCTGGAGACAACTCCAATAATAGACTTTTTGGAGTTAGCCAATACTTATAGCCTTCTAATTGTGTAAAGATTCTATCTAAATGTCCAAATTATCTTTTCTAGTGGGAGATTTATATAGTAGATCATATACACAATCTTCCATAAGTATGTGCATGTATTCATGGAGTAACATCTTAGAATGGAAACACCCACTATTTAAGACCTTTTATCTCCCATCCTTTAGTTTCCTTATGGACCATGGATTGATTCGTGCTTAATTAGCGCATTCTTCTATTCTATCCCACATCTTCCATTTTCATCATTGTAGTATTCAACACCTCATGGTTAGCTCCTCATGGGCCAATCTTGGAATAGGTCAATCTATCATAGAATAGGTTAACTTAGGTAAGCCTATTATAGAATAGGTTAATTTAGTTCAACCTATTTTAGACTAGGTCAACCTATTTCCTAGGTATTTTGAATCTCAAGGAAAGTTTTGTCTCAAGGTTACAAACTTGGAAATTAGGATACCCAATTTATTTTATCTATTGTCATGCCCAAAAAATAGTATACAAGGGACCCTAAGAATACCATATTTACATCACTAGACATCAAGAGACATCCAAGCAATTAAAAGGCATAATTTCAAGCATTCAAGAAAGAGAATTTTCATCAAGCATCGAGGTATTCAAATATTCAAGGATCCTTTTTTATCATTTCCTCTTCAAGATCTAGCATGTTTTTGGCTATCAATAGAAGAGATCTACAATTAGGATTTTTTCATTTTCTTTACTAATTCACATTTGCATTCATAGCTCTATGATGTGGTTTTGGTGGATGCATTGCATTTGTATAGATCTCCTACATCCTTCATTAAAAATTCAACATCTACAACAGATAGGCATTGCAAATCTTTATTGACAAGGGTTTCTTCAAGAACGGTTAAATATTACATTTATCTTGATTTATTTTAATGCTTTACATTTAAATTTAAAGGTTTATTCCTAAATTTAGGGCTTGACCAAGCCAAACCCTCATCAAACCAAAAAATAAACCATATTTGGCTATGTACAAGAGCAAGATAGATAAATTGCGACCACATATAAGAAAACTACTCTCTAAATTTTTTTTGAAGAAGTTGGGTTGATTTTTCTATAGTATCCTAGGAATATGTGCATTTTCTTGTAGATTATTTAGACACTTTGCCACCAAGTCAATGTCTTCCTAGAGGCCTAAGTAAAATAACGTTCATTGGGTTTTCTACTATGGTCACAAAATCATAGTCCAAAGTTCAATCATTGGTTTAAGTCCATAATTTTTTGAGAGAAAGAGGCATATTCCCTTGCACATTTTGAGGTAAGTAATTTATTATTTATTTCAATTTTTATTTTAGACCTAATTCCATATCTTAACTAGGTTGATTGCATATATTTAGAGGGGGGGAGGGGGGGCGGGGGGGTTAAATATGAAACCACTTAAACTTCTTCAAATAAACCAATTTTTTAAGTTGTCTAATCTACTTCCATGCATGAAACATAAAACACTAAAGTAACAACACCATAACACATTATTGGTAACCCAAAAACCCTCCAAATAGAAGGTAAAATTGGGGTGAGGATGACACCCATAATGCTTCAGTATTGCAATAATAAAGTTTTCCTATTAAGGCTTGCAATGATCACTTCTGATGATTTTACTCAGTTAAGAGAAATAAAGACTATTAGGTCCACCTTGTGAGAGGATTTATACAATATAGTTAAGTATGTACTCTACTAGGAGTTTCTATAAAGGATTATTAGGTCCAACTGGTTAAAGGATTTGGGACTGATGAACCTATTAGGATGAATCATTAGATTGATCTCTAATGTGAAACTATGATTGTTGATGAATATCCTTGGAAGTAAACTAATCACTTGACTCTAATAGATGAGTCTCTTCCTTTCCTTGAATGCTTGTAGCCTTCAAACAAACTACTCTTCCATATTCAGTTAATGCTTGAATGATAATATAATTAATGATATATTTTGGATAAACAAAATGCCTTATATTTATATCCATCCAAATAATTCCATAATAGGTTGGCTTCAATAGAACTAGTTCCAAAAATAATTACCAAGTTAGCTCAGTGTTGTAACACAGGTCTAATGACTTACTTGAGTGATGTTGAAGATACTTGGGCAATACTGTCACCTTGGCTAACTCTAGCACTCAGCTGATAGTGGATCCTCAGTTTATGTTGATCACTCAGTAGACACTTCTAACTTAGTTTGCATTGTTCTGCCAGCTTGATTATCACCTTGGAACAAAAATTTTCTATTGACTTGGTTCACACTGAAGCTCAGTTGACACTACAAGTCAATGTGAATTGTCAACTCATTTGAAAGAGCAACTTAGTTGACACTACTTGCTTCTTGCATAGTTGATGGGGACACAACCCAAGCACAGAATGGACACAATAGGAAAGGGAAAAATTTATTAACTATGAAAATATGCTAGTACACTTAGTGTAGAGAAACAAACTCCAAAACATGCCCTATGGGCTTACAATAGCATAAATCTAGAGATAAATTCTTCTCCCAATACCTTCTCTCAAACTCCACTCCGAACTGTCTTCTACAATGCCAAAAATGTTCTTAAATAGACCCCGAAGGGTTAAGGATTAGGAATACATTCTAGAAAGTGCTAGTTGGTATCCACCGACCAAATAGAAGGCTCCAAAAGTCACATTAGAAGTCGGCACAAAATTAGAAGAATCCAAAAATGGTAACCGAACTTTCGAGAGGCAGCGCTCAATAGCCCTATAGACCTGCTTTGCTCATTCCCCCATTTTTTGGCCCTATTTGAGGTCATTTAATGCCCCTAACCTAACTTTGAAGCATTCTTAGGAGGTCTCCAGAAACTAAAAAAATTGCGATAACTTTCAAACTGTGGGGCCTTTTGACCTGATTCTTTTTTTGGAATGCTCTAAATTAAAATTACATTCATCCGGCCAATTTACACCCTCTAATTTACCAAAATTATGGCTCAATTACATACTCCTATTTTTTTGGCATTTACACGTATCCCAAGGTGTTCAAATACTCTAACCTAGAACACTGATAGTGGAACTGTAAGAGTTGGAACCTTTATTTGACCCAAATGGGTATCCATAAATGAAAACATATAAAATAGAAACTAAGTCTACGTACATTTTTTTGGGTGACACAGGATTGCCCTTATACCTCTGGATGCTCCTGCATCAATAGTTAACATTATTTGCATGGTTCCTTTGTGAGCTTGGTTAACAATGCATACTATTAACTCAATTACTATTGTCTTTCCATTATGACCAAGTGTTTTGACACTAACTGAAAATATATCTTGCAATGAGATTAACAATCACCCCCTTTGGTATTAGTGACAAAAAAACTCATCATACAAAAGATCTAAAAAAAATCTTAAGTCAAACTCCCCCTTTGAGTATGTTATGTTCTGTAGCTCGGTTTGCATTGAAGTCTCTACAACTTGGTTTGAACTAAAAACTTTGTTTTTGGTTTTCCAATTTTTTTATTTTTATTTTAATTTATATATATATATATATATATATATATATATATATATATATATATATATATATATATATATATATATATATATATATATATATATATCTTGTTGTATATATTTTCCCTTTATATGTGTATAAGTATGTACATATATTTTCTTTATATACTTTCCCCCTTGTACATCCTCTTTCCCCCTTGTTTTTGTTACAAATACCAACAATTTAAAAGGCTATACCAAAATGAGAAAGTAAATCATTGTGTACCTTCATAATTATAGATAATGTCATGTCCAACTTATCTTGTAGCACCTTCAAGATGTGTAGATTGATCTGAAGCTCTGCTAATAACTCATACATATGATCTGCAACTAATAGATATGTGTCTTTAACCATTGTCCTTGCATGATCCATTCTCTTATGCATTGTGTCCATGTGAGAAAGTATCATAACTTGTATATCAATCAATCTTGCTCTTATTGTGGCCTCTTCCCTTAGCAATTCTATCTAAAGACCTGTCAAGAATTTGGTTGTTACCAATTGACAAGAATTGGAGCTAGGATTGAGTGACAATTGATTTGCACTATCTTTTAAGTCTATGTCAACTTTGGTTAGTTTCTCTTTTATTTCCTTGGTAAAGTTAGTGGAAACACTTAACTTTACAAATAATGATACAGCATTATTTACAGTGATTTCTAATGTAGAAATTAAAGTAGATAATTCTACTTGATCTATTGATATCTTCTATTCTACATTTTCTAGCACTTTATACTCAAAATTCCTTTCAACTTTCATAAAGAGTTTTTCCTGCCCATCAGTGTCCTCATTTATGCATAATATCAATAAATTGATCAATTATAGGGACTTTATCACTCACCTCTATAGATAGAGTATCTATAAATATTTCTTTGATGTCTTCCAATAATTTTCTCCTATCTCTTTTATCTATTAACATTCATTTCTTTTCTTTTTTCTTTTGTAGCTCTCCCAAAATGTTCATTTCCTCAGCTGATAGATTTGATTGGTCCCAATTTAGGATTACAATCTCCTCATCAAGATAAACTCCATCAACTATGTTCCTTTTTCCCTTGCTCTTGGCTTCTAAAGAAGGAATGATAACTTCTCCTTTGTCAATCAAGTTCTATTGCTGCTTGGTCAAGATTGTGGGAGCTTGTTGTTTTTCAGTCGAGACTACTAGTTAGATTCCTTTGTGATAGAAATGGTAAAGGTAAAATAGACTTCACTTCATAGCTCCATTGAAATATTTTTAACTCAATTGATTGTTGCTCAAATTTTGCATTAGGTGGAGCAGAGGGAAGTGATGCCATGACTTCTGCTACAATCTTCTCAGCATTAGAATCCTCAATTTTCTGAATCTCTAGAAGGGATCCTTCTTCCTTGACATTAAAAATGTTCTTCTATATCTTTTTTGTGGACTGCACAACATCTGCTATATTATTTGACAAAATTTGAAAAAATTTAAATCTTGGAGTTTGTTTGGTTTTGTTATTGGACATTTCCTTCTCTATTTCTTTATCAAAGAGATTAGGTATGAGACTTCTTAGGGTCTGCTTTCTAATGGTGTTCTCTTTTTTTTCTACATTATCCCAATGGTTTGAAACAAGATTTAGTATATTTTCAAGAGCATGCCCTTTAATCTTAGAAGGGTCATATTTCCACTTTTCCATTTTCACAACGTATGCTTCCTCCATCTATTTTTGTTCCTCTTTGCTTCAAGAGTCATACTTGAAGTATTTAAATCCTACCATACCCCTTCCTTCCCTAATAGTTTCTATTTTTTGTTCAAAGGTAGGAGGTAAATTCTTCAAATATATAATTGGGGTATCATATTCATCATCTTCATCCTCATTCTAAAGCTTTAGTTTCTTCCTTGGTTTTCTTGGCTTGGAGGCAATAATCACAAGAGTAGACCTTGTAGATCTCCTAGGTGGAGGCTTGGATGGAGTCTTTACGTTCTTTTTGGGAGGTTCCTCTACCTCTTCTTCTTCTTCTTCTTCTTCACTTTCCTCTCCCTCTTCCTCATCTTCTTCCTCTTCTACATCATCACCCTTTCCTTCAGTGAGCTCAAGAGGAGAATATGATTTGGCAAGTTTCTTTCTAATTATTTCTAGCCTCTTCTTCCCTTTCTTCAAAATTCAAGGAATCAAAATCTCAAGTGAGATTCTTGTTTTAGCTTCATCATATGTTCCAAAATAAGTAGCCTTGGTATCCATGAGCATATTAATAAGTGCCTCAACAATGTCTTTTGTATCACCAATATTCACCTCACATGATAGAGGTTTTACCCATGTAATCCTAGGTATGACTATCTATATGTGAACCCTGTCATAGTCAACTAGGAACCACATATCTTTCTTATAATCCTATACAAGTTTCTTAGGGTTCCTAAGACTAATTTGTATCCTTTCTTTGAGATTTTCAAAGTATGCATCTATCATTCTTTCAAATTTTTCACCCATATCATTTATGAATTCATTTATCTAATATAGAATTGGGGTGTTTTTCTTCCAAAAAATAGTTCCTTTTGAAGGAAAGAATTTATAAGCATAAAATAAAAAACAAACTAACAATGAACCAAACTTACATGTGTTGTTCTTTGAGGCTTGAATGTTCTCCATTTCCTTTTGTAGCTGGATGCATTGAAGCTTGGCAAGGTTGAATGATAGATTCTTCTTGACAACTTTGTATGCCATATCTACTGCCTCACATGACACATTGCTTCCATGGCTTGAATTTTATATTTTGTTTTCAATCACATGGATTTTGAACTTGATTTCCATGTCTGTCACATTTTTTAGCTCCATGCCTTTGCTATCTCATTCATCTAGGGTTAGCTTTGTTAGTTCTTCCCAACGTAGGAATTTGGTCACCTTATATTTCTCTATCATTGGATATCTTGTTATCCTATGAATAATATTCTTTGTGATGTGATAGGTCTATTCTAGCTAGAATGAAATATCATGAACTAAGATTAGTATAAGCTTGGTCCATTTGACTCAAAAGTTCCTCAGCATGTGGATGATGTGGGTCAAACACTTGACCTCCAAATGTTTGAGCTCTGACTTCAACCCATCATTATCCCATAATGCACCATATGCCTAATCTAGCTCGAGAATCCCTAATTATTGAATAGAGTAATGATAAAATGACCAAATGTCATGAATGATGAGTATCTTTGGATGGATCAATGAGTGAACTCCTTGAGGATCCTTCTCCTTGGAAATTTTTGGATAAAGCTACAATTTTAGAGGAATGTAATCAAAAAAATTTACCAATATTTTTGAACCCTTCTTGACTTTGAGCTAGAAGATTCTATCATACTACTTAGTTGATGGACTTGAAGCTATTATCTTTTCCTAAGAATTTACTTCAAAAAAATTACGCCTAATCACTTTGGAAGTTCAATTAATGTTGCACTCTTTAGAAAATTATGAATTTGCAGTGAAAACAAAACCATGATTTCTCCTTTTTATCAAATTTTTGATTGTAGGTCTTCTTTAAATACTCTATGCCTAGATTGGTAGAATAAGCTCAGTTCAGTCTTCATCACTTTAATGCTTTGCTATTATTGACTAACCATGCTTGGTTCAGTCAGTGACTATTTGAGTCTACCCATGCTCGGTTATGTATAATGAGTGACTTAGTTTGGTCTAACAGCTCAATTAGGCCAAAGAAGTGACTCAGTTAGAGCTAACAACTTAGTCTAGTCTGAGTCTTTACTTCTATCCAAGTGTAGTTGATATGTTGATTTGGACTTTCATGCTTGGATGAATAGAATTAATGTGTAATATGAGTTTTATCACAACACTAGTGGTCTCCTTGCATGTTCAAGAAGAGATAATTGAATCACCCAATCCATTGTCTTAGGTGTCAATTATTGGAAATATATTTGATAGGCTAAGTTACTGAGAGGCGAGGGGTGAATTAGTAACTAAGGAAACTTAATCCTTATTTACCAATTAATCCTTCATGTGTATTTTGATCTAATTGCATGCATGGAAAACTGTAAAAAATGAACATTCATAACATTTTGACACACAATTTGATGACCTAGAAACCTTCCAAATAGAAAGTAAAACTAGGGTGGGGATGATACCCATAAGCTTTAGTACTATAGTATAAAGTTGGCTTGTTAACTCTTATAATGATCACTTCTAATGATCTACCCTATTAGGAGCAATAAGGATTGCTAGGTCCACCTTGCAAAAGGATTTACAAACATACAATAAAGTATGCACTCAATAAAGAGATTTACAAAAGACTGTTAAGTCTACCTTGTGAAAGGATTTAACTGATCCACCTATTAGGATGAAATAATGGCTGACCTCTAATTTTTAGCTTGGTTTATTGAATAAGATTCCTTTGAGTGTAATGATCACCTTACTGTGATATATAAATTTTTTTGCTCCTTATACTACTTGTAGCCTTTTATTTTGCACTTCCACTCTTCTCTACTTGATATCTTACTTCATATCTATATTTTGGATGTGATACAATACATTACATAGATACCAATACAATTTACAAATTAACAAAATTAGCTACAATACAAGTTTAGACAAAATACAAAAAGTTGGCCCAAACTATAGGAACTCATGTTTTGAAGACTAGCTTGGTGAGGTTCTAATACTTGGCATCCATAGTCAATGCTTGACATCATCATGCATTTGGTAAACATAGAAGCTTGGTCCATACTAATCACTTTCCAAGTATTTTAAACTTGGTGTGCACTAGTGACTTAGTGAATATTGTAAAACTTGGCATATAAACTGAATCACTTGCTTCATACTACATAGCTTGATAAATGCTATCACTATGAGCTCAGTATAAATGAAATCACTTGGTTAACATTGAGTGGCTTAGTTAGCATTAGATTCTCATTACTATAGCTATGAACTCGGTAAGTACTATACAACTTAGTTTGCACTGAGAAACTTGGTAAACCTTATGAAGCTTCATTTACATTGCTGATCACCATTATGGTAGAAACTACTCAGTGCAAATTGAGTATTGTCCCTTGGATTTAGTAGCAATTGTAGAACTCAGTAGAGACTGAAATGCTTGGTTAACTCTATTAACTATACAATATGCTTAGTAGATACTTACAATCTAAATAAGTATGTGTCAATAATAAGAAACATGACTATTATCAACAATCTCCCCCTTTGGAATTAATGACAAAAACACTTATTAGTCAAAACTAAATTTTAAGAGCACCATTTATTCATCACCTTGTGTTTCCAACTCAGTAGAGTACTTTATTTTTGGGATATTTCAAAATTATTTTTGTATAAGATGTATTTCTAAGTATCTATACATATATAATGGTCCCCCATACATATATACAATATACTTTACATCTTTTCACATTTGATATATACATTTTCTTCCCCTTTATAATACACATCTTCTCTACAATATACATCTTCTCCAACTTTTTGACAATAATGCCAAAGATGTATGCTATATACTGTATAGTAATGCCAAAATGTGACAAGAAATTTGAAGTTCCTTTAAAATTAGTGTCATTGTCTTGTCACAATTTTATTGCAACACCTTGCATGTGTGCAATGCAACTTGAACTTCTATTGAAAGTTCTATCATGTGATCTGCAATAGAGAAGTTGTTATCACGGATGAGCATTTTGGTATGTGCAATATGTTTCTAAAATGCAACCATTTCTAGAAGAATCATGCTCTAAATGTCTGCCAATATAGCTCTTATTCTGGCTTCTTCTCTTACCAATTTTGCCTAGATATCAATTAAGAATCAGATCTTTGAATAGTGGGCAAAGTTGTAACTCGGGTCAAGTTACAATTGTTGTGCACTTGCTTATAGATCTTCATCAATCTTTGATAGTTTATCTCTTATTTCCTTGGTGAAATTTGATGTATCACAAATTTTATTGAATAATGAAGTTACATCGTTGCAAGAGGTCTCCAATGAGCATAGAATAGTAGATTGATCTACTTGATGGATAGCAATCTTTTCAGCAATGAGTTCCAAAACTTTATTCAAACTTCTTCTTGACTCTTTGCAAAATTTGTCCTTTCTATTCAGATCTTCATTGAATTTTTGGATTACCTTTTCTAACTGAATTAAAATTGGTTTAGAAGTGTCAACCCCTTTGTTCAATGCCCTTATTAGAATATTCTTTACATCTTTAGTTATTTGAAACTCTTTATTCCTTTCTTCTCTAATCTGCTAGTGCTTAGCTTTCTTCTGAAGAAGTTCTCCAAATGTTTGCATTTGATCAAGGTTATGATTGGAGATGTCCCAATTTGGAATAATAATCTCCTCATCAAGATCAATTTCTTCTTTTTTCTCTTTTCCTTTACTCAAAAAAATTGTACTCATTTGAGGCTTGGTCTCAACTATCCTTGTACTTATTGTTTGCATGCTAGGAATGGAAACAATGGTAGAGATAGTAAGACAGCTAAAAAGGTAGATATTTTACTTATTGTTCAAATACTAATTGAGCTACCTGGCATAACCAAAATTGATGTAGAGGGAAGTGTTGACTTCTTGGTAGATGAAGTGCTTGTCACTTCTGTCAATGAAGTACTAAGATGAATAGGTGCAAAAATTTATTGAGTGTTAGTACTTGTAGCTTTCTTTGGGCTTGATGTTTTCAATGTTTCACTTGAAGAATGAGGAAGTGAGGCTATGACTACTGCTACAATTTGGGGTCAGTCTCCTCTATATTCTAAACATCAGGTAAATCTTCCTTGGTAGCTTCATGTCCCTATTCCTCTTTCTCATCATCTACATTGTCATAATGTGTAACTTCTTCATTATCAATTTCCTCATCTTTTTCATGTTCATCATCATCTTCATCCTTGTCACAGACATGAACCACAAAAATCATTTTTCTTGTGAAGATTGAAGATTTTCTTCCATGTGTTGGTGTCATTCCTTACCATATGTTCAATGTCATTTATCAATATAATAGAAGTGTTGAATCTCAATGTAATGCTTTCTTCATTCTTTTTTAATGATTATTTTACTTCCATATCATTCAAAATCGGCATGAGTTGCCTTAGGGTCTACTTGTATATGTCATTAGTAGTTTTCATAGAATTCTCCCATCTTGGCTTGATCTTCTCCATTAGATCACTCAGAACAAGTTGGCCTAGGGAATATTTCCACTTACTAATTTTAGACATTATCATGTCTTCTATTTTCTTTTGCTCCACTATAGTCCTAGTCTCATACTTTAGTGATTTAAATTTTTTTATGCTAGCTCCTAAGCCCATTTTGTTCAATCTTTCTTGGAAGGTGGGTAGAGGTCTTTTAAATATCACATCTCCTCCTTCTTTATCAAATTTCTTCCTAGATGCCCTCCTTTTGAATATAGAAGTAGATGGTTTGGTAGGTTGGTTATTGTAAGCTTACCTTTCTTCTTTATTGGATCTTCTTTCTTTAATTTCATTTCACCTTCTACTTCATCATCCTTCATATCTTCTCCTTTGCCTTCAATCAATAGAAGAGTGTAGCTAGTTTTCAATTTTGCAATTCTCTTCTTCCCTTTGTTGACTTCTTGTGGGAGTTTTATTTCAAGCTCTATTCCAGCCTTTGCTTCATCATAGGTGCCAAAGTATGCAACTTTAGGGTCAACAGGCTCATTAATCACTGCTTCAATAATGTCCTTGGTTTCATAAATGTTAACCTCATAACCTAGAGGCTTAACCCATACAATTCTCAATCTAACTACCTAAATATATACTTTGTCACTATCAACCATGAAACAAACATCGTCTTTGTAATCTTCACTGAGTTTCTTAGGTATCCTAAATATGTTATTCGTTTTATCTTTGAATTCATCAAAGTAATTGTCCATAATACTCACATAGTTCTCTCCTATTTCAGCTATATATTCATTAATCTGATAAAAAACAAGTACATCCTTCCTCCCTATGACTATACCTTTAGATGGGGGGAAATTTTTCACATATAAAAATAAACAAGTTAATAGTGAACCAAACTTACAAGGATTTTTCTTTGAAGTTTTTAAATACTTTCCATATTCTTGTTGAACTAGTTCAACATCAACTCAGCAAGGTCAAGTGATATGCTATTCTTGACCACTTTAAATGTGAGATCCATTTCTTCACATGATACACTGTTGAGTCAACTCAAGCTATAGATTTTATGTACAATTACATGAATTCCAAACTTCAATTCCATATCTCTAACATAGCTGATCTTCATTCCCCTTCCATTCCACTCAACAATGGTTTTCTTTTTAGGCAAGACCCAACTTAGGTTTTTGGTCATTTTAGCTTTTTCCAATATAGGAAGATGAGTGATCCTATGGATCATCTTCTTGGTTACCATAACTAACCATTATGCACACAACTAAGAATGAATCTTATCCATTTGATCTAGAGATCTTGTGGCATATGTGGAATGTGAGTCAAACCCTTCACTTCAAGGTGTTGATGCTTAGGTTTTAACATGCCATTCACACACAACTTCTCCAAGGTTTCATCCATTTCCAATGTTCCAATATATTGAATAGCAAAATGAAAATGTGAATTAATATCATTGATCAACAATACCTTTGGTGGCATTTTTAGTTGAGCTCCACTCGAATCTAGGGTTTCAGCAATGACAAGACTCAACTTAAAGTCTAGTGCCTTCCATTCCATGCCTCAAACTAACATATCATATCCTTTCTTTGATTTTTTGTTGGTGGATGTCATTTCACTCATTAAGTTTTTGAGAAAATGTGAAAATCTCCAACAGTGATTCACTCAGATTGCGCAGATGCTCAGAAATCACTTTGCACAAATAGCTCTAAAAAAATTGTGGTGACAAATGACTTTGATTTTGCCCTTTTATCAAATTTTTCCTTTTGATTGCCATAAATTCTTGGTATGATCATTTTCTCAAATGATAGAATTTCATCCAATTTTATTGTATTGAATGCTTGGTAGAGTCATTCATGACTCAGTTTCCATACAAAACTTAGTTACTCTCGACCTTTCTTAGCAGGGTGTTGCGATCCAACCTTGCTCAATAAGGATTGTTACTTGACCTTACTTAGTAATTGCTAGTATCTTTGAATTGTCAAAGATCTCTTTGCATCTTGAATGCTGATATGGATCTTTTATTCTACTTACTGAAACTGGTGTGAGATTTATTCTTCAAAATCCTAGTTCCAGTTTCCCTTGAGAGATCAAGTGGAAATACTTGAGTCACCCAATTCTTGAGTGACATGTTCATCACTACTCAGACTTGTATTTTCAAAATATTTTGGAATCCATTTTTTTTTCATCTACTTTTTGATGTTATTAGCTTTTTCCTTCTTTTCATCTTTAATTCTTCTAGTATTCATACAGTTCTTGGCAAGATGACCAAGTTATGTACAAATAAAACATCTTCTAGTGGTGTCTCTTGTCCTCACATGATGTTTTAAACAATTCATTCCAATGTGTCCAAATTCTCCATGGTAATGACATCTACACCAATGTTATAGTTCCAACCAAATATAGCTTTTACAATCTATTCTACTAGGTTTGATATCTTAGCTTTTCATTCTAAGAATTTGCACCCATGCTTCTTGCATTTGTGACATTTCCCTTCAAATTTAGGTTTCTCTTTGCATTCATTAGCTTTATGACCATTCTAATTGCAATTGTAGCATTTTCTATTGAATTTATCTTTTCCATTACTCCAACATTTGTTTGATATATGTCCAATTTTACCATAGTGGTTGCAACTAGGTCTTTGATTCTTTTGAGCTCCTTACTTGGATGATTCACCTTCTTCTATATATCCAATTCATGCTTTTCTCTTTTGTCTATAATGGATTTTCTCATTCAATTTATTCATTTTTGCTTGAGATTTCATTATCCTCTCATTGGTTTTCTTTTCAGCATTTATATCATTCAACAATCTTTCATTTTCTAATCTTAGATTCATGATTTCTTCATTTACATTGGTGAGCTAATTAATGAAGTCTACTTGTTGAAGGGATAGATGTTGACTTTTATTGTTCTTTCTTTCTATTTCTTCTTTTATCTTGTTTTTATCTTCCATGACTTCACATAGACTTATTGACTGAATTTTGTGCCCTCTTCTTAGTTTTCTTACTTCTTCTTGAAGTGAACCATTTTTTCTAATAGTTCTATAATTTCTTCATTGGCTTCATTTGGGTTTCTTGCTGAATGGATGTCTTCAATTCTTTTTTCAATATAGAGATGGTCATTTAGATGGATTGCAAGATATTTTCTTCTTTTCAAGGATTGAAAGAGTTTCTTCTTTGCTTTCTTGAGTTTTCTAATAGCCAATTCCAAATCTAGCTTTTCATTGTCAATAGCCTTGTCAAGTCTAAATACCTCCATAGCCTCTGATCTTTTCTCAAGCTATTAAATTTTTTTTTTAAGAACCAAAAAGCTTTGATACTAATATAGGCTAAGTTACTAAGAGGGGAGGGGTGAATAAGTAACTAAGAAAACATAATCCTTATTTACTAATCAATCCTTCATGTGTATTTTGATCTAATTGTGTGCATAAGAAACTGAAAACACTGAACATTCATAACATTTTGACACACAATTTGGTGACCTAGAAGCCTTCCAAATAGAAATAAAAATTAGGGTGGGGATGATACCCACAAGTTTTAATACTATAGTATAAAGTTGGCCTGTTCAGGCTTACAATGATCACCTTTGATGATCTTTCCTATTAGGAGCAATATGGACTGCTAGGTCCACCTTGCAAAAGGATTTACAAACATATTTTAAAGTATGCACTTGGTAAAGAGAATTTAAAAAGGCTATTAATTCTACCTTGTGAAAGGATTTAACTAATCCAACTGTTAGGATGAAATAGTGGTTGATCTCTAATCTACAATTTGGTTTGCTAAATGAGATTTCTTTGAGTGTAATGATCACCTTACTATGATAGATAAATATTTGTTGCTCGTTATACTACTTGTAGCCTTATATTTCACACTTATGCTCTTCTCTACTTGATATCTTACTTCATATCTATATTTTGGATGTGATACAATACATTACATATATATATCAATCCAATTTATAGATTACCAAAGTCAACTACAATACAAGTTAACACAAAATACACAAAGTCAACCAAAACTATAGGAACTCAAGTTCTGAAGACTACCTCAATGAGGTTCTAATACTCAGAATCCATAGTCAATGTGCAACATCATCATGCATTTGGTAGACATAGAAGCTTGGTCCATAATAATCACTTTCCAAGTAGTTTGAACTTGGTCTTCACTAGTGACTTAGTAAATACTATGAAACTTGCTATATAGATTGAATCATTTGATTCATACTGCATAGCTCTATAAATTCTATCACTACGAGCTTGGTATAAACTAAATCACTTGGTTAACACTAAGTGGCTTGATCAACATTGGATTCTCATCACTGTAACTGTGAACTCGATAAGCATTGCACAACTTAGTTTGCATTAAGAAACTTGGTAAACATGATGAAGCTTGGTTTACACTTCTAATCACCATTATGGTAGAAATTGCTCAACACAAATTTAATATTGTCTCTTAGATTTAGTAGCAATTGTAAAATTTGGTAGACACTAAAATGCTTGGTTATCTCTATTAACTATAAAATACACTCGATAGATATTTACAATTTGAATAATTATGTGTTACTAATAACAAATATGACTATAATGTTAACAATTCAGTTAGGCCAAAGGAGTGAATTAGTTAGAGATAACTACTCAATCTAGTCTTAGTCTTTACTTCTATCCAAGTGCACCTGATATGTTGATTTGGACTTTCATGTTTGGATGACTGGAATTGATGTATAATATGAGTTTTATCACAACTCTAGTGGTCTCCTTGCATGTTCAAGAAGAGATAATTGAATCACCCAATTCATTTTCTTCGATGTCAATAGCCTCACTACTCTCATTTAAATTCTTTGGAGATTTTCTCACTAATTGTTGTTTCATTTGAGTCCTAATATTGCTAGCCTTTAATTTCTTTTCATCTTCAACTTTTCCTCTATTCATGTAGTTCTTTGCTAGATGACCAAGTTCTTTGCATGCATAGCATCTTTTGGTAGTATTTCTCTTTCTAAGGTGAGTCTTCATGCAATTATCTACTATATGTCCAAATTTTTTACATAAATAACATTTGCACCAAGTATCTTAGTCCCATCCAAAGATTTCTTTAGAAAGTTGTTCAGTATGACTCTAATTATTGGCTCTGCACTCTAAAGATTTATGGCCTTGTCTGTTGCATGTAAAATATTTTCCTTCAAACTTGATTTTCTCTGTGCATTCACTTTCCCTATGTCCATGTTTGTTACAACTATAACATTTGCCATTAAATTTATACTTTTCATTGCTCCAACATTTTTTTGAAGCATGCCATGTTTTTCCACAATAATTGCATGAAGGTCTTTTATTGTTTTGATCTCCTTGTTGTGATGACACTCCTTTTTCAATGTACCCCAATCCTACTTTCCCTTTATGTCTTTTGTAAGATATTTTAGCTAACTGATCCATTCTTTCTTTTGATCTCATAATTCTTTCATTGGTTTATTTTTTTGTTCTAAGATCATTCCTATGTCTTTCATTTTCTGTCCTTAAATTGAAGACTTCTTGATTTGTATCGTTCAACTGGTTTTCCATTATCTATTTGATGTAGTGAGAGCTAGTGGATTTCATTGTCCTTTTCTTCTATCCTAGTGTTGAGTAGTCTTCTATCTTCTTATACCATATTTTTTTCATTTTCAGCTTGGCTCATTTGGTCCATGACTTCACATATCCTAGCTAAATGAATCTCATGTTCTCTTTTCAAATTTTTGACTTCTTCCTGAAGAATAAGGTTCCTTCCAAGTATATCTTCTATAGCTACATCTATTTCATCTGAACTTCTCACTTTTAAAATATCTCCAATTCTTTCTTCTATGTAGAGATCATCATTCATCTTTTCTACTAATTCTTTTCTTCTTTTTAGAGACTGAGAGAATTCCTCCTTCAATTTCTTGATTTGTTCCATGGCCACATGTAGATCCAATTTTTTATTCTCAATGGCTTTCTCTAACTTGTATACTTCCATTATCTTTGATCTTTTCTCTCAAGATGCTAATTTTTTTGATATGAGAACCTTTCTCTGATACTAATTGTTGAAAATTTAATGCAAGCTAGGTGACTTGGGGAAGGGGGGGGGGGGGGTGGTGTTGGGGATCAATCACGAACCACTTAAACTTCTTCAACTAAACCACTTTGTTAAGTTGTCTAATCTACTTTCTTGCATGAAACATAAAATGGTACAGTAACAACACCATAAGACAATATTGGTAACTGAGAAACCCTCCAAATAGAAGGTAAAACTAGTGTGGGGATGACACGTGCAATGCTTCACTACTACAATAATAAATTTGGCTTGTTAAGGCTTACAAATGATTAGTTTTGATGATCTTACTTAGTTAAGAGAAGTGAGGATTATTAGGTCCACCTTGTGAAAGGATTTATAGAATATAGTTAAGTGTGTATTCTATTAGGAGTTTCTTCAAAGGACTATTAGGTCCACTTGATTAAAGGATTTGAGACTAATGCACTTGTTAGGATGTATTAGTGGATTGATCTCTAATGTGAAACTCTAATTGCTGATGAAGTTCCCTTGAAGTAAACTAATCACCTGACTATGATAGATGAGTCTCTTCATAACCTTGGAATACTTGTAGCTTTCAAACAATATGTTCTTGCATATTCACTTAATGCTTGAATGGTAATACAATCAATGATATATTTTGGATTAAAAAATTCCTTATACTTATATCCATCTAAATAATTTCATCATAGGTTGGCTACAAGAGAATTAATTCCAAAAATAATTACCAAGTCAACTCAGTGTTGTAACTTGGGTCCAATGGTGTACTTGAGTGATGCTAAAGATACTTGGGCAACGCTATCACCTTGGCTAACTCTAGCACTTGGTTGATAGTGGATGTTCAATTCATGTTGATCACTCGGTAGACACCTCAAAATTGGTTCACACTAAAGCTCAGTAGACACTGTCAACTTAGTTGACACTGCTTACTTCCTGCACAGTTAAGATTGTTTGCATGGTTCCTTTGCTAGCTCGGTTACCACTACATACTAGTAACTTATTTAATACTACATTTCCATTATGAATAAGTATTTTGACACTAACTGACAATATATCTTGCAATGAGATTAACATTTGTCCCCTAGATCTATCTTAGTCTTCTCATTTAATCAATTAACTTAATTTCTAATTTGGATCTACATATGCTTAATCAATAAGCATTACATTAAAAAGGACTTTCTTTCATACTTGATATAATTTGGGTTTAGTGGGGCATTCCTTTATCCCTTTGGGTTTTTCTAATCTAACTTGTGTTATATTGCAAGTTTTATTTGGAAGCCTGTCTTTCTTTTGTATTTTGAATGTTAGTGTGGAAGTGTTTGGTTAATGAACTCATCTCACATATTTTATATTATTAAATTAATTGTCCTCCATTCTTTCTGTAACCATTTTAGGGAACCAGACTCATGCCTCTTTCTTTATGTTAAATTATTTCTTTTCATTGGGTGTTTACATTCCTTTGGTGAGCCTAAAATCCTATGCCTCTTTCTCTCTTAAGGATCTGTCTTATTTGCCCCTTACTTTTTGGAATTATATTTCTTAGGTGTCCATTTTTTTTGTTAACCCGTAATATCTCTTCTTTTTTAATTTAGAATTAGATTTTGTATCTACTTTTTTGCATGTTTTTTAGATTTAGAGTTAGTTGTGGTTGAATCTCTGTCTTTATACTCCTTTTTACATTGATAATCATGCGGTTAGATATCATTAGAGTTAGCTTTTGTGGTATCTCCTTTTATAATATTATTACATTAAGTTCAACCAATAACATTCTTGTCAGGAGAAGCCATAGACTCGTGGGATCTTTTGATCATGATTCCTCTTTTCATGATAGGACCCATGAAAATACAAAAAAAAATCCTCAAGATATATATCTTATCATGGAGAATAACTCTTCTCTCTCTTCCCATAATGAATTTGAAGCTTCAAAAGTTCTAGCTTCCCAAGTTGGTAAGCTCTCTCACAAGTTTGATAAGATGGAAAACTATCTTGTGCAAGAGAACAAAAATTATGATAGTGTTTCCATTGTCAAGGCTATTAAGAATATTATTACTCATAATGCTAATAACATCTCCATGTTTTTGTTAGATTAAATGTTTCTTTCCCATTTTTCTCTCTATTAAGTTTACTTAGGTGAACTCATAAATTAGGAGGAATTATATATTTTAGATATTATTATTTCGAGGATATTGTTGAGTCATCCCTTTGACTTCAACTACTCCTAAAAATCTACATGTGGTTAATTCCAATTTGGACACCACCCTTATAGATTGTAGGTGGATGGTAGGTGGCTAAGTCCATGAGGACTCTACTTCCTACAAGTTGAGACATTTGTCTCAATCTTGTCCAAGTTTCCTCCCATCTCATGCCTATATAAATAGGCTAGCTCTTTGTATTTTACATCTGAGATATATATCAAATATATTATATAACATATTAGGAAATATTGATGCTATTATACCTATGAGCATTTACATCAGAAATTGGTCTCATATTGTTATTATGTCAATTTTATTTCCTATTGTTTAATCTAACGCTTTTAATAGATTTTGGATTTATATTTTTTTTCACAATTTCTAATATGGTATCAAAATAGTTATTGAAAGATTAGATTATTTTTAATGGTCTTGCCAAATCTTTTATGCTCTTCTCTTACATTTGATATGGACTAGAGAATAAAAAGGGATTTATGAAGACCCATTAATCTCTTTTGCACATATATATATTGTTTTTCTTGATCTAGCGATTGCAACACTTTGAAGGATTTAGATCTTGAGGACAATGTGCAAATAGTATTTTTGCTATTAGTGGAGCCCACCTTCCTGTGGGGCCCAACTTCTTGTGGGGCCAACCTACCTGTAGTGTCCTACATCAAGTAGGGCCCACACCAAGCAGGGTCCACCTCCAATGGGTCCAACTTCAAGTGGGGCCCACATCTAGCATGGCCCACCTCTAGTGGGTCCCACATCTAGCTAACCCATATTAAGTGGGGCCCACCTTAAGTAGTGGTCATCTTCTTGTGGGGCTCACATCTAGTGGGGCTCTCTTGCAATTCTTGATGATAGTTCTTTTATAATCCTAATGTTGCAACTTCTGAGGCATTATTCAAGCTCATAAGGACACTTTTTCAAGTGTTATTTTTTAATTGCATGATTTTTGTCTACTTCTCAGCTTTGGTATCGATTCTAAGATATTATGGGTAGACATAGTATTTTAAGAATTTGGTCAAAATTGACCTAATTTAGAACTTGTACTCTCTTAGATCCTTGAGTGATCTAGTGTCCTTGTTGTATAATTCTCTTATTGCTTCATATTTGAAGTTGTAATTATCAAAATTAGAAGTCCACTTTGGTCCATTTTGGCAAGTGGCAAGTGTACATGCACTAAACTATAAAGTGCCAAATCTTTGCATCTTGGGGGGTGGGATTTCTGATCTAGTAAATTTGGGAGGTTGATCTTGTGTTGTTTTGGTTTCATTGATTGTTGCTTGTAGTACAAATGGGAAGATCAAAAATTGAACTCCTAACTCCATATAATTATGAATCATGGAAAAAGTTAGTATGGAATTATCTCAGGGAAAAAGGTTGCACAAGATATGTAAATGAAACTATTATTGCACCTGTTGATGCTAATGTTCTTCAAGCATGGGAGATCAATCGTGAGAAATATCTTGGCTATATTTGTCCATTAGTCTCTTTTGATTTATAATTTCATTTGGAATCATTCAAGACACCTAAAGAGGCTTGGGATTCTCTTGAAAATTTCTTTGGTAAAACTGACAAGATTAAGGGTTATCAAATTGATAATGATTTGATGAATCTTGATCCAAAAAATTTCAACAACATCCAAGACTACATCTCCAAGATTAAACAATTAAGAAGACAATTAAAGGACTACAAGATAATAAAGGAAGATATATAATTGATTATCAATGTGTTATCCAAGCTTGGTCCAGAGTATTATATATTTGTTTTTACCTTTCATACCAATCAAGTTTCTATGGGAGCTACATATTTTTATCCTACTTTTGATTTTTTTCAAATATTTTAATCCAAGAGGAAGTAAAGCTAATTCAAATTGGTATCATCAAGACATACAAGTCACAAGCATTAATTTCTAGTGAGCCTAAGGTATAGAAAGAAGTAGGGAATCCTAAACAAAAATAAAAGATTAAACAGAACAATTCACAGAGAAAATTTGAATCTTCTTCTTCAAATAAGAAATCATTTAAAAAGGAAAAGTATACTTATGCATATTTCAAGAAGAATGAACATGAAAAACATCATTTCTATAAGAAGGACATTGATGAACTAAAGAATATTCTTAAGAAAAAAACAAATAAATCTATCTTCAAGAATGACTATTTCATCCTCTTCTTCTCATTCCAATGTTGCTATAGGAAAAGATAACAAGGGAAAAGGTAAATCCTTAATTGTTACTTTAATTCATGATTTAGGGAGATGACTTCTAGATTTAGGAGCTTCTCATCATATGGCATCTTCATAGTCTTTGTATTCTTAATTTGAGCCTTGTAATGCACCACTTATTTTGATGGGAAATAATACTTAAATGAATGTGATTGGGAAAGGAATAATTGATAAGGAAAAGGGAACCTTCAAAGATGTGTTGTGTATAACCCACCTTACTTACAATCTCCTTTTCATATATTAACTCACTAATGGGCAAACAAGAAGGACTATGGAATTCACTCTTGAATCAGTTCTTATTAGAGAATTGGAGAATAGAGAGATCTTTGCTACATGATTTTTTGATCATGCATCTTGAATATACTACTTTGCAAACTTTTCTTCAGACGACGATAGTGATTCTTCAACATATTCTAATCACACTTCTAGTATTGATTCACATATTGAGGTTAAATTTGGCTACCTAAACTTGGGTATTCTCACATGTGATCAAGTTCATGAGTTATCCATTCCTTCTCCTTCTATTGATATTCTTCTACTAGTATTCTAGATGATGCTTCCATTCATATAGCCATGGATTCACATGAATTAGTAAAAAAATTGGAGGAGATCACTTTATCTTCATGTGAATTAGTACAAAAATTAGTGGATACCACTTTATCTTTAGATAAGAGTCTTGCTTATTTACAACATGTTCCAAATTCATCCTTAGTTGATCATGACTTCTATTTTTAATCAAAGTGCCCAAGTACACATTTTTACATGGATCAGTTACTAATGTCTCCTTGTTTGTCACCTTCTTCTATTGGGCTTGATCTTGATTGGTTGGTGACATCTTATTTCAACCTTGACATGGGGACACTTGAGCATATTCTAGTGATTCTATACTTTTGAGGTTTCTTCCTTTAGATTGGCAAGGCTTCATTAATGAACCTTTGGTTTTCTTTAATCTTCCCAAAGGGAGGAATGTTGTTGTTCAGTCATGGTGCAGTTCCTACATTGAATCCAGAACATCTACCACTAGTCAACATCCTACATTGAAGAAGGGTTGGTATGTCTCTCTTCTTATCATACTTATCAATAGTATATGCATGATTTATGTCATAATGAGGAGGTCTTGATTATACCTTCCATTTATGCATCTTATTTTTTAGTTCTCTCTTTTTGGGGGAGGGTTTTTCTCATGTGGTTTCCCTCTTTCTCCTCTTTCTAAGAGATTTTATATTTTTAGTTGTACATGGGTACCTAGCATGACTTTGTTACCAGGACCCACTAGCTATATATTGCATTATATGACTCCCTAAGTTGCACTTTGGGGGGGGTGTTAGAGTAAATGGTTCTTTCCCATTTCACTCAAATGTTAAGTTTACTTAGGTGAACTCATAAATTAGGAGGAATTATATATTTTGGATATTGTTGATTCATCCCTTTGACTTCAACTACTCCTAAAAAGCCATATGTTGCTAATTCCAATTTGGGCACCACCCTTCTAGATTGTAAGTGGATGGTAGGTGGCCAAGTCTATGAGGACTCTACTTCCTCCAAGTGGAGACACATGTCTCAATCTTTACCAAGTTTCCTCCTAGCTCATGTCTATATAAATAAGCTAGCTCTTTATATTTTATATCTCAAATATATATCAAATATATCATACAACATATTAGGAAATATCGATGCTATTATGCCTCTAAGAATTTACATCATAAATTGGTCTCATATTGTTGTGATTTCAATTTCATCTCCTATTGTTTAATCTAACCCTTTCAATAGATTATGGATTTTTATTTTTTTTCACAATTTCTAATAATTTTATGGTATATATCACCTTATTAGTACTCATGATAAGACTTTGATGGAATGTTCTCAAAAGTTAGGATACAATCCTCCTTCCACAACCATTGAGCCTTCCATTCCTATTTCCACCTCTATTCCTAGCATTTTAACTTATGGACCACCTCTCATGAAAACTTATATACAAGTATCTAATCCTCTAAGTGTGGGTCTTCCCAACCCTTCAATTCCATTTAGTTTTTCTCCTACCTCAATGCCTTCTCTAATACCTTGATACAATTTCACTCCTTTTACACATTTAAATCCTCTTTCTATTCTTTCTAGCCCTCAACAAACAAATTTACATATTACTTCTTCTTCCTATAAATAATTTTTGAGCACATCCAATATGTCTATGCCTACTATTGCCTCTTCTAATCCTACTATCATTATCTTGGTTCAAATTATAACTTCTTTTCAATGACAAGTGGTTCAATTCCCTCAATCTATGTATAGCATCCCTACATATGACATTTCTAATCCCATTTCCTTAGAGATCCTTTGTTTTATTATCTTTCAACATGTTGAGATACCTCATCTTGAGACTTATAATGGTAGGGGTTATCCTATGATTCTTGCTAATAATTTCCAAATTATATATATATATATATATATATATATATATATATATATCATGACTATAGGCTTGTGGATAAGTTGTTAACATGTACTCTTAGGAAAAAATACTTACAATTGTATTTCTCTTTATCCCCTTATTATATTTATTCTTTTCAAATTATTGAAAGTTTTTTTATTTAATATTTTGAAAATAACATTGGTCCTCAAATTTTTTTGATGGATTTGATGCATTATAAAAAAATTGTTAAAGAAAAAGTTAGTGACTTTATCGGTAGATTCAAACACTTGTATTCTTAAATATCTTATCCTATAAATGATCATGATATTCAACACATTTTTATTTCTAATTATTAAAAAGACACTAGAGATAAGATGCTTATTACTAATTATACTTCATTTTCACATATCTATGCATTGCTTCACCATTATTAGTAACAAGTGAGCTAGCTTGAGAGGACCATTCTAATGATTCCATTTGCTATTGATAAAAGTGACACTTCCATTCATAAAATATAGTTCTTTAAGCCTACCTAATACATCAAAATCAACAAACAAAATTATTGATCACGTGTCCATTACTGTCCATTACATCTAAATGTAAGACTAATTTTTCCTTCATGTATCATCCCAATCATAAATAAACTTTTTTTATCTAAGCTATTACCTATGGTGATGACAAAGTTGATTAATGCCAAAATTTGTAAAATTCCTTCTATCCATCCTATTAACACTAGAAAAAAAAATCCTAAGTAATTTGATCAAAATAATTTTTTTAATACCATCATCAACCCAATCATGATACTCAAAAGCATTATGCTTTGAATAATGCTATTCAAGATATTATTGATTCTAATGCTATATTTTTTAATGTTGAGGTTGATAGTATGAATAAATTTGTAGCACCTCATAATTAGAATTTACAACATATGTCATTAATAAATCTTCTCCTTATGTTACTAATATCAGTTATGATGATAACATAGAAGAAGATAATCATGTGGTTAATCATATTGAGTCTCAACCTCAACCTTCTTTTTTACCTTCACCTAGACCTAAATCTTTACTTTGTAACACCTTTGACCATTATAATTTGTTTAAAGAACCTAATGGTCCTCTCTCTATATTACTTATAGGGTGGATTATATCCCTTCTTGTGGTATTTTTATTGACACCTCTTCCTACATGAATTCTATAATTGAAGAACATCTTTTTATTAATTGGTTTCATAAAGATACATATGACACATGTGATGTTTGGGTTCAAGCTTATAACTATTTTGTTTACTTCCTTGAAGTCTCTACCAATCTTCTTGTGACTTTTTCTGGTAAGATTGTGCATACTACCCTTGTTGTTATTTCAAATTTTGATCAATTTCAAGTTAAAATAAATATTCTAGGGCTCTTTTCCATGCATTATGTAGCTTCTCCTATTTATAAGTGATGAGTCAAGTTTATAGGGTGTTTTGTTTATGATTTTATAAGTACAGACTTGAATATCTTATAGTTTTCATAAACATGATATAGTGTTTTATATTTATAAGTTTTAACTATATGTATATTTTATGCTTATGAAACTTAAAGATAATATTGAATATATATCTAGATTAATGAATGTCATGGTAAATCTGTTATATTTCTTCTCTAGCTTTAATGGGTAGACCTCTTGTAGTTGTGTGACAAGGCTACATTAAAACAAGGAAAACTTATTATGATCTATGCCTTGGATTCATGTTTTTTATTTTGTTGTGTTAACCTTTTGTAGGAAGAATAAGTCAAGCAAGGAGTACTAACTAAAGGATGAGTGGGTCTTTCAATATGGGTGATTGTTTCAAAGTTTATTATAGCTCCACTCCTTCCATCACTTTGTAGTTGCTGATTTAGTCCAAGACAATCTAGTTGCTGAGAATTCCTATATTTTTAAAGCATTGAATGTAGCTTATCTTCTTGCATAAATGATGTTGCCACTCTTGAAACTAAATTTTTTTATGCTATGTAATGGAAGACCTAGTTTGTAGGTGTTCTGGTTTTCCTAGTTTCCTTTTAATAAAGCTAGAACTTATGTTTCTAGGATAGTTAGATGTTTTGAGGAATTCATGTTGTAATAAAGTAGTAGAGTAAAGTATTTTGATATTCTATATTGTGTCCATGTTTTATTGAATGAATATATGGTAGTTCTTCACTTCAATCTCTCAGTTATAATTCATTCGCACTTTCATGGGGGCCCACATGGGAGTTGAATTCCTTGTTCATTCTTAAGTAGAATTTAGTTGAGTTTCCTTTGAGTAAGTTTCCTTTGATTTGTTAAGTATTGTTGTTCCTGCAGCCACTGGTAGTAGAGCCATTAATTGTATCATGTAGCATAGGTTTTTTTCCAAAGAATTATCTATTTACTGTTATTTTTTCCTTCAAGATGAGAATTAATTTGTAAGTTCAATTTCTAGTATAAATTTCTTGTAGCAACTACTTTTACCTTAGTAGTGATGACTATTAAGAAGAACTAAAACATAAACTTTGCAATCACTATGAGTCTAGCATGATGTTCTAAGTAGAAACATGATGAATTTCAGCAATGAATCATTGTTTAAGGGTGTCCAATGCTTGTGTTACTAGGATATTATTCTAACCAATCAATAAGTGCATCAAATTTCCCCACAATGGATAACTTATCAAAATTATTCTCTTTATAAACTTTTGCTACCTTAATATTATGTTGAGATAGACATCGATTGGCCATCTCTCCCTCAAAAACCACCTTATCTTATCCTTCCAAAGGTTGATCCTCCTACAGTTGGCTTGAGTACCCCATGCATTCTTTCACCTACCATTACTCAACCTATATTTTTTCCCTCTTTGGAACCTATGATAGTTGATCCTAATCCTTCAAGTTTATCTCGTAAATTCATTTGCAATCAACATGCTTGTATGTGTCACAAGAACCATCAAGTTATGTCTAAGGCCCACATTATTTCTTCTAAAAGTACATCTTCATCTCAACCTTTTCCTTCCTTTGATCAACCCATGATTGAGCCTTTAGAGGAAGTTAATCATACTAATAACATACAAATGGATAAACATGATGATTGTGTTCATATATAGATTCTATTAATATTGATATGGAAGATACTCTTGATAATTATTATAATGTACATGTTAATTATGATGTATATTAAAATATTGATATGGATTATGATTTTCATAAAATTATTTCTACATAGTTTACATTCACTACTAGTGTTGAGCATAGTGATTCACATCAAAGTCCTTTCTTGGATCTAGTTGTGGGTCCTATCATGTTAGATGTTGTTACTCATGGAAGTTTCCTAGCTTCCCTAATAACACAGATTGAGATGGGGGGACATATGAAAAACTCAAAGAAGGATTTTCTATCAGGGTAGAATTTATGTGTTCATGTTGTGTTTTTCTCCAATGTTATGCTCTTTATTATACCTTTTTTTTTTCTAAATTACTTTAGATGATTCTTGTTTCTCTATAGGTGCAAGATGATAATGAAATCAAACATGTTATATAAATTCTTCTATTTGTACCTCTCTTTTTTTATATTTCAATACATGTTATTTTGTATATGTGATATTTTTCATGCATGTTTTGTTATGTATTCTACTTGGATGCTTGTGACATGGTCTTCATGTTGACAACCCAAAAGAATCTTCTTTGTCTATGCTATGTAATTTTTCCTCCATTATGTTTTAGTTATATTTCCTTTGGGGAATGGTGTGTTAGAAATAGATAATTAAACCAACAATGTTGAATAGTAAATAAATCCATACACAAAGAGAACTCATAAAACCATGCTTTTTTAACTAGGGAAACCCTGGCCAAGAGAAAACCCCAATTGGGATGACACCCACAAAATGATCCACTAAACAAAATAATCTTGTTAAGGATATTGGCCCTGTTAGGATTTTATAAAACACATATAGTGTCTTGATCCTTGTTAGAGGACTAGGCCCTATTAAAATCCTCAACCATATTAGGAGTTGTTTCAATCCTTTTAGGATTTGGTATATACAATTAGGTATGTATGCAAGATGATCCCACTACCCAAACATGTAATTATACAATGTAGTGCCTTTATACAAAAGAGATAGCTACAAAAACCTCTTTACAAATGATTTTTGTGCTTGGAATATCTCTAATATTACATCAATATTCTCATCACATAGCCTTTACATAATTTTGTATATTGCATACATAGTTTCCATTCACACACGCAACTTCAATATAGCACACCTAACTTCGAAAGTTATGATTTCTTACTTATACCTTACATTTAAAAAAAAACTATATGTAATCAACCTTAATGTTCTCACACATTTTACTAAATAAAAAATTATCTCATGCTAGCTTTGCATTAACATCCAGGATTTCATCCCTAATTAGTTGAGTAATTATTCCATAACCAAAATAATTCCTTAACTTGTTATTCACCTTTTACAACTGTGCTTTGTTCACTACATTTACTGATAAAAATATATATCTAATGTTGTACTAATCTATGCTCTTTACCACATCATCATGAAAGTCTACATTTTCCATACCTAACTATGCACATTCCAAATATCTCTGTAGACTTCTCCATACCAAAAATTGTCTCTGTACTACTAGTGAAATTGTCTAACACTTAAATAATTTTTTGTTATAGGCTATGAGATCTTTAACTATATAGTCTCTCATCTCATCTTGAGATATAGATTTCCATAAATTACAACCCTAACTCATCCTACTTACCCATATTTCCAACAATTTCCCCCTTTGGCATTGATGGCAACATATGGGAAAATTGGCTAAGTCCCAACATGTTATACAAAAACGTTTTCAAAATTTAGCCTTCAAAACTTTACAAAATCTCAAAATGCAAAATTTGTGGATCATTAAATTTATAACCATCTTTCTTTATATCTCCTAATACACTATAATACTACTCCCCCTTAGTATATTACTATTACTCTATACAATTTCTTATATTTTTCTCCTCATACAATTTTCTTGTATTCTTCTCCCCTTTGATATCAATGAAAAAGGTATCAAAACTTATATACATGAAAAAATTTGGTTCATTACCTCTTCTCCAGGATGATAGACAAGAGATACAGTCTACAAACCTTACTTTTAGACTCTTCATGTTCTTCTCCCATGTGTCTTTTACTCCATCTAATATGTTGAGGAGAGTGCACAACCCATAAGATGCAATCTCAACTACATTTAAGTCTAAGAAAAGGAATTTATCAAATGATACATTTTCTACTAGGAAATCCTCTAATTGTTGCTCAATAACCTTGATTGATAGGTGTTCTCTCAAAAGTAAGAATCTTTTGGTGATCTTTTCTTTTATGACTTCTAATAGACTTATTTTATCATAAGTCTTGCTAACCTATGTTTCAATTCCTTCATTCTTGGAACTACGTTGGTTGAGCTGATCTACCAATGCTTTTGCTTCATCATGCTTTTTCTTTAGCTCCTCATTAATGACCTTGGTGAAATTAAAGGACATAGCACATTTGGCATATAATCTCTTGCCTTCAAGTTTGCACCTGCTTAATTCCTTGATCCAAGCATTAAGAGCTCCTAAGTCATTTTTGATGTTCTGATATACAGTGTCAAACATCTAGGCATCATGCTTCGCTTGGGACTAGGTTGTTGCTACCTCTGAAAAATTTGTGAATTCAACATCAAATTCTCAAATCATAGCTTTTTCTCAATCCTCTCGATTAGGGACTAATGATTTTTCTATCAGTGTGCTTTGTAATATTTTAGTTACATCCACACGAGTTTTTTTGTAAACTCTTTACTTGTTTATTCTTGTTGATAATTTTTTTGAGAGATGATATCAACTTTGTTTAATCATCATCATTAGGACTTGTTAGTGTAGCTAGGGTGAGATATGTATTGGGTCCACTTGCCTTTTCATCCTCCTCTTCTTTCTTCTTCCTTTGTCCTACTTCTTCCCTTTTCTTTTCCTTAGCCTCTTTATTCTTCTCATCTTTCTTCCTCCTCTTTCCTCTTCTTTTCTTCTTCTCCTTCCTTCTTTTTCTTCTCTTCTTCTTCCTTCTTTTTCTTCTCTTCTTCTTCCTTCTTCTTCTTCTCTCCTTCTTCTTTCCTTTTCTTCTTTTCTTCTTCTTTCCTCACTAGTACATTAGACCTCCATTTTTTACCAAAATTTTTGATGATAGGCCAATTTGGCTATTCAAATCCACTTTTTTAAAAATATGATATTAAAAAGGTCAAACTTTTGACCAAACTTAAGTTTGTTTGTGAAATTTTTGACAAAACCTAAAGTTTGCATCACAATTTCATTGAAACTTAAGTATACTATCTAAATTTTGATGTTGTTGAGATATAAAGAAAAAATAAGCAAATATTTCATTTTGTATCCATCAAATTGCAAGTTTGTAAAGGGGGTTTTATGTTCAAGGAAAAGAATGGTGTCAGTATCCATTGGAATGGTTTTACCAAATTTTCACTCCCCTAACGTCGTAGCACATACATCCTTTCTTAGGGAGAAACTAACATTTCATTGAGTGTTCCTTTAACAACACCGATAACTACTTAATTGCAGCTTAGGTAGGCTTTTCCACCTTCTCTTCTCATCATCAAAATTTTATTTTTTAGCCTTCATTGTGTTGCTTCTTCAACAAATGATCAAAAAATATTCCTTTAAATCCTTACTCCAATTCATATTTTATCTATACATCGATTCACATTAATTTAGAAGAAATCCCTCCTTGGGAAATATTACTAAATTTCTAGGTTCATATAATTTGTTGTCATGACAAGATTTTATTAAGTTTCTATGATTAATACCTGTACTTATAATGAGGGGGTAACAATGGGTTTCAAGTTTCAATCCAAAGCTGCTCTTAGTGACCATAAATAATCTTTGGATTCTATACCTTAGACTCTTTCTATCTAATGAAATATCAGTGTACTTGTAGTCACATGACATTCTATCTATTGTGTGTGTTTTCTCATATGTTGTTTTTGGTATTATACTACTAAAATTATCCTAGCTATAAAGAATTTTTGGATCTGATGTAATAAGTATGCATTCATGAACTTGATATTATAGATTTAAAAAAATAGTGTAAGTGTATATTTTATAGCAGTTTAGAGTTTCAAGCAATTGTCTCAAGTTTCCTAGTAAAAATTATCAACTAAATAAAAAGTTACAGAATTTGAATATCAGCCATATTGAGAATGAAACAATAGTACAATAGCTTTGGCCAAATTTTGGTTGTCATGGATAGAATTTTTACATGATGAGGAAAATTAGATGTTCTAAAGGAAGTTCTATTTTTAGTTTTTGATGTGACTATGATTGTAAGGAAGGATAGTGAGGTGGTAACAAGGGGTTTTAGGTTACAACCCAAAGCTGCCCTTAGTGACCATAAACAACCTTTGGATTGTATATCTTAGACTCTTTCTATCCAACGAAATGTCATCTTACTTGTAGTTACATGGCTTTCTATATATTGTGTATGTTTTCTTATATGGCGTTTGTGGTATTATACTGCCAAAACTTATCCTAGCTAGAAATAACTTTTGTATTTGATGCCATATGTATACATTCATGAACTTGATATTATAGCTTGAAAAAAATAGTACCAGTATCTATCTTATAGCATGTTAGAGTTTCACAAAACTATCTTAGAGTTTCCTAGTTCTAGAATCTGAAGATCAACCTTATTGAGGATGAAGCAACAACAACTTTAGCCAACTTAGATGTTCTGAAGGAAGTTCCATTTTTAGTTTAGGTGACTGTGACTATATAAAATTATTTTTAGCCAATTTTTTCTACCAAAAGGAAGAATTGGTGAAATCAATTCCATAACTTTAATAGAGAATAAGGTGAACCCTAAACACTTCTTGGCTTGAAAGTATCTAGATTTTCTAAGAAGTGAGGATAAGATACCAATGTATATTTGGTTTAAATGGGAATACCATTGAGAATAAATAATTGAAAGAGTAGTGTTCATGTCTAATGATGCATACAAATCATGAATTGAAAAATCCTAATTGTAGGATCTTAGATCAATGTAAATTTGGGTAGAGGAAGTGAAAATGAAAGTAAATAGACTAAGTTTGTTATATTTCAGATTGTAATCCAAGTCATTTATTATGGTCTTAGTTGATTGCATTTTACATATATTGAAGTTCATGATTTTTTGGAAAAGATAGGACCTCCATGATTTCATTTTATACTGATATATTAGACTATATGAACACTTGATACACAATTTTGGGATCTAGACAAAGGAATCTCATTGATCCTAACTTGACTTTTATTCTAATGTGTCCAACCTTTGAGAAAGATTTAATAGACTCATAGACTAAACATTGCTTCTTCAAGATAAGATATAACACATTCTTTGAAATGATAATTGTCATGTATTATTGTAAACATATGACACTAACTTCACTAATACTTATTTAAAATTGTGGACTATCATACACCATAAAAAAAAAACCTTATTCAATTAAGATTCAACAATGAATATATATATATATATATATATATATATATATATATATATATATATATATATATATATTCAAATTTTATTGAAGAGATAGTAATATTTAATTATTTAATTATTTTTTATTATATATAATATACTACTACTGCTTCTATGCTTACATTTGATATAATTTTATAGCCCAAATATTTGTCTGTGAGGAAAGTCCACACCTAACAATGTGAACCCAAAATAAAATAAGGTGACAATTTCTAGATTGTGGTCTTTGTATAAAAGAAAAGGTGATGGAAAATGTTATTGTCCTTGCAAAAAATACAAGGGCTCAAAAAATCAAAGAATTCTAATCACAACAACTCAGAGACACTGTAGGCAACATGATCACATTGAAGGGAGAATGGATTTTCATCCTTTTATGAATGTGGATTTTGAACTGGTGGAACATGGAGGTGTGAATATTGAAGTGGAAGGTAATTCTCCCATGAAAGAAGATGATCCTAAGTTAGAGAATAGAATTAAAGATGTTGGTATTGGTGCAACTAATAATGTGCCAGAGAAGAAGATTGAAGATGATGAAGACGATCATACTAAATCATCTAATGATGATGATAAAGATAACATTGATATACCTATAACTAAAAAGGCATATGAGCCCCTATATCAAGGTTCCCAAACAACACTTCTCTCTATTGTATTATTGCTAGTAAACTTCAAGGTTATGAATGGTATATTCAATGTAGCAATCTCATGTATGCTAAGGTATAGTGTCATTTTTATCATCTTCTATGTTAGTGTACCATTAATGTTCTTTATATTAACAACTTTTTTCCATAGGTTGATAGGTGAGTATTTTTTACCACCATCAAATACTATACCTTACTCTTATTGAGAATTATTGGCCATTATGAAAGATATTGGAATAGAGTAACAAACAATATGTGCATGTCCCAATCATCATATTATATATCATAAACAACATGAATTTGTAACACAATGCACTAATTGTCACATTAGTAGATATCAATTAGATCAAATAACCAAAAAGGTGTCTCACAAGGTTCTTTGGTACATTCCCATTATTCCACATCTGCAAAGATTATTTAGGTGCACTAGCTTGGCACAATTTATGGATTACCATGCATGCAATAGAAGTCAAGATGACATTATGTGAATGCCTATGGATGGCTCTACATTTAAGGGCATAGAATATAGGTGGTCAATATTTAAAGAAGAACCTCATAATCTAAAGCTTTCATTAGTAGTAGATGGTGTGAATCCATTTGGAGAGATGATATCTATTTAGTCACTCTGGCCTATTTTTGTTATTAACAATAACATTCCTCGTTGTATGTCTGTAAAGAGTGAGTGATGTAACACTAGTCTTTCTCCCACCCTATATCTCTCTAGGGTCTCCTTAGGCCCACACTTCTAACCTAATAGTGTTCTTAACAAACCCTACTCTCCTTAGGATTCTATGCACAATACCCTACTTCCTTCAACTAGTGAACACTAATTAAATATAATAATAGCTCCAACACATACCACTCCCTAGGCTTTCATTAGCTTTTTTGACTCCTTCTCCAAAACTTCCACAATCAGCCCAACATGTTCAAAAATCACTTCACCAAGGGATGTAGACTTCTAGGAGGTCATTAAGGTTCTTTACCAATCTTGCAACCATATTTTGCATTGGAACCCTAATTGAGTGCCAAGAAACTCAATAATTGCTACCCAAATAGGGTTGCAAACAATTAGACCTACTTCTGGTGAAAAACCCTAATAACATGAAAAAATCCTTAAGAAGGAGGGAAACTAAAATTTGGTCTAGACACCCATTTTAGAGATCTAAAAGATTCTCAAGGTATTTGGCTCCCAAACTATCTGTGTAGTGATGTCTAAAAACATGCCTATAAATCAGGGTCTCAAGGCTTTCAAATCTTGTCTGATAAGATCTTCATTTCCCCTTCCAAGAAAATTTCACCAACACTTCCCATTGAATTTGGAACTTTTACACTCATGTATCTACCATTTTCCAAGCTTTTATTGAAGTTATCAATTCCTTTAATCCTCCTTATCACCTCTATAAGTTGTTGTAATCCCTAGCCATACAAATCTAGCTCACCTAGGGCATCACCTTAAAAATGCTTCTCTTTCTTTCTAGGGCCCCTCCTTTACTATACAATATGTACATGGATTCATCTCCCTAATACCAAAATCTTGTGTAGATGCCATAGTGGGAAGGGGACATATAACTCCATCCTCACTAGTTGCCTAGTTTAGACTAGCAAACTGATAGAAAACAAAAGAATTTACAAACTTTACTAAAAGCTTACAAAAGCTAAATCTAACACCACACTAATTCTTGAAATGAACTACTTTATGAAATATATCTGGACTTTTTTTCAAAGTACTCAAAAGGATTAAAGTTTGCAATAATAGAAAAGAAGAAATACATATACAAAAGATATTTTATTTCATTAAAGAAAAATGCATAATATTTATTCCAGAGAAGCCATGGTAACAAATTTTGTTTAAAATTTAAAATCTATTGAATACATTCTCAATAAGGTTCAAATATATATATGAGCAACGAACACTGATCATTTAGAAAGAACATAAAATATTGAGAGAGATCAATGGTCCACCATTGCCTAATGTGGAGGTAGCCATGTTAAACTTGCTTGAGACTCTAAGTTCCCACATCCTTGTTTCCACCTATAGAGAAGAGGAAAAAATGATATTAGTCACATGAAATGACTGATCTTGGGAAATAAAGAGCATAATAATCAATATTATCTATTCTCCTTAAAGAAAAATAATGTACATTATGATCATATGCAAAAGAGAAAGAAGGAGAAAGAAAAGAAGGTTTTATACTAATAAGTTTATTTCATGTACAGATACAAGTATGAAGACCAAAGATTTTGGGGAGATTGTTGAGGGGACATACATTCATTAAAAGTATGGGACCTTTTGGTTGAACCATAGTAGCTTACTAAAGACAATGAGGAGATTATAAAAGGGATGTGCATAAATTACATTCATGAAACTTTCTAGTCAAATCAAGAAGGGGCAAAGACTAAAGTTGGACATGAGGTTATTGAAGGGCCATTATTATTATCAATAAATTTAATAGCTCTTTTAACAATTATTATCAAGAAATTTAACAACTCTTTTAACAATTATTATCAAGAAATTTAACAACCCTTTTAAAATTATTATCAAGAAAGTTAACATGAGGCTATAGAATAAAGTTAACAACTCTTTATCTAGAAAAATATCTACATGGATGGCATTACTTAACAATTTCATTGAAAATAATGGAGTATGTTTGTAGCACAAGGAATTGATCAAACAAATACATCATATGCAAAGAAAGGGTCGTATCAAAAAGAAGCTACAGAGTTACCAAGAATAAGGTTTCAACATGCACCACAACTAGAATACACAAAAAATAGGGTTGATATGCATATTTAGCATGCATATAAGTATATAGAGTATAAAGGTAAGTGAGTTTGAGCCCTCATGTAAAAGTTTACAAATATTCAAAAATAGATCAACAAGGAAGATTCAATACAAGGTTCTTAGCTCTAGTGTCACATTGATGATGGAAAGAATTTGAAATTAGCATGCACAATGAATTGTATAAAGTAAATAGTGAATTATGAAAAAGTGACATCAATTTCTAGAAAATATAAGGCAAGATAAGGTATATGAGGATCATGATGTAGTTGGTGTAATCTAGTGACTAGATATTAAAACAACCAATATAGTAGCAGAGTCAAAGTTGAGCCATATATTGGTAGAGATTACATATATATTCAAAGTATCATTGTCTTACAAGGTTTTCAGCATGTATAGAAAGAAGTTGTGGGAAAGAAGATTGACATCAAAGAAAATAAAAGCCCACTTTTTCTACAATAGATAATCAAAATATAAAGCCATGGCAGCCAGTGGAGCTTCAACTTTAGATTATTTATGCATAACAAATAAAAGAATAGAGAAACATGACATTTACATTAATAAAGATCTTCATTGTTTGCATATGCACAGTATAGCGACAATACAAAATTGGTATTGAAATCTCAAGGGTACCTATGTATGAAAAGGTAGAACTACAACCAAAAGTAGTAAAAGGAAATGATCATTTTTCATGGCATCCATACACAAATACTTTCAAAGCAACCAAACCCTAGCTATTCTTTTTGCAAAGAAAACTCAAGAAAAAAGAAAAATGCATAATGGTCAAACTTAAGGGTTTTTTTCCCCTTATTTACTATTAGTGCCTTAAAAATATTATCAAATCTAATTCAATGTAGTGTTAGGTCCACCAATGTAGAAGGACAAGTTGCTTATTTTATCTTATTGAAAATTGTGTTTATTAAGTTGGATGTATTAAATGATTATACAATCAAGCTTAAATCATTGTGTGTAAGTTAATAAACAAAATTTTATTTTATCAATATTCATTTCTCATTTGTAAATTTAGTATTCATTAAATAATAATATTTATTATTGAATGTATTTTAAATGTATCAATATTGATAAATAATTATGAGATAATAATTGTTTTCTCTTGCATATGAGCATTATAAAATTAAGGAATCAAGTGTTAAAGTTATAAAATATTTTAATTCATTAATTATTTTTCAATGTGGGAGTAGAACAATTAATTTATTTGCATATGATTTCTATAGTTAATATATTAAATAGCTAAAATTATAAAGCATTTAATATATTAATTATTTTTAAATACAAAAGTAGGGGACATTTTCATGCAAACTAGAGGTGCTTTTAGTTCGACATATAGTCCTATTTTCAGCCAAGTAAGACTTTTCTAGTCAACTACGCATTATAGGGAGTTATTTTTTAGTCAGGGGATAGTTTGACTTTCTCATGCACTTATTGAGCACTTATCTCCTATTTTTGGCAAGATGTGAGGTATATAGGGCCTATTAACACTTCCAAATCACTTTGGAGGCCTTTTTAGGCATAGTTTACTTGGAGATGAGGAGTTTGACATATGATTTTTGTGGCTTACTTTTCATATTTGACGTAGCTTTTGTATGGTATTTTGAGAAGATGGAGGCATATTCCATTAATCTCATATTAGTTTTGACTAGTGAGTGCCTATGCACTTAAGTTATTTACTTAGTTCATGTTGAACAAGTAACATATGTCGAGCACAACATATACATTTAATACATGTCAAGTAAATAGTGAGTTTCGAGTCACTCATATGTTGAGTCACTCAAGTGTTGAGCAAATAGTATGTGCTGAGTGATTTAGGAGCTAAGAAAGTAGTGCATGCCAAGTCATTCAGATGTTGAGTGACAGCATTGAAGTCACAGTATATGCCAAGCACCAAGGACTTCAGATGTCAAGTAACATAGTTTCTCATAGTTGTTTGTATTGGCACAAACTACTATGTAAACCATTTTTGGGCCAACTTAAGGATTGAATTATGATATTTTGGTGATAAGGATGAATCTTAAATGGGAATCGCTATGTATTACATGCACCCAATCAGGTAAAGGGAATGTTTAAGTGGCAATATGGATGAATCATAGTTGTTGATTCATACCTAACCCTAAGTCACCTAGGTCTTCTTGAGGAGGAAAAACCCTAAATTTCTTATGAATGAGTAAGGGAATGAATGAATGATCAAGAAGAGTTTTGCATGCACAAAGTAGGATACTCATAGTGATCAAGGCATTATGATCTAAATTGAATTATAGAATCAATTGAAAGAGAATAGAGGAAGGAAAGAGTGCATAACAGAGAGACATCTGATCAAAAAGGATCAAGTACATAGTAGAATAGAGGTGATCTATCATTAAGCATCAAAGTTCTAATTACAGGATAATTGCTAAGACATTCTAACAAGTGAATTATCTAAATCTCTTAATAGAGTAGTCCTAATAGGCTGAATTAAAATCCTCTAACAAGGTGCTTACTTAATTGTGATTTGAAGTCCTTTAATTAGGCACACTTCTAATAGGTGTTTAAATCCTCTAACACGGTAAGACCTAATAGTCTTTGTAAGATTTTAATAGAGCAAACCTTTCATAGGGTAGATCATGTTTCATGATCAAACATTCTAACCTTCATTGGATATACTTTATTACTATAGTGATGAAAATTTGTGGGTGTCATCTCCACCCCAGTTTTACCTTCTCATTAGAGGGTTTTTGGGTTATCATATCTTGTGTTATGTGTGTGAATGCTTACTTGTTTACATGCTTTAGATGTAAATGCTTTACATGGTATTTTATTTTACTTATTAAATATGTGAGTGGAATTTTGGTGAATATTTTATGGGTCAAATTTTAAGAACGGATTCACCCCCACCCCTCAAGGTTTACCTTTCCTATTGTAATTCCAAAAAATGGTATTAGAGCCTTGTTCTTTGGAAGAAAATCTTTGCAGCTTTGAGGAAAGACCTTGGAAATGGAAGTTTACAAGTTGGGAAAAACCATTGAGAATCAGGGAATTGAAGTACAACTCATTCTACATTAGTTGAATGAAGCTAGAGACGATCTAAAGAAATCATTGAGAAGAAGGAAGAAAATTGCTAATGAGGAGAATGACACACAATACTAAAAGATGGACACTACTAAGCTATCTACAAATGGAAACTCCAATGAATTTGATGTAGTAGTTGTAGATCTAATGAAAAAGAACAAAATCCTATATGAAGAGATTATAAATCTTAAGATAGAACAAGTATCACAAGCCATATTACTATGTGAGGTGACCAAATAGAAAAAGAAAGCTATGGAAGAAAATTTCATGATTGAAGATGAAAAAAGAGTTTTGACTAGCAGATTGGAAGAGAAATCATCAGAGGTAACTAAGATTGCTAACATGCAATTAGAAAATTTGAGTCAAACAATGAATGCAAACCATGAACTAAATGCCAAGGACATTGAGATAACAACACTAAAGTTGCAAAATGAATAGTTGACCAATGACATGAAAAGGGAAAAGGGGTTTGTTGAAAGTTTCAATAAATCAAATGAAGCTATCAAGTAATTTGAACAATTGATGAGATCTCATAGATCTATTAATGATACATCTAGACTAGGATACACAAGTACTGAAGAAGGAGAATCATCCAAAAGCGATAAATAAAGAAGTAACAAAGGTAAGAATTCAAAACCTACTTTTCATAATTTTGGCAAGAAAGAACATACTACTAATGTGTGTAGGACAAGACTATAAATTAGAATGTTAAGTAGAAAAGCATGAGTCACTACCATAAGTGCAACAAACAAGGCCATCAAGTACATGAATGTAGAACCAAGACCATGTACACTCAAAGATTTGAAGGATATTGTTATAACTATCAGAAGTATGGACACAGAGCTTTTGAGTGTAGATCCAAATCCATGTGGTCATAAAACAAGCAAACAAAGGTAAGGTAAAGAACAATGGAAACTTTTATAATTGAGATTATAATACAAGGTATAGTTGTCACTATTGTCAAGAGTATGGACATGTTCCTGAGAACTATATTAGAACACACTTCAGTAGTGATTACAAAAGGTGGTTGAGTCAAACCACATGTTTTAGCTATTTGAAGACTAGTTACATAAGTCAATATTGTCCAACAAGGTCAAAGGCACCAAGTTGTGAGTTCAAAAAAGGAAAAGGCAAGGTAGATATTCAAAATTTCTAAGATGAGATGAAAAAGACATGGAAGAGAAAGGAGGATTACAACACATCAAGTGAAAATGGGATCACTTCAACCAATGGGTCAGGTGATCTCACCTCATGAAACAAAGCAATCAAGAGGTATGTCAAATTGATATTTAAAAGTTATACCATACATCAGTTCCAAGGATCTAATTCTGAAAAGATTACATATGCATGAATAAAGATGCAAAGTCTTATTAGAAATCAAGGAAAATCTTTAAAGTTTTATTAGTTTTCATGTTACTATCGAGCATGAAAAGTTTCCTATGGTTGTCGAGTGAAATGTTAGTGGATGCCAAGCTAATGAAATTGGTTAGTTGAGGTCAAGCTCGTAATGATTTCCAAGAAAATGGAAATACATGTGGATGTTGAGTGAGCTTATAGTTGTGTAAGCACTTCACATTAATTGCAGTGTTTCAAGGGCTATTTGATCAATTTCTACTCATTTAACCTCATTTGAACTTGAAAAAAAGACAACGAGCTAAAAGCCATCTAGAGAATACCATTTGAAGAATTTATGCGAGATTTGAATAGTTTTTTGATACCATTTCATTAGTATTTTTAAGGTATTTCCCATGTGTCGAGTTATGTAGTTTCAAATTTTGCAAACCCTAGATTTATGTGATGGCATCTAGTTATTTGAAAGTGAGGTGTAGAGGGAAAAGAGGTTTTAAATGTTCAGTTAATTAGTAATGAAATTAAATGACCTATTTTCAAGGCTATTCTTAATATAGTGTATAGATAGAATCCCTCCAGTGTGTTGTCTATGATACCACCATTATGAGTTGTAATGATACAGGATGTTAGGAATTTTTATACTTGCAAGATTAGAAGTATAGGTGACATGAAAATTAGAGAAGAATGTGGAAGACTATGTAAAAATGGAGTATTAGAGGAAGAATACAACATTTTTAACAAGAAAGGGTTAACTTGTGCCCTAGATTTTCCAAATGTCTTTGAAATTGAGTGGATTAGGATTGTCTTAAGCAAAATTCATGACAACCCAATATGCTTAGAGAATGGGCTAGTTAAAATCACAAAGAAAATTGTTCATAAGGGGTATCCAACCCTAGATTGGCCAAACACTATGAGGTGTGAGTCAAAAGAAGTCATTGAAAAGAACACAAGGGCTATATGGAACCAAAGGGAAATGACAATTGATACAATCACATGAGATCCCTGATAGATTTTGTAGTAAAGGTAATAGCACATAATTTTTATTAGTCAAGTATATTAAACAGTGTACCTTGCATTGTAGTTGACATGGGCTATAAAATTGTGAAGAAAGGTCACACATATGATAGTCTTGAGTTGTAGTTGCAACAATTGATTGAAAATATGGGAGCAATAAGGAAAATAAAGAGTACTTAGTGAAAACTTGGATTTATTTGCGTGTGTCTTTTCTTCTATGTACAGAACATTTTTCCTACATTTGGTGAGATTAAATGGAAGACAAATAGATCAATTGTAGTATAGATAGGAGAATTCATTGAACAATTAGGCAATAACTTTGATTCAATAATGACTAGCAATTTTGAAGATTTCAAGAAATCTATGAAGAAGAGATTAAGGATTCCAGTCTCACTAGTGGAGAAACATTATGATGATGTTTTCTTCCTAGTTGACATTGATGATACATATATACAAGTGGTAATTCCTACATTGAGATGGATAAGGCCATTAGAATATGAGATAAATGTTGATGAGGCCTCTACAACAATCACAGCATTACTTGCAGAAGAAGTGGACAAAGAAGCCAAAACATTTGGTAAGGCCAAATAAAAAATCACTATGGAGTTGAAGACTGCCTCTATAATTAGGAAGAAAAAAGATTGGTGAAGAAAATGAAAGAAAAATTTGGTGAAGGGTCCAAGGAAGAGGAAGAAGAGAAAGAAGAAGAAGAAGAAGAAGAAGAAGAAGACACACAGGCTCAAGCACCACTAGAACTGGCACATGGTCAAGGAGATGCTTAGAAAGAGGAGGAAATAGAAATTACAAAAGGTGTTGAGGGAGAATAATACAAGGAAGCACCTATTCCTATTGACAAGAAGAAAAGGAAGGAAAAGAAAATTGCAGTGAAAAAACCAAAGAAGGTTGCAAAACCAAGTCAGCCCAAACCAACAATAAGTACCATAAGAGCTAGTAAAAGAGTCACTACAAAAAAGGCTAAAGAGGTAGCCAAGCCTAAAGAGCAATAAGGAAGACCACAGAAGAGACCAAGAAGAAAGTATGTTTCTCAAGCTAAATCTGATGAGGAGAAGACTAAATCTAATGACAACAGCCAATTCCAAGTGGTGAGTCATAGTTCCTCCTCAGACTTAAATAATTTATGTGAAAACATTAGAAACAATGCTAATTTATTAAATTTCTCTCACAGTGAATTTGATAACCTTGGAAAGATTAAGAAGAATAAATTAGAGGAGGTAATATATGCCATGATGGCTACTTTTAAGAAAGCTCCTTTAGAAATTGACAATTCCATACCTAAGAGCTTATATGAAATAATTGAATAGAAATGACAATATTGTTTAGACGCAGAAAAGAAAATTAGGGAGACAACCCTTGCTCAAGTTATGCTAGAACTTAGCAAGGCACAAATTTCTAAAGCCATACAAAAATATTTTATGAGATTTGTACCTAAGTATAGGGTATTTAGCATATTACAAAACAACATAGAAGATGTTGTAAAGAATTCCAAATAGATGTGGAAACATATATATGGACTAGCTACAACCAAAGAAGGTGAACAAGAACCTATTGAGGTAGAAGATGATGAAGAAGATAACAATGAGGAAGGCACAGTTGAGGGAGGCATTGATATGAATATTGATGATTAGGCAATAGCTGAGGAAGAGAAGCAACTAGATCAAAGTGTACAAGATACACAAATGTCAAGTGACAACCCTCCATAGGTGATAAGTTCAAGTACTAAAACTATCATAGTAAAGGATGTTTTTTATTCTACTAACCAGAACATCAATCCCCTAATAGAGGAAGAATTATGTGACAACCCTATATTGGTAAGTGTTAATGAAATTTAGAAGTCAGAGACTATGACTGTAGGGTAGGAAGTGAAAACTTAAGAAACATCTACAATCACTCCTCAAGTCACAAGTGTACAACCTTCACCACACTTAGTTGTATATTAAAGGAAGGAGATAATAGGATGCACTGTCAAGACACCCATGGAAAGCACTCCAATCTCAGAAAATGAACAAGAACCTAAAAAAGACAAGGTTAAGATAGTTAGAGAAGAAAAGGTGGAAACACCAGTCAATGATGGGACACCTAGTCAAATAGGTTAGGTAGAAGTACCTCCACCTCCAACACAAGTTCAATGTGCAACTAAAATCAATGAGGTAGAAAAGGACAAGCCTAAAGAGATAGTTTTGACACCCAAGCCAACAGAGCTAGAAGTAATTCAAGCACTAGTGACATTGCTAGAATCAAGAACTCGTTCCAATAAAACTCTTCAGAGGCTGAGCATAGATGCTACACCATTACAATTCTCAATGTCGATTCCTAGCTCATCTAAGGAAGAAGAGGTAATTACATATGGAGATGTTAGCCTAGACAAAGAAATTTTATTGCCTAAGTTTGATTACATAGCAATAACAATTGATTAGATGGGTATACTTCAAGAGGCCCTAGCAAGAAAGAAACATCAAGAACTTCTTAGGAGGGAGCATAGACAAAAGAAAACCTTGATTGAGATACAAGATATTTTATTAGATGCATTTAGTCTGCCTACTCCAAATGAAACAAAGCCAATCATTGAACAATTAACCAACATAATGGAAGGAGTGAGTAATAAAAACTTGGATACTAATGTAAAATTATTAGAATGGTTTGAGAAGAACTTTCAAACCAAAGTGAATGAGAAGATATCTAGTGAAATTGCACTAACACAAGTTGCATTGACAACTAAGATAGATAATGTGAAGAAGGTACTAGAGAGCATTCTCTCTTTGTACACCAAATTGTGTAATCCTATACTCTTCACATAGGAGATAAGGAATTGCATCTTGAGCTTGGAGAGTTAAACAGAGTCATTTGGAGCCAAATTTCCCATGACTCTAGCTTAAAGTGAGAAACATTTTAGGACCCTTCTATAGACCCAAAGTTAACTAGCAATACTACATGAAGATGAAGCCAACATAAGGGGTAAACTAATCAGTATCTAGTGTACATTAATGCCTCATATGGAGATTTTACACAAGGACCTAGGATATGTAGAAACACTTATGAAGAAAAACCCCAATCTTTCTACTTAGATGGCTTAGTACACCTTGCTATCAAACTGGCCATCCAAATAAAGTCTTTGGAGGTAGTATGTGATAATTAGGATGCAACTCTTAAGATTATTCTTGAGGTCCATAAATCTTTTTTTGGAAAAATACACTATTAGTGTATAACCCATTAACATTAGTGTCAAAAAGGGAGATGAGAGCTAAGGGGAAGCAAGAATGGGGTAGTAAGAGAAAACAAGAAAAACATAGTGAAAGAGTATCAGTTGAGGCAAATCTACTCAAGCAGGTGTTAGGATTAACCTTAAATATAAATAATAGTTACATGAAAATATAACCTATACTAGAAAAAGTAGATCACATAAAAGAGAGCACAAAACACCAAGATTTAACATGGTTCACCCAATCTCTAGGCTACGTCCACCAACAAGAAGTCCAATATTATTATTATCCAGTGATTACAACCTAATTACAATCTATAATCCCTTATAGCTCAATGCCATTATAAAAAGCTACAATATCATGATTCATAATGAAATCCCTAACCCTAAGCCTTTTTATACAAGCTTTTGCCACTTACAATATTAGGGCTAGAATAATAGAAAAATAGTAGCTGACGCCTTTTACAATATAAGGGCATTTTTTTCTTTGGGTCCATTACCCCTAAAGACCCCCATATGGGCATTTCCCCTCAACCCCACCCTATACTATGACAAGGAGTGCACTTGGGGCATTGCCCTAGGACCCCGTAGGGGCACTACCCCTTGACCTCATCTTTAACCCTCGTAGAAATAGTCTAGAGGAAAATCACACTAAATAAACCTCTAAGTCTAGTAAAGCTCCACATCACAATAATCTCCCACTTGGAGACTAATCAAACTCTATGATAATAACCTCCCACTTGAAGATTGATCATAGCACTACTAAACCTATAGCTCCCACTAGAATATCAAACCACCCTGGACTCTGTTGTTCTTTTATTTTGTTCAATCTAGGAGACCAACTGAAGCTAAAGAGGAATTTAACTTCTCCCTTTTACAACCTACATAAACATATATGTTGGATTATCATTTGTATGTATCTTCTCTAGCTTTAACTATCCATCATCCAAAACTAACCAAATGAAATGGTACCACAGCTATATGGTTTTTTTCTTTGAATGTAGAGCTAAATTCTTTGTAAGATGAATGGCACTTCGACTATATATAAACAAATGATTATCCTTTTGAGGCTGTCTAAATTCTTCCAATAAGAACTAAAGTCATAACATCTCCTTAGTTTCTCTATAGTAGATAAATCATTAACCTTCTATAACCTAGAAACCCAGCTCATGGCTGCCCCACCAATAGTAAATACATAACCTATAGTACTTTGCCTAGTATTAATATCCCTTGCCAAATCTGAGTCAACATAGCCCTATAAATGAGTAGTAGAGCCCTCAAAGTGTAAACAATTACTGGATGTTCCTCTCAAATATTTGAGAATCCATTTAACTACATTCTAATGCTCAAGCCTTGGATGACTCAGATACCTGCTAACAACTCCCACTACATATGCAATATCTAGCCTTGTGCATACTATAGCATACATCAAGCTTCCTAGGATGAAGCATAAGGTACCTTAGACATCTTGTCCTCCTCTTCTTGTGTCTTGGGACACATCTCCTTAGTCAACTTCAAATGACAAGGTAAAGTTGTATTAATAGCTTTAGCATTCTCCATAGAGAAACATTGCAACACCTCAATATAATCAGCTCAAGATAATATCAATTTTTTGTTCTTCCTATCTCTAGAAATATTCAAACCAAGAATTTTTTTCGCTACCCCCAAATCCTTCATAGCAAAAGCATGTGCTATCTAGCATTTCAGCCCCTTAATATGATCCATGTTAGACCCAGCTACAAGCATATCATCAACATATAAACATAAAATAATGTAACTATCATCATCCAACCTCTTAAAATAAACATAATGATCTAAAAGACACCTACTATATCCATGCTCATACATAAAACTATCAAATTTCAGATATCATTGTTGAGGTGCTTGCTTCAAGCCATATAAACTTTTCTTCAATTTGAACACTAAGTTCTCCTTACCTTTGACCTAAGCCCTATGGTTGAGCCATATATCTCTTCATCCAAATCATCATGAAGGAATGCCATTTTGACATCAAGCTACTCCAAATGCAAATCTTTAGTAGCCACAATACTTAAAATGGTGTGAATAGAAGTCATTTTAATAATAGGAGAAAATATCTCATCAAAATCAATGCCCTTTTTCTATGCAAATCCTTTTACAACTAACTTGGCTTTAAATCTTTTCTTACCTCCATCCTCTTATTTTAACCTATAAACCCATTTATTCTATAAATCCTTTTTACCTGTAGGCAACTTGCATAAATCCCATGTCTTATTTTTCAGCAAAGATTCTATTTCATCTTTCATTGCAAACTCCCAATAAATCTTTGTATCCACCTACAAAGCTTCATCATAACATTCAAATTCACCAACATTAGTAAGCAAAATAGAATACAAGGAAGGAGAAAATCTTTTTGGAGGTCTACTCATCCTTTTTTACTATCTAACATTCACTGGGGTGTGTGGTATTTGTTGTTGCGGTTGTTGCAGATCATGAGGAATTACTAGAACATTAGCTTTTGGACTATCATCCAACACTATGTAATCATTTTCTTTCTTCTCATGTTGCTGCAATAGATCTTTGTACAACACTTCCTCACTGAATATGACATCCCTTCTTCTTACAATTTTATGATTTTCAAAATCCCAAAGCCTATAACCAAATTCATTAATGCCATATCCAACAAATACACATTTTTTTGACTTAGCTTCCAACTTGGTTCTATTTTCAGAATCTATATGAGCAAAAGCTTCACAAGCAAAGGTTCTGAGAAAAGAATAAATCACCTTCTTATCAGTCCATGCTTCCTCTAGAATACCACAACCCAAAGGAGTAGAGGAACCTCTATTAATCAAATATATAGTAGTATTAATAGTCTTCACCCACATGTTTAAGGGCAACCCTACACGCAACCTCATGTTTCTTGCATGCTTCATTATAGTCCTATTCATGCATTTATCCACTCCATTTTCTTGTGGAGTCCTTGGAACAATTTTCTATCTATGAATACCATTATCAGAGTAATAATCTTCAAATTCATGACTGCAATACTCACCAACATTATCAGATCTAAGACATTTTAGTTTCTTTCTAGTCTCATTTTCAACCAAGCATTTCCATTTCTTAGAAGTTTGAAATACATTAGATTTCTTGCTAAGGAAATAAACCCATACCTTTCTAGTTGCATCATCAATAAATGTAACATAATAATGAGAGCCACCAAGGGAAGATACTTGAGCTAGTCCCCACACATCTATATGTACAAGCTATGATTTCTCACTTTTATTCTCCTTCCCGATCTTCACAAAATTCACTCTCTTTTTTTCCATACACACAACTTTCATAGAAATTCATATCGAAACATTTTAGACCTAGTAAAATTTTCTTTGAATGAAGTAATTTCATACCTTTCTGACTCATGTTCCCAAGTTTTTTGTGCTATAGTGTTATATTAGAATCTATAGTAACTATTTGTTCTCCTTGCTCAATTGTAGCAACTATTCCTAAACATTCATTTTTCTCAGAGACAATCAAAGAGAAGGAATAATATGACCTATAAAAAGATATAAGGTGCCTACTTTCACACCTTTTTCCACTACAAGGGATCCTTTTGAAACCTTCTAATTTTATCATTAAAAGTAACTATACAACCCTCATCACCAAGTTTTTTTTCTGAAATTAAATTCCTACTCAACCTTGGAACATGTCTTACCTCATGTAGTAGCCAATGGTTCTCATTCTACAACTTAATGTTAATTTTTCCCTTTTCAACAATCTAACAAGGTTCATTACCCTCCAAAAAAAAAGCCCAAACTCCCCTTGGACATAATCAATGAAATAACCCCTATGAGGACTTGAAATGAAGCATCGAAATCTAAAATCCATGAATCAACACTTTCTAAAGATAGAAGCAAAGCATCCTCTTCAGATTTGTTACTTACCACATTTGCCTCCTTGTTCCCTTTTGGTTTATCTCCATGATTGTTCTTTCAAGTCCAACAATCTTTGTTCTTATGCCCAAATTTCCCATAGTACCAGTAATCTCTCAGTCCTCTAGATTAAGACCTCTTCCCTTTTGACTTTCCTCTTGATTTCCTACAATTTTTGGAATTATTTCCTCTCTCGATCATTCTGCCTCTTCTTTGTGTGTTCAAAGAAATTCTTGATGTAGATCCACCTAAGTTTTTCTGACAAGTTTTCTCACTCAAAATAACATCGATCACATCATTATATTTTAGGGTACTAGATCCAAAAATAGAATTACTCACAACCATTACCAAGCCATTCCAACTTTCAGGAAAAGAAAACAAAATCAAGAGAGCCCTAATTTCTTCATCAAAATTGATCCCCACAGAAGATAACTGACTAGTAATAGTATTAAACTCATTTAAATGATCCACAATAGATCCAACTTATGTCATTTACATATTAAATAAATGCTTCATGAGAAATACCTTGTTTGAAGCTGAGAGCTTTTCATATAGTTTCACTAGGGTTTGCATCAACTCTTCTATTGTCTTGTCTTTTATAATATTACATTCCACTAATGGTGTCAAGCATAATCAAATGCTTCCAAGTGCCTTTATGTCCAAAAGATCCCAGTTGTCATTTGTCATAGGTCTCTAATTTTTGGTTTTTCCTTCCAACGGCTTCCATAAATCCTTCTAATAAAGATAGTCCTCCATTTTCTTTTTCCATAACTGAAAGTTCTACCCATTAAACTTGTCAACCCTCAACTTATCCTCATCTGCCATTGCTCCCACTCAATTGTGAAACCTTCCTATAGAGGATCACTAAAAAAAATGATGATGGTCTGGCTAAAAAAAATGATGACCGTATGGCTCTGATACTACTTATTAGGATTAACCTCATATAGAAATAACAATTACATACAAATATAATCAATACCAAAAAATAGTAAGATCGCATAAAAGAGAACACAAAACACCAAGATTTAACATGGTTCGCCCAATCCCTAGGTTACATCCACAAACAACAAGTCCAATATTATTATTATCCAGTGATTACAACCTGATTACAATCGATAACCCCTTACTACTCAATACCACCACAAGAAGCTACAATATCACCATTTATAATGAAATCCCTAACCCTAGGCCTTTTTATACAAGCTTTTGCCACTTACAAAATTAGGGCTACAATGATAGAAAATTAGTATAGAACAGGAAATCTCAAACAACTCAAGGGGAGTTATAAGATTTTGAGGTATAAGTCATGTTGCAAAATTTTGATGTTTTGAAATTTTGTATAGAAGTTGAATAGTCATTTATGTTATGCTCGTAAGAATAAAAGTATTAAAGTATGACCAAGTATTTTTGACACTCATGTCAAAGGAGGAGATTCTTAATCTCATATTGGTTTTGACTAGTGAGTGTCTAAACACTTATGTCATTTACTTAGTTCATGCGAAACAAGTAACATATGTTGAGCACATCATATAAATTTAGTGCATGCTAAGTAAATAGTGAGTTCCGAGTCACTCATATGTTGAGTTGCTCAAGTGTTGAGTAGACACTATGTGCTGAGTGATTTAGGGGTCGAGTAACTAGTGCATGTTGAGTCATTCAAATTTTGAGTGATAGCATTAAAGTCATAGTATGTTAAGCACCAGGGACTTCTGATGCTGAGTAACACAATTTTGTCATAGTTGTTTATATTGGCACAAACTACTATGTAAACCATTTTTGGGCTGACTAAAGGATTGAATTATGATATTTTGGTGATTAGGATGAATCTTAAATGGGAATCCCTATGTATTACATGTACCCAATCAAGTAAAGGGAAGGTTTAAACGATAATATGGATGAATCATAATTGTTGATTCATACATAACCATAAGTCACCTAGGTCTTCTTAAGAAGGAAAAACCATAAACTTCTTATGAGTGAATAAGGGAATGAATGAATGGTCAAGGAGATTTTTGCATGTGCAAACCAAGAAATTCATGGTGGTCAAGGCATTATGATCTAAATTTGATGCAAGAGCCTCCAGTGGTGTAAGGGCAATTCCATATCACCCAAAAATATGCTTAGAGATATTTTTTCTTTAATGTGTTTTTAATTATGGATACCCATTTGGATCAAATAAAGGTTCCAACTCTCATAGTTCCACTATTAGTTTTCTAGGTTAGAGTTTTTAAGCACCTTGGGATACATGTAAATGTAGAAAATGAGTTATTTTTTAATTGAGCCAAAATTATGATGAGTTAGAGGGTGTAATTTAGAAGGATGATTATACTTGTAATTTAAAATACTCTAGAAAAAGAATCAGGTCAAAAGGCTTTACGGTTAGAAAGTTATTGTAGTTTTAATTTTCCTAGAGACCTCCTAAGAATGCTTAAAAGTTAGATTCAGGGCACTAAAAAACCTCTTATGGGGGATAAGCAAAGCCTATCTCTAGGTCTATAAAGCACTTTGAGAGGTTTTTGAAAATGTAAACGGTTTGTCAATTGGAGTCATGGTTCAAAAGTTATGCCTCCTAGAAGTTGGACTACCATTTTTGGATTCTTCTAATTTTCCACCAACTTCTAACGTGATTTCTAGAACCTTCTATTTTAGTGGTGGATGCCAACTGGCATATTCTAGAATGTACTCCTAACCCTAAAACATTTGGTTCTTATTTAAGAACATTTCTGGCACTGTAAAGGTAGTTCTTAATGGAGTTGGAGAGAAGGTATTGTGCAGAGGATTTCTTTCTCTAGATTCATACTATTGTATGCCCATAGGGCATTTTTCATTGATAATAATATTTCCCTTTTCCTGTGTGTTCATTCTGATCTTCGGTTGTGTCTCTATCAAAATTGAATTGTAGAATTAGTTAAAGGAGAATGCATGAAAGAAATAGTAAACAGTAGAGAGACATCTGATCAAGAAAGATCAAGTACATAGTAGAATAGAGGTGATTTGTCATCAAGCATCAAAGTGCTAATTGTAGGATCATTGCTGAGACATTCTAATAGGTGAATTAGTTAAATCTCTTAATGAAGTAGTCCTAATAGGCTGTATTGAAATCCTCTAACAAGGTGCTTACTTAATTGTGAGCTGCAGTACTTTAATCAGGCACACTTCTAACATGGTGTTGAAATCCTCTGATAGGGTAAGACCTAACAACCTTTGTAATCTTTTAATAGAGTAGACATTTCATAGGGTAGATCATGTTTCTTGATCAAACATTAAAACCTTCATTGGAGACACTTTATTACTACAATAGTGAAGATTTGTGGGTGTCATCCCCACCTCAGTTTTACCTTCTCATTGGGGGGTTTCTGGGTAATCATATCTTGTGTTATGTATGTTTTAATGCTTACTTTTTTACATTCTTTAGATGTATATGCTTTACATGGTATTCTAGTTTACTTATTAAATCTATGAGATGGATGTCTGGTGAATGTTTTATGGGTCAAAGTTTAAAGCACTAATTCACACCCCCCCCCCCCCCCCCCCCCAACCAAGAAGTTTACCTTTCCTATTGTAATTCCAACATATTCTAGTTAACTATTAGTTGAAGATGGGTTTGAGAGAATATTGGATTGGTTTCTTCATAGTTTGAAGGAATTTTGAGCCTTATTTTTATTACATATTTTTCATATTTGATTTAGGGTTTTGAGCTCTATTTATTGTATTTTCACCTCATTTTGAGGCCTCTTCTTTCTTGCAGCTTTTTGAGAGGATTGTGGGAGCTCTTTGTAGCAGAGATTTTTCAACATTGATTATACAAATTCGCTGATTCCTTCTCATTGACTCTTGTTTGCAATATTGTGGGTTATTTTCTTTTATGTTGTGTATATACTTCATTTAAGATACATTCCTTATTGCATTTTTGAATCTTGATACTTGTAATTGTATGTCTTTGTTTGTGTCATTATTTTTGCAAAAAAAAGGGGTAAATCATTGGTTTTTCCTTTGAAGCAAATGATTTTGTTTACTTGCATAGAAACATTTTTGTAATTACATGCTTCTTTGGGTATTGTGAATCATCTATATTATGGGTAATTCGTGTAGATTTAATTGAAGCTACATACAAATATTTGGTGTATCACCTCATTTAGGTTTGGTATTCATTATCATTATTCACTTTTCATCCCTTTTCTTGCATAAGTTTAGTTTCAAGTGATACCAAAAAAGGAACTAACCTTTCAATCCCCAAGATTCACTCTCATTTTAGGATTACCCACAACCTGAGAGTGTTTCCATGTTCCAACAGGATAGCTAGATTTTACATCTCACTAAAGGTGCAATCCTGATTGACAATAGTGACCTCCCATAATTGTGAATGTTATAAGCTAGAATACATTATTTATTTCTTAATAATAATAAAAATAGGTCATGTAGCAACTAAATATCATTTTGAAAGAGTCAAGTCAAAGAAGCCCTCCTCATGGTGGAAGGGATCCTCTTTACAACACTATATGGTGGTTAAAATCTAAAGTCAAGTAGACGAGAATCCTACAAAATTTATGCAAGGCTCTTCTAGTTCAAAGTAGGTGAAGACTATTTTGGATGGGCATGAGACTCATTTTTCATGAGGCACTTTTTTTTTTTTTTTTCTAGGTAAGAAAAAGGTTTCAGACCTTGTTGGGTTGGAATAAATGATTGTGGTGGTGGAAGAAAATATTGGTAAAATTTTAATGTCTACTAATTCTTTTTAGCATAGGAGTGTTGGTTCTATGAATGTTAGTTTTGTGGATGTTGGTTTCACTGATGTTGTTGTCACTATTGTTGTTGGATCTTCCCAAAAAAAATTTGATGTGGCTCCTTTGGTGGAGATTACCAATGCTAGTTCATTAGAGAATTATATTTCTCACTTAGTTAGTTTTGAATTTTGCTCTAGTCTTGTCTTGAGGTCTTTGTATTCTTAGTCTTATTAGGATAAGGCATATATGGATTGCAACAATATTTTGTTATGGGGTTATCTTTCAATATCTTTTAGTTATGATGTTGTAAAGGGTTTCAAGTTCCTTCAATGCCTTTTTAAAACTTTAATAATAAAAATTCTTCACATAAATAATAAATTACTATGTTACATAAAATGTAAAATTTTCTACTACTCCTGACTCTTCTATGTTTCAATTCATCTCCTTCTTGCTATTCAATTTGTCCCCTTCCTAGATAGAGGATGAGGATCCTCTTTTTTCTCCTCCAAAGTTTCATCTCTCCTCTATAGAATTTTATGGTGATTGGTACTTGGTGACTGGTAAATATCATAAAAAGAAGGATTTCCTTGAAGCCAAACTTAAAATGGAAAAATTAGGGTATTCCAAACCATAGCTAAATAGAATGCATAGCTCCCTACTTATGGTGAATAGACCTTTTTCCAAAAGAAGGGCATCTCCTTTCCCTTTAGGGAGGCACTCATCTTTTAGTTTTGTCCCAAATGTTCCTCTTAACCCTAAATTATTATACAGGGTTGATGACATATGAGCTATTCTTCTATCATCTTCAGTTCCTTCCTTTTCATTAAGATCCAACAAGGTTCCACTGAGATGCTTTAATGCTCCCATTACTAACAAAAATGACCCTCATCCAACTCCATGGGAACTCCCCTCCTCCCCTAGTTCTAACAAGTTCCCCCCATACCCTAATATTCTAAAAACCTATCTACAATCTACTTGGATCCTAATATTATTTCCTTATCTTTGGGCCCTCATGGGTGGTTTCTATGTGGTGCAGTCCTAACTCAGATGGTTTAGATAAATGGTGGAGCCTCTCCTTTTTGGGTTAGGTAACTATAAAATACTTTGATTAAAAAAAAATTATGTTGGAATGTTGCTTTTTTATTCTTAAAAATAATTTTCTTTTAGGTTTATTTATAATATTTAATGGATATGCATTTTTTTTCACGACATCCAAATTATAATCCCCTAATCTTTAAACAAAAGGCTTATCTGAATTGGTTTAACTTAGGACATTTCTCGATCGAGTTGATTAATTGGGATTTTTTAGCTAGCTTAGGAAACTATTTTTGATCATTCCTTAGTTTCAAATGCCTACAATTTGACTTAGGGGAGTGTAAATTTTTAATCAAACTTAATCATATCTATAATCCTCAGAGGATGACTTTTTCTTCTAAATCTTGTAATCTTGAGATTTTTTGAAAACCCTATGTTGGCTAGGATTTATTCAAGAAAATTTTTTTTAATTGATTCCTTTGTGTCTCTCTCCCAATTTGTATTCACCCTAAAGTTGACCCCTAGAGTTTTGAATCATTCACCTAAGACCCTAAATCTTAAAATCATGGAAAATGGAGGTTTTTCCTTCAACCCTAATCTCTCTCTTGTCTCCCCATCATCCCCCCCCCCCAAGGCTTGTGGTCCCATTTATCTCTTACACCAATCCTTCCTCTCCTACCCCCTCATTAATTTTGATAATCTTGAGATAGAAACCTCTTCCATCAATAATAAAATTCATAGCCTCCCCATGGTTTATCAAGTTTTCATATGGACATGGTTAGATATTAATTTATAGATCCTTGTGATCTTTGGCAATTACCCCCTACACCTATTTTCTCTTTAGAATTTAGTGATTTAGTTAATCCTAATTTGGTTCAAGCTAAGGTAGTTAGAGTATTGAAAATTAGAATGGAACAATTAAGTGATTTAATAGAGGAGGTTATATACACTCTGAAAGAAGTTAAAAAGGAATTACTCTAATGACATGAATTATAAGCCTTTTCCTCTCCCAAGACAAGATTTCCTAGGTAGGATTATATGTATGTCCAACCCTAAGCTAATCCTAAATCAAAATAGATCCATATGGAATTAGAGGTGATATATAACATGATTTGAATCAATTGTCTTTGAAGAAGAGAATGTCCTCTTCATTAACTCCCCTCTTGTAGTGCCTCCCATGTTTGAATTATATACCATGACCTATTTTGATTTAGAGATACTTTATGATCTTCATGTTTATATGCATTTGAGATGCTTTGATGATTTGACATTATTTTGATTACCATTATCATAGCTAATAAATGTTAGATGCTATACTATTTAGATTGATCAAATATGGATGATGATGCTAGTGATGTAACATGATGATATATGGTAGTTTTGTATTCAAATATTTAATATGTATGCATGAATTATGATCAATTTTATAATATTATAGTTGATGTGTTTGTGCTATGGAGTATACTAAGGAATTCTATAGATTGGACATTAGATCTAGACATGTGGATTGAGATACATTACGACTAGGGTGAGAGATGTGTTGGGTCCACTTGCCTTCTCATCCTCCTCTTCTTTCTTCTTCCTTTGTTCTACATCTTCCCTTTTCTTTTCTTCTTCTCATCTTCCTTCCTCTTGATTTCTTCCTCCTCTTTCCTCTTCTTTTCTTCTTCTTCTTCCTTCTTTTTCTTCTCTTATTCCTTCCTCTTCTTCTCTCCTTCTTCTTTTCTCTTCTTCTTTTCTTCTTCTTTCCTCACTAGTACATTAGGCCTCCATTTTCGACTAAAATTTTTGATGACAAGCCAATTTAGCTTGTCAAATATACTTTATTTTTAATATAATCTTGAAAAGGTCAAGCTTTTGACCAAATTTAAGTTTTTTTATCAAAATTTTGACAAAACTTAAGGTTTCCGTCACAATATCAATGAGACTTAAGTCAATTATCAAAATTTTGACATTGTTGAGATATAAAGAAATAAAAGGAAACCTTTCATTTTGTATTCATTGGTTTGCAAGTGTGTGGAGGAGGTTTTGCATTCAAGGAAAAGTATGGTGCCAGTCTCCATTGGAAGAGTTTTTCCAAATTTTCACTCACCAAACTTCACAGCACATATATCCTTTCATTGGGAGAAACCAACATTTCATTGAGTGTTCCTTTGGCAACACCCATAACTACTTAATTTTAGCTCATGTATGCTTTCCACCTTGTCTTCTTATCCTCACAATTTTATTTTTTAGAATTTGTTGTGTTGCTTCTTCAACAAATGATCAAAAAATATTCCTTTACATCTTTACTGCAATTCATATTTTATCTATATATAGATTCACATTAAATTAGAAGAAATCCCTCCTTAGGAAATATTACTAAATTTTTGGGTTCAGATAATTTGTTGTCATGAAAAGATTTTGTTAAGTTTCTATGATTAATACCTATACTTAAAATGAGTAGGTAACAATGGGTTTCAAGTTTCAATCCAAAGCTGCTCTTAGTGACCATAAATAATCTTTGGATTCTATAACTTAGACTCTTTCTATCCAATGAAATATCCATGTACTTGCAGTCATGGCATTCTATCTATTGTGTGTGTTTCCTTGTATGGTGTTTTTGGTATTATACTACTGAAATTATTCTAGCTATAAATAATTTTTGGATCTGATGTCATAAGTATACATTCATGAACTTGACATTGTAGATTTAAAAAAATTAGTGTAAGTATATATTTTATAGCAGTTTGGAGTTTTAAGCAATTGTCTCAAGTTTCCTACTATAAATTATCAACTCGATAAAAAGTTATAGAATTTGAAGATCAACCATATTGAGGATGAAACAATAGTGTACAATAGCTTTAGCCAAATTTTCATTTCCATGGATAGAATTTCTACATGGTGAGGAAAATTAGATGTTCTCAAGGAAGTTCCATTTTTAGTTTTTGAGGTAACTATTATTGTAAAGAAAGATAGTGAGGTGGTAACAAAGTGTTTTAGGTTCCAACCCAAAGCTGCCCTTAGTGACCATAAATAACCTCTAGATTGTATATCTTAGACACTTGCTTTCCAATGAAATACCATCTTATTTTTAGTTACATGACTTTCTATTTATTGTGTGTTTTTTCTTATATGGCACTTGTGGTATTATACTACTGAAACTATCCTAGTTAATAACATTTATATTTGATGCCATATGTATACATTCATGAAGCTACTATTATATCTTGAAAAAAAATAGTTTCAATATATATTATAGCATGTTAGAGTTTCAAGCAACTATCTCAAAGTTTCCTAGTTATAGAATTTAAAGATCAACCTTATTAAGGATGAAGAAACAAAGACTTTATCCAAATTAGATGTTCTCAAGGAAGTTCCATTTTTAGTTTAGGTAACTATGACTGTAATGAAGGATTTTGAGCTAATTGTTTCTACCAAAAGGAAGACTTGGTAAAATTAGTTTCATAACTTTAATAGAGAAAAAGATGAACCTGAGACACTTCTTGGCTTGAAAGTATCTAGATTTTCTAGGAAGTGAAGATAAGATACCAATGTATATTTCTTAAAATGGGACTAACATTGAGAATAAATAATTGAAAGAGTAGTGTTCATGTCTAATGATGCATACAAATCATAAATTCAAAAATCCTGATTGGCAGATCTTAGATCAATGCAAATTTGGGTAGAGGAAGTGAAAATGAAAGTAAATAAACTAAGTTTGTTATATCTAAGATTGTAATCCAAGTCATGTATTATGGAGTTATTTGATTTCATTTTAGATATATTGAAGTCCATGATTTTTTGGAAAAGATAGGACCTCCATGATTTCATTTTAGACTAATATATTAGACTATATGAACACTGGCTACACAATTTTAGGATCTAGATGAAGGAATCTCATTGAACCTAACTTGACTTTTATGCTAACCTATGCAACCTTAGGGAAAGATGCAATAGACTTGTAGACTAAAAATTTCTTCTTCAAGATAAGATATAATACATTCTTTGAAATGATAAGTGTAGTGCATTATTGTAAACATATGAAACTAACTTCACTAATACTCATCTAAAATTGTGGACCATCATACACCATAAAAAAGAAAACCTTATTCAATTAAGATTATATATATATATATATATATATATATATATATATATATATATATATATATATATATATATATATATATATATATATATATATATATATATATATATATATATATATATATATATATATATATATATATATATATATATATATATATACAAGGATAACTTTAAGGAACCCCACCTCCCAAAATTTATAAAATTGTGGCGAATCACATGTCATTTGGGTGAAAAAAATTAATAGTGTTGGCAAATTATGCGTCAAGCGATGGATATTTGGTGGCAAATTTTTTAATAGTTTAGACAATTTTTATAAAATAATGGCGATTATATTTTTTGTTTTTAATAAAATTAATAATATTGATGGTGAATTATGTTTTGAAATGTAATTATGTTAAATGTATTATTTGAGAACTCAGACCGTCTAATGATCCAAGATCAATGGCTGAGGTTTAATTTCGGCCAATATTTCTTGAAGGAAGAAGAATCATCAAAGTAGTCATTGGAATGTTGATACATATCAAGGTAAGTTGTCTGTGGAGTACAATGTCACTCATAAAAAAAAAATTCACATAGGAAAATGGGAATTTGGCGAATAATGATTGTCGAAAGAGACACTCAATTAATTCCATGGCGAATAAGAGTAAACATTAAAGAGAAATATGGGCGAAGAACCCGACTACCAAACTGAAATTACATAATAATAGTGGCGAACATTCCGACCACTATATAAGTGTTTTATAAAATTTGGGTGAATCAGTCAACTAGTATACGATGTTTTTTTAGCCAATTTCTATAGCCCAATTGGAACATATTAGCCAATTGGTGAATAATAGCCACTAAAAAAATCCCTGTATATATATAACCCTTATTGAATAGATAGTAATGTTTAATGATTTTTTTATTTTTAATTATATACAAGATACTACTAGTGCTTGTATGTTTATATTTGATATAATTGTATAGCCTGAATATTTTTCTATGAAGAAAGTTTGGGCCAAACAATATGAACCCAAAATAAAATAAGGTGACAATTGCTAGATTGTGGTCCTAGTTTAAAAGAAAAGGTGATAGAAAATTTTATTGTCCTTGCAAAAAATATAAGGGCTTAAAGAATCAAAGAATTCTAATCACAACTGCTTAGAGACATTGTAGGCAACATGATCACATTGAAGGGAGAAAGGATTTTTGTTCTTTTCTAAATGTGGATTTTGAATTGCTAGAACATGGATGTGTGAATATCAAAGAAGAAGGTAATGCTCCCATGGAAGAAGATGATATTGAGGTAGGGAACACAATTGAAGATGTTAGTATTGGTGCAACTAATAATGTGCTAGAGAACAAGATTAAAGGAGATGTTACTAGTGCAACTGATGAAAATGATGAAGATGATAATACAAGAGCATCTAATGATGATTATAAAGATAACCTTGACATACCTATAATTGAAAAGGCATACGAGCCCTTGTATCAAGGCTCCCCAACAATGCTTCCCTCCATTGTATTGTTGTTGGTAAACTTCAAGGTTATGAATGGTATACCCAATGTAGCAATCTCATGTATTCTAAGGTATAGTGTCATTTTTTTCATCTTCTATATTAGTGTACCATTAATGTTCTTTATATTAACAATTTTTTTCCATAGGTAGATTAATATTTGTTACCACCATCAAATACTGTACCTCACTCTTATTGAGAATTATCAACCATTATGAAAGATATTGGAATGGAGTATCAAAAAATACATGCATGTCCCAATGATAATATTATATATCATAAACAACATGAATTTGCAACCCAGTGCAGTGTTTGTCATGTTAGTAGATATCAATTAGATCAAATAACCAAATTAAAGGTGTCTCACAAGGTTCTTCGATACATTCCCATTATTCTATGTTTGTAATGATTATTTAGGTGCACTAGCTTGGCATAATTTATAGATGACCATACATGCAATAGAAGTCAAGATGATATTATGTGAATTCCTATGGATGGTTCTGCATTTAAGGGAATAGAAGATAGGTGGTCAATATTTAAAGAAGAACCTCATAATATGAATCTTTCATTGGCAATAGATGGTGTCAATCCATTTGGAGAGACGAGATATGTTTACTTACTCTGGATTTTTTTTTATTAACAATAACATTCCTCTTAGGATGTCTGTAAAGAGGGAGTGATGTAACACTAGTCTTTCTCCCACCCTATCTCTCTCTAGAGTCTCCTTAGGCCCACTCTTCTAACCTAATAGGGTTCTTAACTAACCCTACTCTTCTTAGGATTCTATGCACAAGACCTCACTTCCTTGAACTAGTGAACACCAATTAAATATAACAATAGCTCTGGCACATACCACTCCCTAGGCTTTCATTATCTTTTCTAGCTCCTTCTACACAACTTCCACAAGCAGCCCCAACATGTTCAAAAATAACTTCACCAAGGGATGTAGACTTTTAGGAGATCATTAAGGTCCTTTACCAATATTGCAACCATATTTTGCATTGGAACCCTAATCTAGTGCCAAGAAACTCAACAATTGCTACCCAAATAGGGCTACAAGCAATTATTCCTACTTCTAGTGAAAAATCCTAATAACATGAAAAATTCCTTAAAAAGGGGGGAAACTAAAATTTGATCTAGACACCCATTTTAGAGATCTAAAATATTCTCAAGTTCTTTGGCTTCCAAACTGTCTGTACAATGATGCTTACAAACATGCTTATAAATCAGGCTTTTCGAGTTTTCAAAGCTTGTCTAACAAAATCTTCATTTACCCTTCTAAGAAACTTTCACCAAGAATTATCTTTGAATTTAGGTCTTTTGCACTGATGTATCTACCATTCTCCAAGCTTTGATTGAAGCTATCAATGCCTTCAGTCCTCCTCATCACCTCTATAACTCACTATGATCCCTAGCCATACAACTCTAGCTCACCTAGTGCATCACCTTAAAAATTCTTGTCTTCCTTTCCAAGACCCCTCCTTCACTATACAATATGTACATGGAGACACCTCCCTAATCCAATAATCTTGTGCAGATGCCACAGTGGGAAGAGGACTTATGACTCCATCTTTACCAGTTGTCTGGTTCAGACTAGCGAACTGACAGAAAATATAAGAATTTACAAACCCAACTAAAAGCTTACAAAAATGCAACCAAACATTGCACAAATTCTTTAAATGAACTACTTTAATAGTTCCATGGGTTACATTACTTAATTCAATCCATTAAAATTCTAAATGCTGAGAAAAACAAAAACTATGATTATTCTTGTTGTGATCTAGTCTGTACACACTCTTCCAAAATTAAGCCAACCCCTTTATTAGGTTGAGCATAGCCTTTTAAGTAGTTGACCAAGGTTTAACACCAACAATTTTAGATAGTTATGAAACCCATTGCTCAAATTTTTCCTTGCGCAACAAATGTTGCCAATGTTATTAATGACAACATTGATAACTTTTACATCTTTTTGGATTTTTTATCCTAACTTGGACAAAATTCCACCAAACTTCACCAAATTTCTATCTAAGGTATTTAAAAATTGAAAAAGGACCTCAAGTCCCTTTCTTGGCTAATTTATTGCCAAAATCACAAAAATACCTTATCTAACTTGATGTGGGCATACTGGCAACTAGGACCTATTAAGGCTTCCTAGTCTAACATACCTCATATTAGGACTAGGCTAGTCCCCTTATTCCACTAGTGGCATGGCTAGGACCCCTACAAGCCAAAATGACTTAGGAACCCTAGGTCTACTATAAGCCCTACCTAGGTTCTTTTGCACCAAGGAGCACATAATGTTGGCAATGATTGTACTAGGTATTTTTCCATTTAATAGTCATCTAAATTAATTTATAAACACGGTATCAAAATGGCCATAATAATTATGTTTTGTTTATGTTAATTCAACTAGGTAAGTACCAAGTGAAAGATATGAATGTATATATTGAGCCCTTGACTAATGAGTTGTTGGATTATGAAATGGGGTCACTATGCACCACATCTCTAGATGAATTGGTGAAAGAAAATTTCAATTCTATGTAATGTGTGTATGGACAATACATGATGCCCATGGACTAACACATTTTTGTGTTATGTAAAACTATTAATGCATATTTTTGGTATGTAATAGTGGTAACACATTTTCATTGTATGATTAAGTTGCATGTGATAATTGTACATATGAATCTTTTAGTACACATTTCATCCAATTATACACAATCTTGTAGGTCTCCAAACAAAGGGAAAATTTGCATGTCAATTTGTGGTCCAAAGATGAAATCTCATCATTCAAAAATTTTATGAAAGTAAGTGTTTGATGAGAATAGACACTTTCTCCACAAAAATCATAAGTATCAAATTACCAAAAAATATATTTTCAATGGGAAAGAAGAGACAATATCAAAGCCATGAAGAATGACACTTCACATATGGAATTTGGAATACAATTGGAATACAATAGAATGAATCGTTGAGGTAATGTCATTCCATCTAACGTGGGTATTTGTATAAAATTTGGATGTTTTTTTTTTTGGTACTGATGTAATTGATGTTCATGAAGTTCATCAAGGCATTGATGAAAAACTTCCAAAAGGACTTAAAAGCTATCCTAGACAATTTAGTAGGTTTTTGTACTATGAGTACCTCCTAATTATGCATTTGTTTGATGGTTATTAGAAAGAATGTATTAGAGACACTATAGAAAATATTGGATGGAAGGCATAACAAAGAAAAATTGGTCAAAATTTGTAATGACATTGATGAATTGAATCATGCATTGACATTTTTCCTTTACTCAAATATCAATGGAGATCAAATTAATATGAGTGTCATTCCATGGTTATTAATGCAATAGAAAATTTATGCCATAATTGAAGCCATAAAAAATACTAAATTTTTCATAGGATTTTCTACAAACATAACACTCTCATATCAAAGAAAGGTGATTTTGGGTCAGCATTGAAAATGCATGATTGGCATGCCTTCCTCAAGGTAAGTCATGTTCTTCTCTATTTACAATAAATATTTTAAACATCTTGTATTTTCCATTATTTTATTTTATAATATATTGAAAAGATCATTTTATAATTATTGCAGTATGTTCTACCTCTATCTCTCCCACACAACTTTGACAAAATGAGTGTCAAATAAGTTATATATGATCTTGGGAAATACATGAGGTTAGAAGTGTTATTTATTAGATTTTTTCTATATATATTATTTTTGGGTGTTGTTCTTCTTTTTCTTTAATTTATTTTATAATTTTTTGTAGAGTCTCATTAATATGTTTATGCATGATGAACATCTTCTAGGTGGTTTTCATCTAAAGAAATTGATAAAAAAGACATAAAGAATTAGAAGAGAAAAATTCCTTAGCTTTTATGTGAGATGCAAAAGTGTCTACCTTAAACACTAGCTCATACATCTAGTTGAGGAGATTGAATTGTGTGGACCTATACCAACTAGGTCAATGTGTATAGCTGAGAGGCACTTGACATTTTTGAAGGGCTTGGTTTGACAAAGAGCACATCCTAAGGGTTCCATGGTTGAGGGATATATGGTATACTAGACCACGGTGTACATTAATGAATATCTTCCCAAGTTTGCATCAAAAATCCATGTAGATAACATTTGGGATCTCAACTCCTTTAAAATATTCAAAGGGGAGTACTTGATGGAGAAAATGTAGATTGAAGAAAGTGAGAGGTAATTATAAGATGTTACTATAGTTAATTAATTCTTATCCATCATCAATATAAATTATTTCTAACTGGTCTATTTATTTTATATAGTTTCTCATGAGTGGGATGCACTTCATTTCATATATTGCAAACAATCTTGATTGGGTGATGGTATGGATTGAATGATCTCAACAAAATGGTCACTCATTAACATGGAAAGGTGTTGCTTCATTGGCTAAAGAATCTTATTGTAATGGAGATTCCAATGTTATGCCAATGGTAATTGATCTAGCAAATAGATTAAGAGGTTAAAAGTGTACACTTGATTTGTGTCACACTCTAAACCCTTCTATCCAAACGATTCCATGAGTTCGGAATGCTTGGATGCCGGCTTAGAGCTCCCTATCCACAGAGTGCAAGAGAGTATATTTCAAGAATAAGAAGGCTCTCAGATGATCTTTAGAGATACTCTTCTTGCTAGTAAACCATGCAATGGGAGGTTCCAAAGACAAGATGCAAGAATGCAAATGTCCCAAGGAGTTCCTCAAGGATGCAATGCAAATGAAGATTAAGCTAAGATGAGAATGCAAAATGCAGCTATGCTAAAACATGTATGAGAGTGTTACAATCTAAATATTAAGCTATGTGAGAGATTATTGCAAAATAGAAGCTAAACTAACATGCAACATGAATCTAAGCTAAAATGCCATGGATGAGAGAATGTAGACAAGGAAGAGAAGTTCTCCACAAAGCTCCAAAGAAACCTGTTAGAAAACTTGCAGCATAACAATATTCAAAAAATGAGGATTCTTTGAGGGGGAAAGCTCTCTCCCTTTTAAAGATGTATGGACGGTGGAGATCAAGATGAAGATGGTGGATGATCAACGGTTGAATTCGAAAATAGGAGTGATCCATGTGCACACACAAGTCAACCAATAGAATATAAGTTGACTTGTCATATAAGACAAAAGTCTCACAAGCCTTTTCTTTTAATTGTAAAATAGAAAAAGGACTTTATGTGTGCACTTTAAGTGGGTTAGAAGAATGGGGTGTTTTATTTAATTAAAAGGGGACATGTTCTTTTAATCAAATAATGAACTTAGGATAGCATAGTCAAACTATAGGTTATAATCAAATAAATTGATTATTAGCAATTTGGTCTAGGTAAATGATTAAATTAATTTAGCCAAAATGCTGAGAAGGTGGCTAATAGTCTAGATGACCATTTTTAGGTGATTACAAAAAGGTACATATAAGTTAATCTATCATGACCCATTTTTTTAATATCAACTCATTGATAGATGCATAATTTTGACATGTTTGAAAAATAAAAGGTCATGCACCACGAAGATATGTACTACAATGGTTGTAAATTTTGCATAACAAAGGTGGACAGTACTAAGAGAAATTGTGATTTTGGGGTAACTATAGTCTTTGAGGTCACAAATAATTCATCTAGAAATGACATGCATCCTCAATAATTTAAAAATATATACTATGGCATTTTGGACGATGTAATTGAGTACAACTTTAATTGCTTCAAACTAGTTCTATTTGCTATCAAATTGGTACAGGCTACAACTGAGTCAAAATGATCTTGATAGAACTTTTATTGAACATGATGATGGATTTACAATGATTAATACATGGTCATTTGAGCAAGTTGGAAATTATCCCTATGTTCTTCCATGCAAATGTGAGAAAGTGTTTCAGTTTGGAATTCCACATAAATTGGGTTGGTCATTTGTCATTAAACATGATCCAAGAGGAAGATCAATAAAGTATAATGTGATTGAAGAAGAATATATCAAAGAACCAAAGAAGTGGAAGATGAAGTAGATGATGATAATGGCAAAGATGAAGAAGAGATGATGATGACGATGATGAACATCTTCATGATGATGGTGATGGCATTAATGATCGTGGTGGTGGTGGTGGTGGAGGTGGCAATGATGATGGTGGCAGTGATGGTGATGGTGATGGTGATGGTGATGGTGATGGTGATGGTGATGGTGATGGTGATGATGACGATGATGGTCATAGTGATGATCATGATGATATGATGGTCATTGTGACAATTTGGATGATGTTCATGATGATGAGATAGACGAAGAAAATGATCAATGGCATGACCAATCAAAATGTATTAGGTGTTGATTAGGTATAAATATTTGTTATGATGCTCAATTATTGGTGTTGATTACTTATAATATGTTTTTTGTAGACGTAATGAATTAAAAAGTATACAATGATTATGATGTATGCATATTTTTCATGTTATGTTCTATGTAATTTGTAGCATAAGTATCATGTAATTTGTAACTAACTTAAAACAAATTATTTACATGTGTAGGATACTATACTCCTTTGAAGAGGATCATACATAGTGACATGGATCAAGAGTTATAAGTTTATTACATGCTTTCTTTCTCTTTACCTTCAACATTAACTTTTGGAAAACTTCATCAATATTAGCCTCATTTTATAGAAAACATTTCACTCCTTCAACTATATCTCTCATTTGATGGGCTACAGGTAAGACCAAATAGGTATCTATCATATTTGTCTTCCTCAAGTGAGGGAAATGTGAGAATAGAAGAGGATAATTAGACATGTAGTAGGTCTGCGAAGGAGAGACAAACTAGAGGTCAAAAGATTAGAAGAAAATTCAATAAATGTATGCAATTTTTCCTTGATCAAGGGTGGTCATGTTCTTATGGTGATGAGACAAAGGGTGACATCACAATTCTCGTAAGATACACATGTCTTCAAAAAGAATGGGTACCCAAAGAATTACCTCCAATTAATACTGATTTTTGTATTAATAAGAGGATATATCGCATAGCTCCATCATCATTACATGGTTTAGGCATATTTTCCATGGATGGCATAAAGTTCAATCATAACAAAGTTGCTAAATTGATGGAGTATGTAGGACCATGTTACAATTACGATAATTGGATGTAAATAGTTCAATATAAAAAAAAGTATGTGTAGGTATGCACTATCAACAAATTATCTACAATGGAAAGAAAATGATCAAAGTAAAAGACTTGTTGTGTACATTGATAGAAGGCCAAAATAAATAGGGAACATTGCAGGTTTTATAAATAGTATGTCCTAGGTCAACTAATAAGTGATCCAGTTGCATTTTTGAGGCACGTGAGGGAAATCATGTTTTTTTATGTGTGATAAAATCAACAAGTTTAGGGGAAGAGTTGCCAATAGATTACCATTTGAGTCACATAGATACAAAGAAAGTTACTATCATGGGACTTGTAAGTACTATATATGTAATATTTAATCTAATTACTTCTAATTATAACTCCAATATACAATATACCATTTTATTAATAATTTTATTTGCTAAGTCGACTATTCTTTTCATTATGCCAATATTTTTATATATATTTTTTGTCACAGGGTGCCATGGCTAACCCATTGGATGACAAAGGCAGGGATGTTGCTCCCACCCCTTCTTCACTATAGGTAAACCTTTTGTATTAAAAGTTGTGTTATTGTAATTTTACAAATTTTCATATTATCAAGTTATTTTTGTTAGGGTTTTGGACTTGTTTTGATTGTTTTACTGATGTTTTTATCATAATTTGATGCTTAGGGAAAGGGAAAAGAACATATTACACAAGAGCAATTAGTTGCTAATATAGTAGCCATAGTATTATGTGATGATGACATCGCATGTACCAATGACCCTATAAGAATGTGTAAAAAGAGCCTCAAAAGAATCAAACTACAAATTCGTGTGCTTGTGATGGATCCAAATCCAACTAAGGAGAAAGAGGCAACAATAAATGAATTGTGTCAGAAAGCACGTTGTCTAGAAGTAAGAAAAAATGAATCTTTAGCTAGGACAGTAATTCAATAAAGCTTTATGTTTTATATTAATTTATGGATTATGAACCAAAATATGTATATGTTGTTACAAAAAAATTTTAGACCTCACCAAGTTGTTCCACTTGACAAGGGTACCAATGTAGCTCCTACAGGTATGTGATTTCAATTTTCAATCATCAAAAGGGACATTATTTTATTCATGACTATTATTGATAGTTTTATATTACTATTGTTATGTTTTTACAATCTATATTTTAAAAAGACAATACATTATATATATATGATTTTTTTAAGGTTCTAATGACACGTATATGCCTCCTTCTACGAGGTCAACCAACACTCCAAGATTGTCAACTGTAGGATCAACAACAAGGAGCATGTACACATCCACACCTACTACAACTAGAGCTGGTAAATCCTTGTTTTGCTACATTTTTTTTATATGTTAAATATGATTTGATTTTTACTTTCTTGTTCATTTCATTATAGTATGACATTGATTAACTTTGTGCACTAACAAGTACACCTTCTCATGATGATAGAACATATACTAGTATTGGTGATAATTTACAAGCCTTTCCTAGAGTAGCCCATGTTACTTCTGCTAGATCATTGGAGGCATAATTATTGATGGCCAAGAAAGATATGATTCCCTTAAAATTGCCTAAGCTTTCAAGTACTTTTAAATTGCAATTATGTAGAGTATAATTGTAGTTTACTTATTCATAACTCATTTTTGACTAATGATCTCGTGTTGATTTTGCGGGAAACAATCTTTTTTGTGAAACTTTCTGTAATTTAACATTGAAGATATTTGGGACCACATTATGTAAAAGGTATGTAGCTTCATATAATTAATTGCTACATTTTTATGTTCATCCATTTTTTGTAATATATTCAAGGCACATAGCTTGAACTAGTTGCTTATCTAACAATTTGTTTTTTGTTAAAAGGTGGAATGAACAAGGCCCTAAATCAAAAGATCAGCTCATAAAATCTCTAGAGGATATCTTTGGTCAAAATATTTTGAACAAAGTTCAAATTCTTAAAAAAATTTCCAAACATCTAAAGATTGTAAGAGACCAATGCAGAAGGACTCTAAAGCTCAACCCAAAGTATGAGCATCCTCCTAGGGCTCGAGACATGGAGTGGAGTGAAATCATTGAAGATTCAAAAGAGATAAGGCTAAGAGATAAAGGAATTAACCCACCACTTAGAAAAAGTAGGTATGTGGTAGTATTAATGTAATTATGCACAAATTAGTCATATTTATATTTATATAATCTAACATATTTCAAAGTTTACATATATAGGTTGTAGGACACATCAAAGGCTACACAAGGTAGGAAAGATAAGTTTGGTCAATACCATCTTGGCTCTAGTGAATATATGAAAATTCACTCATGACTTGTAAGTAGCAGTAAATGAAATTTTGTATCAATGTTTTTATATAAAATTTAAAATAAGCAATATGTTCAATATTGACAATAATATGAAAAACATGTAGGGAATTGAATTTAATCTAGCACCCACAAAAGAGGACAAAAAAATTGGCTTCAAGAAAGGCTATAAACCAGTGGTTGCCTACCACTGCATAGATTCTCATGGTGATTCACGCATAGGTAAATAGGCCTATTGAATAATAATAGAAATTGTGAACTTTATGAGAAATAATCTATTTGATGTTAATTTCAAAAAATGATAACAATGTGCATGATATTTCACTATAGCCTTCTACTCCTGGCACAAATCCTACTCATGATGATGAAGGCACAAATCATACACATGATGAAGGCCCTAATGTGCATCACAATGATAGAGGTATATATTCAATTTCTATTAAAAATTAATAATGTAATTATTAATAAAATTTAACATCTTAAATGGCAATTATGTAACCTTTATGTGATAATTTTTGAGTATGCAAAATGTCATGGTAATAGAGTCGAGCATGATGTTAGTGTTGAGCATGTTGAGGTTGGGGCTGAACAAAATGTGATAGTAGATGATGTGGCACTATCAGGTAAAGAAAAATCTATGTTATATTCTTTAGATTAACAAAATACTTATAACATTTAAAATAATTTTAAAATTAAACCCACATTTCTTATTGCAGGCACACATCAGCCTTGTCCTTGAAAAAAGAAGAGAAAGTTGCATGTCATAAGATTAGAACCACAACAGCCACAAGAGAATGCCAAAGATAGTCACGATGTTCCTATTAACCTTTATTTTTGACAAAATTTTAAAAAAATGTTAAAAACCATGTTTGATGATGAATGTGTTGATAAAAAAAATTATGAACGTTGCTTATTAATAAATTCTGTGTCATGTTATGGAATATTGTTATGTGATTATAATGATTGATGTGTTCAATAATTAATGAAGAATGTTTATAAGCATCAATGAATTATATGTCATGTCAATGAATGTTATGTGAATATAATGATTTATGTGTTCATGAATTATTGATGAATGTTTATATGTATTAATTAATTAATTGTCATGTTAATGAATTTTATGTGATTGTAATGATTCAATGATATAGTTCTTAAATGAATGAATGAAATATTTACTTAGTTGCTAATGGAGAATTTAGAGTGATTATAGGGGGGAGAGGAAAAATGAGCTTCCACCTTCATGCGGTTGGCCTTGTTAAGTAGAGAATATGAAAGGATTCTTGAAACCAAGTGAAGCTCAAACTAAACATATCAAAACAAAACACCAATATATGGTCCCATCATCTAGTGGTTGGAGAACTTAACCATAGTCATTAACAATTTTCATTTCTTCCATGATGATGTAGACATATCTAATTGACTCCTTTGGTCATCACCAAACTCCATCTAACACACTTTTCTCAACTTTATAATCCTTTACAACACCCAAAAATTGCCTTCTTTTCCCAACATTGTTTCTATGTCCTAAATTGCTTAAACTTGCTCCTTTATTTTCAAGGTCTTATAGGAAGTTCAATAAGATCTAAACAACTTGGTTTTGATATAGAATGAATAACCAAAATGACCCCAAACTTCCTTTCTTTACCGACTTCTAAACTGGTTGGTTACTTCCTAGTAGCCCTTTGCAATTAGCCCTACAAACAAGGTTTTTGGCTTTTAATTTGCAAACTTTCTTAGCAAACTACCAACCTATTCACCATTCAAGATACCCATTTTGACATTGCACAAGGTTTTAGATGTTTGACTTTCCAACTCTATTTGTACAACACAAATCCCAAAATAGAGGGTTTCTAAGGGTTGTGAAGCCTTTCTTGGTTGTATGCATCAAATGAATTTGTAACACCCTTCAATGGATTTTTGGAACCTTCTCCTTGTTATGTAAAGACCTCCTTTCACTACTATTTCATCTGCTTCATCTGTAAAAGAAACTATGCAATTATCTTTGTTCTTATACATTTGGCAGGCACATTTCTTCATTCATCTCTAGCTGGATTGACCATCAACCCAACTAGGGCTTACTAGGAAAATTCACAAACTAATTGTCAGTAACTTAAACCTTTTTCATATTAAATTACACTGAATCTACCTTCTTTCTCCAAGGTATCATGATTTTTCAGCTATGGCAATGAGAGTTAGACTACATTTTGTAAAAATTGTCTAGTTACAAGGAAAAATTGGTAGCACCTAGCAAATTGAATGGAATATATACAAAAATCAATGGAGAGAAAACAAGACCTATAAAATAATAATGACAATAATATCTAACTCATATTTACAATAAAATTTCCCATTCAATCACAAAAAAAGTGAACAATAGACAAATACAACATTTTTTCTGTCAAAAACTCAATTTGGTATTCAATTTGAAAAAATTCTTGTCTCTAGCCCATACAACTGCCTTTCAAAAGGCTTATTTGTGATTTCAAGATGATTACCAACTTAAGGAATGTGAAAACTAACTATTATTTCAAACATCTTACCTATTTTCCAAAGTTGCACAAAGTTGAAACATTGCAACTTTTCAATTTTTGTGAAGTTAACTTTTGGCTTCCTTGCCACCAATGGAGGAAAAATGCATGTCTTATGGTGCTTCAAACCTTATTACCCCTAGACCTTTCTTCATGCTTGTGACCATATTGTTGTTGTTTGACCACCTTTGACCACCTAGGAAGCTCTTTGAGATTTTGACAAAGAAAATGAATACATGATGCAAAATAAACCAAACATTTAGGTAAAAACACACACTTGGGCTATTGAGAAACCCTTATTCCATATATATGACCCAAAATTGACTCTTGCAAGCCAAAATTGAGGTGCTCTTGCACCATTCTCCCCCACAAAAGAAGCAATTTTCATGGGATAGTAGGGGTAAGTAGTTGAGGATTGATTCCTCTCTTCTTGAAGTCAGTTTTAGGGATCCAAGTACCCTCAATATCAAGTCTGTCCTTCCACTTGATAAGGTAATTCATGTATGTCTTGTATCTTGTTTGTTTCTCAATCCTTAAACAAAGAATCTTTTCAGCTTCAAGGGGTTTATCCTTTTTCTTTGGAAACTTGGTTGTGATTTGAGAGAGGTCTGAATCTACTTGTGATATGGATGGAATGGGCCCTTTATACATTGTTATATCTGCCACATTGAATGTAACTAGAATCTATGATGACTTTACATACCATGTTGAGAATCTTGCAATTAATACTGATAATTTGTTTGTCTTCTATTTACATTTCATAGGTATCTAAAGTAATTGAAGAAACACTTAAACTCTTCACTACATCATATTAGACACTTTGTTTTCTATCTATGAGTTGATCATGTTAGTGAACATATTTAAGAGAAATTGGAAATTAATATGTTGGATATCCTTTAGTATGTTTGAAAGAAAAATTAAATAATTATGCTTGAGTGGACTTAATGAAGATAATATTAGATGTTAACCATGTCAATCTCTTGGTTTCTAACATTGTAGAAGGAGGCCCTAGTTCAAGACGCAATCTCAATTGATATGCATAGGACATCAGGTGGAGCTAAAAAATGTACAATGTTTTCATTTTTTTATACATGACATTAATGTAAACGTGGTGCATTTTTTCAGCTCCACCTACCATCCATGCATATGGAATATTGTTGCACATGCATTCTTGATTTAGAGTGGTTGAATCTTATTAAGGATGGGAGGGAGAGAAGCCAGAGACGTATCAATTCTTTAGTGGCTATAGACAATGATTATTCGCTATTTACATTGTAGTTCTATTGTTGAGTTCCTTATTTTGACTATTGCTACATTCTGATGTTAATAAAAGTAATATTTTGATTCCTTTGTTGAAATGTGTCATGCCTCCATTCACTAAAATTGATCTTTGCTAATTGCAACCATATTGGTAACATGCTAGTCTTAATCTTCCTAAAGTTGTTGTTATAACACTATAGATCCTAATATGCATATAGCACACTCACCAATGCAACAAAACTGGAACATATCTTGAAGCTTTTCAACATATTTTTTTAATGCTAATTGATTATGATTTGTTTTTGTATTTGGTTGTAGGGTAATGAGAAATAAAACTAAAGAGAAATTAGGTTGTAGGGTAAAGAAAGCATCTCTCCATCATTTGAGGGTAATTCCAAGTAAGGACTGCGTCTATTTATGGTTTGAATCTAGAAGTAAAGTATCAATGAGAATTTTTTTAAGGTTCCTACTTAATGTTGTTTTGTTACATGTTTGGTGTTGAATGAGGGACGCTATGTACCTATACATCTCTTGCTCATGAATTTCTATTTTTCTAAATAATTCTTGTATTTCTAAACCTTATCCCAACCATTTTGTTTTAGAAATTGTATCTCTCTAGTGATTAGCATATAGAGGTAATTAGTATCTTGCATTTAGAACCTATTTTCTTTTAATAGTCATCATTTTAGCCTAGAAAAATTGATGCAAGAGCATCTTGGGCTTTCTTGCAATCATGCATGCTGGAGGGATTTTGGTGAGGAGTTGTGGACTCAGTCAGCAAAGGAGTGGTGATCGGTTGCTACTAGATGAATTTTTGGCTAAGGAGATTAGTCATTAAAGGGGGCTTGATCATTGTTGAAGCTCGATATTTCTATGGCTTGACATGTATTGATTGCTCGACATGTGTTGGTGGTCGACAATGCTTGAGAGTTTGCTAACACTCAGCAATGTGTTGGTGCCTATAGAACAAGAATTAGTATGCAAAGAACATTAACAAATAAAGTAAACATTCACAAACCAAGAACTAAATTCACATATATGCTTAGACAAAGAAAGCAAACCAGAAGTGCAAACCTCACAAGAGAAAACACTCCATGCTTTTTGAATTCTGTAGATGTGTCCTTTTGCTGTGGATGTATGCTCAAGATGCTCAAAATCTGCTTCAATGGGGATGGGTAATGGCAAATTGGTAGCTTTGTGAGCTCTCAATTTGGCATTATAAGGGTAAGATTGATGGCTTTGGTTCTCAAAATAGCATGGTAACTTTAGCTCAAAGATTGTTGATGAAATGGCTTGGGATGGGATTCAATTTATAGGCTAAGGGGTAGAGAGATGGAGGGCTTAGATGCAAGGATGGATGAAGGCTTAAGGAGGGCTAGGATGCACTCAAAGGAGAGCACATGGATTGTGCTTGTTTAGCACCAATGGGAAGGTGACACTTGTCACAAGGAGGATGAGTGTGAGAGGGTAGGGTAAAGGGTTGGTTAAAGACATGATGAGTGGGGTTGAGTATGTAAGAGGGATGTAAGAGGAATGAGTGTGGAAGAGGGAAGAGTGTGGAAGATGGGTGTAAGAGTCATGAGTGGGCTTGTAAGAGTCTTTATGTTTTGTAAGAGCACTCATGACTTAGTGGTTGGGTTTTTTGAGGGGAGACTTTGGTTTGGATTAGGAAAGTCTTAAACTTGTTTAAGGAATGTGACAACATTAGGGGGTGGATTAGGCTTGGGTTTAGGATTAGCTTAAGGATGTTAGAGATGTGCAAGTGGATGGCATTAATGAGGGTGGGTGAGTTAGTGGCTAAGCTTGGTTAGTATGGGTGGATGGGGTGGATTAGGTTAAATGGAGGATTAGAGATAGGTTAGGGGTTTTTGAATTTGAGGATTTCATTTATCAAATAGATTTATTTAATAAATGGGGATTTTTGGAATTAGATAGGAGAAAAGGATTTAATTGATAAATAATAGATTATTTGATTTATCAATTAGGACTATAGATGATTAATTAAATTAATCAACTAGGGGATGACAAAGGATTAATTAAATAGAAATTTAATTAATAATGCCTTTTTAGATAACTAAATAGGATTACTAAAATAGTGTAATCAAATTTAGGTGTCTACAGTGCCTACTAGTAATGCATGTAGCATGTGATCATGATGTGGATTGATCTTGGAGTTTGTGTGAACCTATTTTGGTATTGGTTGTGTCTCCTATGTGCATTTAATTTGTGTTGTAATCCTTCTAAGGCATTTTGGTATTTAATTTTTGTTGGAGGCCGACTTGTGGCTCAACATATACTTATGTTAGGATATAATTTAATAAATTGGGCTAACTTGTGGCTTAGTTGGGTATAAGTAAGGGTTCTTGTAGATTCTTTAGGCATTCATTCATAGGAGGAGGAATGAATCATTATTATTTCCATCTAGCTTGGAGAAGGAGATGAAGTGGAGGAGTGAACTTTGAGAGGGTTTGTAGTTGAGGCTTTGTAAGAGATTACTTGCTGGGCTTGCAAGCATAAGTTGAGATTTCCTTGGAGGTTTCTACTAGAGTGTAGATATAGACTGGCTAAGATTAGTGTGGATTTAGATCTTGTGGGATCTTGTAGAACTATTTTGTAGTTGTTGTATTTGGACCTATCTTGAAAGGCCTTATAGTTAGGCACATTGCATGTCAATAGTTATATTTATGAATAAAGTCTTGTGATTTTCTATCAGATCTTTTTTTGTTGTTGTATTTCCACTATGTGGTTATTTGTTGGGGGCTAGGACATCTCCTTTGGGGATTCTCTTCCCTTGTACTGCATCAGGTGGTATTAGAGTGAAGGTTATTTTTTATTGTGTAAACTGAGTGTTGAAGTGGAGGTCGTTTGCACCAGGACTTGGGTGAAGGCTAGAAGAGAAGGTTGATCTTGTGGTGTTGATTGATCTTCTTGATTTGTGGATTTGTTGCAGAGGGTTTGCAAAAATATTGGAGGATGCCTCTAAGAGAATTGGACCCTAGGGAAATTGATGATCTTAGCGATGTTGTGGAAGAAAGGATTTCAAAGAAGGTTAAATTAGATTTTAGATTTGAAATAGAGGAGGTTAAAGCTAGTTTCAAATCTGAGATGGCACTGATGAAATTATGAGTTCTTTAGGTGGTGTACCTAGGCAAGTGGGTACTGAAGATGGTTATCAAGAAGTTTTTGAAGAATTTGAAATTGTTGGATTGAGTGGTGAGGACAAAATTGATCATGTGGGGAGACCTATTAGAACTAGGGCTAGTCAATTTTCTAGACCTATATCTCATTTGAAGCTAAAGCATAAGATGAAGGTTTCTAATTTCTTAGGTACTTTAACTCTTGAAGACCTGATTGATTGGATTGGCTAATTGGAATACTACTTTGAGCTTGAGGATATTGAGAATCCTCTCAGAGTAAGGTTGACACAAACTAAGCTGAAAGGACATGCTTCTATTTGGTTGAAATAATTGCAAAGAGATAGAGAGGAGGAAGGTGAAATGAAGATCACTAGATGGAGGTTTATGGTGACTAAGTTGAGGGCTAAGCTCATTCCTTCTGATTATGAACTTGATTTGTTTAAAAGGTTGTAGAATCTGAAGCAAAAGGATATGACTATGAAAGATTATAGCGAGGAGTTCTACAAGTTGACTATTTAATTTGGGCATAGATAATTGTCAAAGGAGAAGGTAGCTCAGTTAATTAATGGTTTCAGATTCAATATCCAAGATGAGGTTGGTATGTTGAATATTGATTCGGTTGAGGAGGCTTATCAGTATGCTCTAAAGGCAGAAGATAAGTTGAAGAGGAAAAGTTAAGGTAATGCTAGAGGGAAGGAGAAGTAGGATAGCTTGGCAAAATCTAAACCAAGTAATGAAGATGAACCAAAACTTGTCAAATATATGTAATTAGCCTATAAATAAACTTTACTTTCAACCACATATTGGTGAATATGACCATCAATTGAGGCAAGCCTTGGAAATTATAGGTGATAATATTTAATTTTTCGTGTGAAAATATTAGATTCTATTGGCGAAGTAATCGCTAAAATAAAAATAATTTTGTATCATTAATGATGACCAATAGTAAAAGTACCTAGAAACTATAATTTTATATCATCCAAGATATAATAACCCTTTTTAATGACCATTAGATGATCCTAAATCAATGGTATGAATCCTATTTTGGGATAAATGTTAAAGAAGAACAAGTTTTAAAGAAAATTTCTAGAATAATGACATGTGTCCACAATTTAATCTATTTCAGGCCAAATATTAGAAGGATAAAAAGTTCTTTGAAAAATCCCTAAGAGAGAGACACTCGTCAAGTCTGTGTACTTTACATATAACCTGACTTAAATTTTTACCATAGATTAGTGAATGTGACCATCTAATAGGACATGCCTTAGAAATTGTAAGCAAAAATATTTAATTTATCACATGGAAAGATTAGATTATGTTGGCAAAGTTATCACCAAAATAAAATTAATTATGTATCATGTATAATTTTATATCATCCAAACTATAATAACTCTTTTTAATGACTGTTAGATGATCCTAAATCAATGGTATAAATCCTATTTTAGGATAAAATGTTAAAGAACAAAAAGTTTTAGAGAAAGTTTCTGGATTAATGGCTCTTGTCCATAGTACAATCTATTTTGGGCCAAATATTAGAAGGATAAAATGTTCTTTGGAAAGTCTCTAGAATAGAGACACTTGTCTAGTTATCCCTATGGTGGGAACCCACTCTTAAATCAATAGGGACCCTTATTCCTCATAGACCAATAATTTCCTTACCTTGGATCACCAAAGAAATAGGATTCTTACACTCCTAATGTTTCTATCATGAACAGTCACCAATTGAATTAGATCACCAAACAAAAAGGAGTCTTATGATTTTTTATTTTTTTACAAACCAGGACTATCGTCAAAGTTTCAATGACTCGTAGTCGATCTATCGATGGTAGTTATCATCAATGACATGGTAATGTTGTCAAAATCTCATAGGATTTTGATGATATCTTGACAAGGCCTTTCGTTGATGGTATGGAAAGCTTGTCGATAATCACTCCTAATCATCAAAGTTTCAACCTTTGGTAGTTATGGTCTGACACCACCTCCTAATAGAGATTGGGCTCATTTACAAAGAGGTTGTTTGTCAATAAATTTATAGCCCTAGCTTTTGTTAAAATTTTGACAAAATTATAATGATGAAATATTTTGACCATTGGTAGTCGAAGAATCAACCAAGCCTCATTGAAAATAGGTCCAAATTTACTAGTGGGGAACATGATAGGGTTTTCCCATCATGGATTTCCATGTTACTTCCTAATGTTATGTCTATTGCTATTTGTGTACTTTCAAGTTCTTAGTTGTTCATAAGTTTATTATTTATATGAAAAACTTTCTTTATCTTTGTGTGTGTGTGTGTGTGTGTGTGTGTGTGTGTGTGAGAGAGAGAGAGAGAGAGAGAGAGAGAGAGAATTCTATTTCAACATGGTAAGGGACCAATAAACTTTAATGAGTAAATTAACACTATGAGTTATTTAATTGAATCAATTTTTTTATGGGAAGACTCTAACACATATGGGTATGTGTAGGATCATGGTGTGCCAAAAAGAGGTGATGTGAAAAAAGTGGAGTTTGAAAATGTCTAAAAGCATTTCAAAATCTACTTTGAATTTTTTCGACCCATCTGGATACCAAGGCTAAAAAGTTGGGACCAAGTCTTTTCAGGTATCCAATTGGTAATCAGGTATCCAATTTCATATCGGATACTCGATATTATATCGGGTATCCAATATGAAATTAGATGCCTGAAACCTATAACATAGATTTTTAAAAAAATGAGAGCTCTTTTTACATTGCATTTTGTTTTGTTTGATTGTTGACCTCCATTCAAGTATTGGATTTTTGAATGGGTATCAAATAAGGGTAAGTTTTTTTTATGTTTTGAATGAATATTATTATAAATTAGTTATTTTGAATTTAATTTGTTAAAAATTAGTTTTTTTAATAGAAATTGTTGAAATTTAGGTTGTTTTTAATAGAAATTATGTTTTCCAAATTAATAGGTATAGTTGACCCAAATGATGATACAAAGGCAAGAAACGATATTCCTCATAACCCTCCACCAAATGATCCAATACCCCCTCAAAATTGTCCATTTAATGATCCCCTACCCCCTCAAAACCCTCCTCAAATTAAAGATTTGATATTTGAAAATCTTGTTGAACTAAGGGTTTTCTGAACCACATATAACACTATACCCACATTGACTCCCATGTTATCCACGTTAAACACTATAGTGGATAATATTGAAACACTTATCAATGAACAAAATGTTGCTCTTCACTAGCATGACCAAATGCATGCCATGTTTGATGATGGGTTGGACTATGATGAGGTTACAACTCTAAATATAACTAAAGATGATATAGTTAGCCTTTTTGTGGACCCAAAAATTGGAAAACAAGTAGAATGCACAAAGCCCAAGCTATCAATTAAATGGTGCACAAATGAGACTATGCATGCAAACTTTTAGGATCGTTGGTGGATGGCTTTTGAAATCCCTCCACATAGCAATTTAGAGGTGTCATTTTATTTCATTAAAGAATTGTATGCCGAATTTGTGTTCGGCCTCAAGGTGAACTATTGGATCTTGAGGCCCAACATGGGTGTAGGATGAGGAGCTCCTCAGAATAGACCCTTTTCCCTATGGAAGAAATATGGCACTTTTGTCCCCCCTACTGATGTCTCCCCCCTCCTCCAGTGCAACATCCTAATATCATTACATAGGCTAGCTCTTAGACTATTAGAGCCATCCATAGATTGAGTAGCCTATTGATATCCTAGGCTAGGTCAGTGTCGCCTCCCCATGTTGATGATGCAGGCACAATTTCATCATTAATGATCTTATCACATGTTTGTGTGCCTCATACTTGAATAATGTGCAAGAATTTTTTTCTGGGTCCCATAGGTGATCTTTCTAAGTATCAATTTGTATTTGAGGAGGATACACCAAATGCATGTACAAAGGCTACACACCCTAATGGGGGAGAGAAAGGTCATGCAGAGGCATGGAATCCTTCTATGTTGGTATGTGTATACATTTTTTTTTATGCCATATGCGATATAAAGTTAATCCTTATAATAGAGTAATTTTAATTTTTAACTCATACTAACTTATACATGTATGTGATCTTCATTCATGTTTATTTAATGACTAAGGAGGAGCTCAAAACATTTGTAATGTCACACTCTTGGCTATTTATTTGGCCTTGAGACATCTATGGTACATTATGTTCTGTTCTTATTGGTTTTTTCTATTTGATATTGGAGCATATATATGGTTTTTAATCTTTGTTTTCTCTTGCAGGTATCACCTGTTAGGAGGGGGAAGAATGCAGGGGATGAGGCACAGCCCATTGACAAGGGAAAGGTAATTAGGTGCTTTTAAAGTGATTAAATATTGATGCATTCTTTTAAAATGTTTGTGGTAATGAAATTTAATTACATTCTTTATTGTATAGGGCATAGCTACTAGTGATGAGTCTAGGCGGATTCCACATCATAGACCCTCTAGCATTTCCATTCACAGTGAGAGCCCCATCGTATGTATAAGTATCATTTATTTTTTATTTTCCTTATTTTCATAAATAAATTCAAACTAATTTCTATGATGTTCAAACTAGTATTTAGTATCTCATAGGAAACACCTAGTGTATAGGAGGTTGGATGCTAGAGTTTTGTATCTTTTCTGACGCAACCATTATATCGAGAGGAGTCAACAAAGGTAAGTTGTAGTTTGAATTTTTGATTATATGTTATAAATTTAGCATGCTATGAATTATAATGTTATAGTTTAAGTTGTAGATTCACCTAACAAACATACTTGAACATACACAGACCACAATCATTGCCAAGGACATATGAGAGGACTCCTGACAAGTGCAGGAGGTCAACAAGAGAGGTATTTATGATGAAATTTTAATACTATAAATCTTCATTAAAAAAAGGATCATTATGCATTTGAGTAATTCAATGTTAGATACATAGAATCATATAAATTTAGTAGTCTAATTTTGGGTTTTCCTTTTTTGTTTATGTAGGAGGCATCTGATCTACCTAGTGTAGCGAAGAGGCTACATTTTGATCATCCACCAGTAGCATAGGATAGTATAGTTGTCATAGGATGCATCATGAGACATTTTGAGATGGAATATGCCACAATGTATACAAAAACATTGATATTATACACATTTGGATGGCATGATCAGCCACATTTTGTATATGGATCTATGTATTTTGATATATATTTGGATAATTTGTCTATGGATACATTAAATTTGATATATATTTGTGTAATTTATCTATAGATATATGTATTTTGATATATTTTTGTCATTTATGTGTACAATGATATACATATTAATTTAGTTTAGTATTGTTCAATTTATCATGGATCATGTGTATAGTTCATGTTTATGAAATATCATTCATTTTGATCATTTTTGTTATATTTGATTCAAATGCAATAATTTTTGAATAACATTTTAGCAACCTTTATTATTAAATTTAGATGCAATGTTTAATTTTAAATGCTATCATATATGTTTAATTTGAAATAATCTTTGTAATCCCTTAAGATGTTACTATGGTTCACCCACCCAAACACACTTAGAGTACCTTAGAAATGAGATAGGTTATTGTAGGCCTTAGCATGACCATCTTGTAACATTCAACATTTCATTGATAGTCCCCACGAGCTTTGAGTTACAACCCTTATAACATCGACCTTGAAACACACTTACAGCACATTGGAGACTCTTTAGTATAGGGTGGCTACAAATGATGGAGGCTCTCCATAGCTAGAAAAAGGGTTTCATTAGGCTTGATCCACCCATTCAAAGCTAATGGCATTGATGATTCGATGCCAAGATCAGTGGTTTCAAAGTTACGTTGTGCTGCACTTATGAATTGACGCGCACTATGAGTTTTGGCATTGAGCGAGATCTTTGTGTTGAATCCAAATGGAATGTGATCTCTCAAAAATGAGATAGGTTATTTTATACCTCAACATGACCATCCTGTAGTATTTGACATTTCATTGATAGCCCCCATGAGCTCCAATTTATAACCCTTAGAAGATCGACCTCAAAATGCACTTAGAGCACCTTGGAGACTCTTTAGTACGAGGTGGCTGTGAATGATGGAGGCTCTCCATGACCAAAACAAGGGTGTCACTAGGGTTCACCAACCCATCTAGAGCTAATGACACTAATGATTTGATGCCAAGATCAGTAGTTTCAAAGTTACGTTGTAATGTACCGATGAACTAAGGCACACTACAAGTTTTGGCATCGAGTGAGATCACTGTGTTGAATCCAAATGAAATGTGATCTCTAAAAAATGAGATAGGTTATTTTAGGCCTTGGAATGGTCATCCTATAGCATTTGACATTTCATCAATAACCCCCCATGAGCTCCAAGTTATCACCCTTGGAAAATCAACCTTGAAACATATTTAGAGCACCTTAGAGACTTTAGTACGGGGTGGCCGCAAATGATGGAGGCTCTCTGTGGCTAGAACAAGGGTGTTACTAGGGTTTACCTACCCATATAGAGCTAATCGTATTGATGATTTGATGTCAATATCAGTGGTTTCAAAGTTACACTGTGATGCACCTATGAACTGAGACACACTACGAGTTTTGGCATCAAGTAAGATCGTTGTGCCAAATCCAAACAGAATGTGATCTCTTGAAAATGAGATAGGTTATTTTAGGCCTCAACATGATCATCCTATATAATTCAACATTTCCTTAATAGCCCCCACAAGCTCCAAATTATGACCCTTAGAAGATCAACCTCGAAATGCACTTTGAGCACCTTGGAGACTCTTTGATATAGGGTGGTCGTGAATGATGGAGGCTCTCTAAAGCTAGAACAAGGGTTTCTTTAGGGTTTAGTCACCCATCTAGAGCTAATAGCACTGGTGATTTGATGCCAAGATCAACAATTTCAAACTTATGTTGTGATGCACCTATGAACCGAGGCACACTATGAGTTTTGGCATTGAGCAAGATCATTGTGCCAAATCCAAAAAGGACTATGATCTATCAAAAATGAGATAGGTTATTGTAGGCCTCAACATGGCCATCTTGTAGCATTTGAAATTTCATCGATAGCCCCTACAAGTTTGAAGTTACAACCCTCAAAAGATCAACCTTGAAATGCACTTAAAGCACCTTGGAGACTCTTCGGTATAAGGTGGTCGTGAATGATGGAGGCTCTCCATGGCTAGAACAAGGGTGTCACTAGGGTTCACCCGCCCATCCAAAGCTAATGACATTGATGATTCAATGCCAAGATCAGTGGTTTCAAAGCTACACTATGATGCACCTATGAACTAAGGAACACTATGAGTTTTGGCATCAAGCAAGATCCCTGTGTTGAATCCAAATGGAATGTGATCTCTAAAAAATGAGATAGGTTATTTTAGGCCTTGGCATGATTGTCCTATAGCATTTTAAATTTCCCCACAAGCTTTGAGTTATGACCCTTGGAAGATTGAATTCAAAACACATTTAGAGCACCTTGGAGACCCTTCGGTACAGGGTGGCCGTGAATGATAGAAACTCTTCGCGGTCAGAACAATGGCAAAAAATAAGTTATTATTAAGTAAACAAATATCCCCCACAAGCTTTGAGTTATGACCCTTGGAAGATTGAATTTGAAACAAACTTAGAACACTTTGGAGACCCTTCAGTATAGGGTGGCTATGAATGATGGAAACTCTCTAAGGTCATAGCAATGGTGAAACTAGGGTTTTTATTAAGTAAAAAAATATTTTTTACCTCTCTCAAGTTTTTGGCATTGGGCATAATGCAAGTTCGGTATTTGCATGTATTAAAATTGTCATTTTTTAAGTCCCTCCACATAAATTAGATTAAGTAAAATTATCTTTGTTTCTTACATTAAATCAACAAGTTTACATTTACAATATCTCAAGTATTTCATCAATATTACATCAATACGCAATTATCAAAAATTGTAGTGTCAAAAATAGAATAGATTTTTCTTCATTATGTTCCTTATTTAGTTTTTTATCTTCATGCATGGATACTCTTCATGATGTACCTACATTCCAATATAATAAAAAATATTAGTAACTTATTGTATTAAACAAGATAATCATCGGTTCACCAAATCATTATGAACAAAATAACATTAGAAGTAAATATACCTAGTCAAGTGTTCTAGTAGGGTCCTCTCTCTATTTTAGGGTCTCCAATAGGGCTTCATGATTAGCATTAGTAATAGTAAAAATTTATTTTACTTTTCATCTTTCTTGATGCTTAAACAACTTCAGATTTGTTGCTATAATAAGATGCGAATATATGATAATTTTTGTGTGCTTCTGATAGTCTTCGAATTTAGGAATTCTATTCCTTCTAAGCATATATGTACATAGCCATGTTCTAACAATAACTATTGAACTAGTAGGATATGTGAGTCCTTCATTATTTGTGATCGGTTGTGCAAGCTTTTGTTTACCTCTTGTACAACGTGCTAACCAATAATCTAATTTCTTATCATTCCCCTCTAGTGCAACCAATGCAAATACATGTCTTGGTTGAAGAAGTTTTGATAGATGGTTATGCTTAAGTGAACTTTCCATGTCATCATTTATGATAAAGGGTATGATAGAAAACAGATTAAGATAATGTGGAGCCCATGTGTCCACCCACTCACTCGACTCATAGTGATCTCAATCATACTGAAAACAACTAAGACCAAAAGCTAGCTAGCTATCATATTCAAATCATCAATGTACTAGAATTAGAGCTCCAGAATGAATGAATTTTTGATGAGTCTCTCACTATAGCACAATCTAATCTATCACCTATGGACCCTTCCTCAAACAACCAAAAAAACTTGCATACTACTAAATCAGGAGTTCTGTCGTGTGATAATGCTAAACTACACCAATCAACAATGCTATGAGCATCAATAAGCTTTGCTCCTGAAATCTTCAATTGCTTCTTAACTAGAGCTCTCTTCACACATGCCCCTACTCCATCATGTTCCCCTTTCCCATGGCCAAACTCAAAAAAAATTCAATATGAGGCACCTCCTCTCTATGTGCATCATACATGACCAATAAAACATGTGAGCATTCTTGAATTGACTTGTGCAATTATCTAACCAAATGATGTGTCTATCCATAGCAATGCCATGCTCCTATAAGAAATCAAAATAATTCTTAAAACAATGTTGCACAAACTCGTGAGAGTGAGATCTATCATCACTCATAAAAATGGAACTCTCTAATAATCTTCCAATTATCTTCCGCACTATCAAGGGCATGTCTATATATTATGTGGACAAAAATAGAAATCTAAATGGAGTTGTAATATTAAGGTTGTGTCTCATTTTGAGGCTACAATGTGTAGTTCTCAGCAAAGTCAACACCTAATATAATAGTTTCAATGGAAAAAGTCTCCTTACACATTCTAAATTGTTGATCCAACCACTGAGACCTATGACTATGTCTTGCATACTTGTAGAAAAGATTTGTCTTTAAATTTGAAATAAAATTAGCCACACTGATTTCTTTTGCAACAAATTCACATCTAGAGCCCTCACCCCCACTCTTCAATGTGTATTTCACCATTTCATATACCATCTTTTTTACTATTATCTTCTCAAGATCTTGTTCACACCCCTTATGGAAACATGTGTCAAAATTGGATAAGCCACCACATTCTAAACACTTCTCATTTAAGAAAGCATTTCTATAAAAGAAACAACCATCAACTCTACGACATAAAAATTAATCTAGCAAGTCTCTTGATGATTTTAGAAGCCCACTAGCACCACAATTCTCCAACATTTATTTACTATGCAAAGTAGAATGGATGGAGTGTAATATTTCATGGTGCATAGAAAACTCGACATAATATTTGTAACAACATGTATTTAGAATTTTAAGTGGTACACAATAAAATTGCTTCAAAGATCTAAAAGCCCTTTGTGGTATATGCAATCTTGGATGACTCTCTCCAAATTCTTTGAACAACATAGTTTGACTTACCTCCAAATAATGTTTAGGATGTGGCGTGTGGTCTCTGATGCCAATTCTCAATTTTAACACGTCTTTAGCATTGAGTGACACTCTTAAGCTAGAGTGTCAAAACCGTGTAATTTCTTCCTTTGCATCATCAGATAGCTTCTTATCAAAATGTGGAAGTCTCCCACCAAAAGCCCATGTTTCATTTTGAAGAGGGTCATCAATTCTCTCTCTTCTACTAAGCGCTCTTCTTAAAGTAGTATGATTTAGGTTCAAGTCAATACAAGTGTATCTCATATATCTACCCTTTCTCAAATGATTACTTGCCAAAGAGGTTGTAACAACCCATCGAGCAACTCTCTTATCCTTCTCCCTACTATTTTTCCCATGCTATTAAGAGCACTGAAAAGATTCTTCACAATAATGGCATTTTTTTCAAATTTTTTATTGACACAAATCTTCATTTTGGAAAGCATAGGTCTCATCTTTTGCATCTTTAATAAGTACATAAAAAGTTGACATTGCTCTACCACTGTCTTGTTGTCGAAAAATGTCTTATATAGTCTTGAAGCCCATAACCGAATGGTTCTTTGTGATTTTTTTCCTTCCAAATTGATAATAATCATTTCATTAATTTCAATTATCCATTTTGGTGCTCTAGAACCTTCATGTCGATTATAATTAGGAGATATGTAATGTTCCTGTGCATTATCATTTTTGACATGGTCAATCATGCAATTTACATTATGAACTTGTAAAATTTCATTCTCCAAATTTTCTTTCTCTAAAATTTCACTCCTGACATTATCATTATCAATTGGTATATTTTCATTCCCCAACTATACATATTCATTATGTGACTCTATGATTTCACCTTCAATCAATACATTATCAACTTGACTCACATTTAACATACCTTGTCTCTTCCTTCGGTGATTTACCTTGTCCCTTTCCCTATATGTTGCAATGTCTTTATTCAATACCTTCCTTTTGAGTTTAGCCTTTCAACGACTATTGTTCTCCATTCAGAAAATAATATCAGACACCTAATCATACATTATAGAACCTTTTTCGATTGTATGGGCCCCAAGAAATCATTTTTCTCCAAATCCCTGAAAGTGGCCCCCAAAAAATGTGATTGTCGGATCTGTAGTGACAGAGAATATTTTGGAAAAAGTATACCAATGTTTTGGGTACTTGATCCCATATTGGGTACCTGAAATGGATGCCCAAATTTTAGAGGGAAGTCAAAATTTGGCACGTGTCGGCAATGTGAACAAATCTGTACACTATTATATATTAGTATTTTATTAAATCTAATATTTTTATATAATTAATATTATGATCATTGTTATTAAATATAATATAGTAATATATATTATTATTATATTATATTATATTATTATGATTTTAACTATTATTATTAAATATAATATAGTAATATATAATATTATTATTATTAATAATATTATTATGACCTATAAATATAATATATTAATATATATATAGATATATAATTATTATTAATATATTTAATAAGATATTATTTATGATTCGATCAGATGTGTTGAAAGGGGTCATAGGTTATCCTAGGATAACCTATGACCCCTTTCGACGCATTTCATGACAAAATATGTCCCTAGGGGCCCTAGGACCCCTAGGGACCTATTTGGTTGGTTTGAATGTGTCGAAAGGGGTCATAGGATAACTTATGACCCCTTTTGATGCATTTCTTGAAAACATATGTCCCTAGGGGCCCAGATAACCGATGACCCCTTTCGACGAATTTCATAACAAAATATGTCCCTAGGGGCCCTAGGACTCCTAGGGACCTATTTGGTTAGTTTGAATGTGTCAAAAGGGGTCATAAGATAACCTATGACCCCCTTTCGACGCATTTCTTGACAACATATGTCCCTAGGGGCCCCTAGGACTCCTAGGGATCTATTTTGTTTGTTCAAATGCATTGAAAGGGGTCATAAGTTAACATCTGATCCCTTTCAATGCATTTCAAGACAACATATGTCCTTAGGGACCTATTTGGTTGGTTTGAATACGTTGAAAGGGGTCACAAGATAACCTATGAACCCTTTTAACCCATTTCATGACAACATATGTCCCTAGGAGCCCTACAACCCCTAAGGACCTATTTGGTTGGTTTGAATGCGTTGCTTTCGATGCATTTCATGACAACATATGTCCTTAGGAGCCCTAGGACCCCTAGGGACCTATTTGGTTGATTCAAATGCATTGAAAGGGGTTATAGGTTAACTTATGACCCCTTTCGACGCATTTCATGACAACATCTCCCTAGGGGCCATAGGACCCCTAGGGACCTATTTGGTTTGTTCGAATGCATCGAAAGGGGTCATAGGTTCATGACAACATATGTCCCTAGGGGCCCTAGGACCCCTAGGGACCTATTTGGTTGGTTCGAATGCATTGAAAGGGGTCCTAGGTTAACCTATGATCCCTTTCAATGCATTTCATGACAACATATGTCCCTAGGGTCCCTAGGACCCCCAATGACCTATTTGGTTAGTTTGAATGTGTTGATTCCTATGACCCCTTTCAACACATTTCATGACAACATATGTCCTTAGGGGCCCTAGGACACCTAGAGACCTATTTGGTTGGTTCGAATGTGTCGAAAGGGGTCATAGGTTAACCTATGACCTCTGTCAACATGTTCAAACTCATTGATTAACCTATGACCCCTTTCAACGCATTTCATGATAACATATGTCCGTAGGGGTCCTAGGGCCCCTAAGGACATAACCCCAGGGGCCCTAGGACCCCTAGGGACCTATTTGATTGGTTCTAATGTGTTGAAAGAGGTCATAAGTTCATGACAACATATGTCCCTAAGGGCCCTAGGGCCTTTAGGGACCTATTTGGTTGGTTCAAATGCATCAAAAGGGGTCATAGGTTAACCTATGACAACTTTCAATGCATTTCATGACAACATATGTCCTAAGGGCCCTAGGATCCCTAGGGACCTATTTGGTTGTTTCGAATGCGTTGAATTCTATGACCCCTTTCGATACATTTCATGACAACATATGTCCGTAGGAGCCCTAGTACCCTTAGGGATCTATTTGTTTGGTTTGAATGCGTTAAAAGGGGTCATAGGTTAACTTATGACCCCTTTTGATGCATTCAAACTCATATATTAACCTATGACCCCTTTCAACACATTTAATGACAACATATGTCCCTATGGGCCCTAGGACCCCTAGGGACCTATTTGGTTGGTTCAAATGCGTCAAAAGGGGGTCATAGGTTAACCTATGACCTCTTTTGATGCATTTCATTACAACACATGTCACTAGGAGCCCTAGGACCCCTAGGGACCTATTTGGTTGGTTCAAATGCATCGAAAGGGGTCATAGGAGAACCTATGACCCCTTTCGATGTATTTCATGACAACACATGTCCCTAGGGGCCCTAGGACCCCTAGGGACCTATTTTTGTTGGTTTGAACACATTGAAAGTGGTCATAGGATAACCTATGGCCCCTTTTGATGCATTTCATGATAACATATGTTCCTAGGGGCCCTAGGACCCCTAGGGACCTATTCAATTGGTTTGAATGTGTCGAAAGGGGTATAACATTTTTGAAATCCAAAAGTTGCATCACATTCTATGCTTCACCTAGTATAAGAAAAAAATTAATTTAATTTGGTAAAGTTTTCAATTAGTTAAGGTGGTCAAACATGTGATTTTTTTATTCTGAAAAATTTATAGTAGAAAATTCATATTTAATTATTTGTTTGGAATAAAAATACCCAAAAATATGTGTCACATCTAGCCATGAGTCTACTTTTTATTATCTATAATTATACTAAAAAATATTATCATTTGATTTTGATTAAGGTGGTTAGACATACGCCTACTTTTTATTTTTGCCCTGAAACTTTTGTAGCACTGAATTAAAATCCAAAATTTTGACAAATCAAATTATTTTTTCTCCAGATAAGGCCTAGTAGTTTAGAAATTACATTCAATTTCCTACAGATTCTTTTCTTACAAAATTTTGATATAAAGCTCATAACTACTTTAAAATTACGTGTCAAGTTAACATAACTTTGATTTGTTGATTTTTCACTACCAATTAAGGCCATAGTTTGGTTGACCATGATCTTGCACATACCCATATCTTATTCAATGTGCTCATTAAACATAAAAGACACTTTTTTCATTCTACAAAATGTATAAATTTTAATCAATTAATGACTAATAAACTATGTTGAAATTCCAAGGTGATGTTATTAATCTAACTCTATATTTAAAATTTAACATAAAAAAACACATTATAATATTTGAATTTCTTATAACTTATCTCAAACTTACTTTCTTCAAGATATATCAAGTCATTGCATTCAATTCATATCTTCGCCCCAATTGAATTCACAATTTTACATGAAATTGAGTGCTTTGAGTTGAAGTGTACACTTAATTAATATGTTGGTATTTTCCTCTCTAACAAACAAATTGGGAAACAACATACTTCTTTAAGATAGAACTTAGGTCATTTTTATGATTGAAAAGAGTTTTCGTTAATTAGTTAGTAATAAGTAAATTAGTAGCAGTAATCCAAAACTTATTTGAGTCAATTGAACTAAATTTAAGTTTTATTAAAGAAAATGACACCCTTGATTTATTGGTGAAGTTGAATGAACTTTTAAAGTGTTTACTAGAGATCAGGTCTTTCTAAAATGTTTAGTCCCACACCTTCAAAGAATAAGACTAAGGTTGTACTCAAAGTGAATATGGTTGTTAAAAGACACTTCAACTCTTGATACCAAATTAAGAAGGTCAATAATTAGTTTACATATTATTTATTCATGTGTTGTGCAAGGCCGAGTGAACCCCCAATGGAGGTGACCAAGACCCCAACAAATTACCACACATTGGAAACACAACACAAAATCTGATAGAAAATTCAACTCTTTATTCATCAAATAATTGATTATATGCAATGCATCAAGTTGTAAGGCCTTCCTAGTTACGGCCAAATACAAAGCAATTATAGTAACAGCTCTGCAAGACCTCACAAGATCTAATCCAACCTTGGCTAGCCCAGATCTATAACAACACATCAATTTGGTAGAAACACCAAGCAAGATCTAAACTTATGCTTGCAAGGCACCAAGTAACCTTCTTGTTTCCTAAGCCTACACTCAGCTACTAGCTCTACTACCAAGTTCACAGCTCCAAATCTATTTCTTGAATCTTTGCTACTACCCACTAACTCTAATGCCTAAAACTCTATCCAAACCCCTCTTTTATACTTGCATGACCACAGGTAGGCCTATTGCAAATAAAATAATGTAAAATTGAAATAAACATAGTATGCCTTAAGTTGACATACAACAATCATTAAATGGACATAGGAGAAGAACAAAGACCCCAAATAGGTCCTCACATATTCCATGATCAATCTGCATTATGATCATGCACAACACATATTAAATGCACCAAGTCAATTGATCAGATCTCCCAAGAATATCCAGTCAGTGAGCCAAACCATCGAGCATACCAAGTATACACTAGCACACCTAGCAAGCATGCCTGTTGAGCTCCCACAAGCATCACCGAACACTAGTTCCACCAAGTAGAATATTAATCGAGCACCATAAGCATCACCAAGCTCCTTGGGCAAAACTACACCCAAGAACTACCCCAATAGTAACCAAGCATCACCTCCTTTCAACCGAGTTCACCAACTCCAAGGTCAAAACCACTCGAACATACAAGATCACCAACTGCCCCAAGATGCTCCTACATCATTTATGTCCCTAGTTAAATGAAGGTCCTTTTTTATCCTTGTCCCTAAATTAAAGAAGTTTGTTTATTCATACACATGTTATCTTAATTCTTAATAACATAGAACTCAACTAATTATTTACAATAAATTAAAAACCTAATAATTGATACAACCTCCTATCTTTATAACATAAATCCAAATTAAACACATAAAAATCCCTCAACCTTCACCACCTAAATAAGCTAATTATTTATATATTACCTTAATTAAAGTTCTGGAAACCACTCAATCCCGACACCAAAAAAAACAAACCAACCCCACACCCTTCCAATTGAATGCATTTGCAATATCTTACATCTCATAGGTACTAACTCTCGGCAATGACTATGCAGCCACGTATTTAGATATCTTAACAAGGGGGAATTGCTGTACGTGTTTTTTTGTTTAAACCTCCCCTACGTAAATTATCTAACTAAACTGGCCAGCTGCATAGCCATTTCCCTAACTCCCCTTGTAGAAAACCTGTTATCAATACGGAGGACGTCATAGGTGCATACACGTTATCTTATAGCAAAGCACGCACAACGCTTTTTCAACATATCCTGCAGACAACTGATGTGAAAAGCAACAATATGATTAAGTAAAACTCAATACGTGCAGCATGAAAACTGCATTTGTCGTGGAGTTGCATGAAAATGGCACCTGTATGCTATGTATTTATTTCAAACTCTCTCGTATCGTGCATTATTTCCTTCTGTACATTACATCTGTATATATTTGAGAAACCATATTTATTATCGTCTTTTCACATTTCGGAAGATAATTTGAAGGTGTAACAGCATACAAACATGTTTGTTATGATAGTTTTTATAGTGGGTGCAATTGCAAGATGGAGGACTTGAAGAGAGTCTGTTTCTAGTGAACGATTGCTGAAAAAATAAATTTGTTTTGCATTAATGGACTTTGACAATATTGGTGTCTGCACAATAGTTTTTGGATTTTAAGAATTGTGGTTTTGTGAGGGTTTTTGGTGCGTGATAGAAGAAATGGGATGGCGGTACAATGCAGGGTTGGTGCTTATTGTTATAGTTGTTCTCATATGGGTCACCTCGGCTGAAGTCACCCAGGTTAGATTTGTTGTTTTTTGTCTATATACATTATATATTAGGATTCGATTTGAGTTTGATTCTTCTTCTGAAATTGTCAGGAAATCTTTGTGAAGAACTGTAGGAATTCAGTTCTATTCTGTGGGTTTGATCTAGTTCTTATGGAAAGAAAACTCTCGTATGTTGTTGCTTAGTATGAGATGCTTTTCTTAATTTATGTATTCTTTGGTTCTCGTCCTAAGACAATACTCCCTTGTTTAAAGACATAGTTGACGGTTTCAATGATTACATAAGTTATATTGCAATAATCTACATTGCTATAGTTCAGCTCTACCTGGTGGCATGTTTGAAGGCTGACCTTTCCTAGGTATGATCAAAGAGGGCCAACAAAAGAAAAATTCTTCCCAAAACGTTAGAGACTAGATATCTTCATTGATAAGTATATTCAACCTTAGCTTGAGGGCTGGCATATGATGTGTTTGAGAGCAATATATACATTTGTTGGAGGTTTGAAACCATCTCTAGTGGTTGTTTAAACTTTTGTGTCATCTGGCAGTAGATAGTTCTAACCTGTTATTTCTGCAAAAAAATTGAAAGAATGAACTCACATTTGGATAATGATTACTTATGCTTGAGCATATTGATCAGTAGAAACACGTTAGATAAATGTTTATCTAACTAGCTTTTTCTTCTTGTTGCTTGATTGGATTTATTTTCTCTCATTTAGTATCATTTGTTTATATCAAACTATGAAATTACGAAGATAAATTTCGTTTATAGTGATCAAAGTTCTCATGTTTCTGTACACTGCAGGATATATTTCTGACGTACAAGCAACCATTTGCGCTCACATATTTGGGAGTTTCTCTTATGGTAGTCTACCTTCCCATAGCTATTATAAAAGACCGGATCTGCGGCCTGATAAGTAGGAAGCATAAAAATAACAAAAAAGGGGCGGATGCTATTGTTGACACCTCTTGTTATCTTGATTTACCAGCGAAGATAAATCTAATGTATAAAGTTTTGGAAACTAAGATGGATCATTGTCTGTCAAGAAAAGTCAATCACAATGATCTTTGTGCAGAGGAAGAAGGAAAACCACTGCTCATAAAAAGCAAAGAGGACTCTGAAGGTTTCGTGTATCAGGAAGAGCTTACATCATGGGAAGTTGCAAAATGTAGTTTTTGTATAGCACCGATATGGTTTGCTACAGAGGTAAGCTTTAATGATGAGAACCATTACACAGTCAACTCCTTATTTTTATTGAAGTCTGTGTTGCAGAGACATAGAAAATAATGGGCTAATGGAAGAGTTTATTTATGTGCTTTCTAATTTCTGTTGCATTGGAATTGCTGAAGCGCTTATTTTTTATCAGTAAAAGGCCGAAGCCATAAGTTTCTATTACCAAAAACAAATTACATACATAATAAAAACTAAAAAGCATGAGAGACCACAATATAACACACCATGTCCAGTCCAAAGAGCTCAGCTTCAACAAGCAAATAGATGCCCTTACTACACAAAACCTCAATAATGTAAGCCTAAATACTGTCCAAGATAATATAGGCCGCTCAAAGAAAATGACTGATAAAATGTAAATCTCCTTAGCTAGAACAGGCGTACAAATATAGCCTTCAGAGCCATTATCATTGTACTAAGATTGGCATGGATCAGCTTCCCAATCTTTTGCTTGTCTAAATTTCCATGGTCTGCCATCTGCAAGTGACAACAAGGAAGAGGAAGAATTACCTGAGTGGACCTTACTTTGCCACGGTGAAGCATCCCTGGCTTTATCGGCTCCTTATTAGCTCTTCAGGCAAAAATTTCTTCTACCATTTTCTCAGCAGGTGCAGACTCTGGCCTTAGATAGGGAGGAGAAAACTCTTCCTCAAAAGATAGTTTGTCCACTAGTCAAAGCCTGGAGTTTCTTTTAATCCAGACCTCCTCTGTAAAAGTTCCAAATTTCTAACAAGTGCCCATTTACAATTTTCAAAACCCTCCTTCTCCCTCAATGTAAGAAGAGGCCTCTTCAGAAAATCCAAAGCCACTAACTGCCCATCTCCTTCTTCAGAAACATAACCTTCATGGTAAACTTGTAAATTCGCATCTACATTCTCCATCGAACTTTCCATGTTACCTAACAAATTGTTATTAAACACTCTTTTGCAGATATGCATAGCCTCCAATTTCAGCAAACTCATAACCAGAAGTAAAGCAATGAAGGTCATTGGGATATCAATACTAACCTTGATCCTATGATCAGACATTATGATCTCTTTCCCCATGATTCTATGTACTGCTCTTAGTGGAGCATCATCCAGGTCTTCATTGGTTATCTTACTCCATTTGTCTTGAGTCACCTACTCTAAGAAATCCATTTGCCTTGGGCTCTTTATTGGTAGAAAATGTAGAGCTGAATCCATATTTGTTGGGCATAGTTGTATTGTCATCATAAATATGTTGTTAATTGTTAATATGTTGTTGGTTGTTGTTATGCCTGAGAGGTAGGCAGTTATAAGTCGAGATGGTTTACCTTGCACCCCCTCTAAGTTTATATGTACACCCTTGGAGGAAATATATGGCATCATCTTTATGCTTATCACTATGTATGGACTATGGAGTCATATTTGGATGTAAACTTGATTGGCATTAATGAAAGAAGTTGCAGTTCTCTAATATTACATTGCTCTTATTTGTATCTGTCACATTTCTTCCATCCATAGTATGCATTAATTTACTTTACCCGTAGTGGTAAACATTTGGCATTGTTGCCTCTACAACCTTGGGAAGTGACAAACTTTGAATGACGAAGGGAAAGAAATGGGCCACTCATAGACTATGACGAAAGTAGCCACTAGGAGGAGGAAAACCCATAACTCTTTGAAGGTGAACAGGCATTGGCATCAGACTTTGTTGTGTTACTATAGGTGTCCATCAAAACTCACGTTAAGAGAGAAGCCACTCGAGAAAAGGTGTTGGAGAGTGTCGTGTGGAGTGCCCTCCAAGTGAGTCCTGCAGTGGATCAGGTGATTTGTCATCTCCCTCATTTGTTGGCACAAAGCTTCCTTTCCCTTCAGAAACATTGAAAGGAGGTCAACCATGAGAACCGAAGGCAATAAATTCTTTGAGACTACCATCACCAAAGAGAAGAAGATGCACATGATGAAAACCATTGTAAGCAAAACAAAACCTAAAACTTTCAAAGAGAAATAAAAATAAAAGAGAACATGGGAGTGTTATGATTATGTTGCATTGATAACATGTATTGTACATGAATACTGAATTAATAAAGTGTTCTTATATATATCATGTGTTGTTTCATTTGCATGCACAAGAAGAATTCATGCCAAATTTGTTATATAAAGTTAAAAGTATAAAAGAACATATCAATGAGACTGGTGCTATTCAGTTCTCATTGCAATAGTAGGCTGATAAAGTTGATAGTTGAAGAGGCTTGCTGAGGGACTACAGGAAGGGGTACTAGAGGAAAACCGAACTAGGGTCACCATGTTAGAAAGTAAAGTCCACCAAGATAACTGAGAGGGGGGTGAATCAGTTATCTAATCAAGACAACTTTTATTAACCTTATTAATTTTCAAACATGAGATCAACATAAACAACAACCATAAGAAGCTAACTGTATACAATAATACCAGATATGTTAACTAGGGAAACCTTTAATCAAACGGAAAACCCCGATGGGGATGGTACCCACAAAATGATTTACTAATAAATAAGTTCCTTGTAAGAGGATGGACTCTATTAGGAGCCAATGAAATACATTTAGCATATAATAGTCCCTATTAGGAGACTTTGAAGCCTTGTGAGGAGATTCCAATCCTATTAGGAGTGTAGAAGGTAGAAGGACCCACTATCCAAACAACTTTAGGCACAAGATCATCGAACTCATTGTCCAAGTGGCCTCTGTATTATTCCTTTCAGAATAACAGAAAATACAACAAATTTCAGCAATTCATACTCTTGCTCCATCCTCTTACCATTCCTTTTTTGCACCAAACACTTCTAAGATCTCAATACCATATCCCCCACCTCGTATCACAATAATCCCTTTGATCACTTACTCACATGTACTAATCTTCTTCACTTATAGCATACGCATACACTTAATCCACATTATCCATATGACAACCAAGGAAACAAACCTTTTTTTATACAAGTCCTAAAAACAATTTATTGAGTTGGCCTTGAGGCATTCCCAATTACAATTACAATTACAATAGGGACTCATTAAGATAAAACAATACACAATACAATACATCTTTTCATGATTACATAACATTGTCGGCTCACAGTCTTTATGAATCTTTCACTATAACATACCATTCCCCTTGTGATTCGTCGTCCTTTGATGAACTTGAAATTGCAACGAACTTTATAAAGGAGTATTTTAAAATTGTACTATAACATACCATTCCCCTTGTGGTTCATCATCATTGATGATCTCTGCAAATTTGACACTAAAAGAATATTCCACATACAATATATATAACATTGTGATATCATTTCTTTTCTCAATTAGGTCAGAATCATAATCATAATCGAAACTCAAGCTCCATTTTTTACTTAAAAGTTTCCAGAAAGATACTTGCATGGTAACATAAAATTGAACACGTGCTCACCTGAGTTCACTTTACCGTAATGGTGGTCATCTCAGCATTGGTTGAGTTGATTATGTTTCATATTCCTATCATACTTTGTAGACACTCACCATATCATTAGTTTGATACCATATTGATATCTTCATTTAAGAGGATTTTCAAGATTCAATGACTGAAAGTAAGTAAAGTTGAAATTCTTCAACTAGCAAGTTCTTAAATCACTTATACATACCATTTGGCATAAGGCACTTATTAATAGGTAGATTGTCCTTGCAAACTTATAGATTACCTATAATAGGTTAGTGAATCCATGTTTTTCCATTGTAACCTTGGCCTTCATGCCCAATATTTCATTAGAATAATCATTTCATGATAGGATATCTCCAAAACAATATTCAATAGCTCAATAAGTAAAGTCAACATCGCATGTGTATTATACATGTATAACAATGTGCTCAAGGGTAAAAACATGATATACTATGCAAGATCATCAAATCAAGATCATAAGCATCTAAAACAATTCATAAGATTCTCATCATTTTTTTGTAAACACTTGAAAATTCATCTTTTCCCTTTGTATAACTTAGGCTTCCATGCCCATCTTGTCAAGGTTTACAACTATAAACAAGCATTGATAGTTTCACTCCTTACTAGAGCACATAATGATCTTGTTGTTTAACCAACATCAGAAAGGATCATGGTTCACAGTTTTGTTTTCATTCAATTCAAATTCAATAGGTAACAATTTATTTCTATCATTAATTTGGGTCAACAAACCCGATCATGATGAATTTAGATAACATTTTATCAAAATTATATAAACTGTGTTTGGATTGCGCAAGTCTTGGTATCTGGACCCATTTTGACCTTTTCATTCTCAACAAAGAATGGCCCTCCCACCAAGGATAAGACATATATATCATTCTGGTCTTGCCATCTAAGTATTTAGGTGGGTTGAAGTCCCAACAGTTATTTGACAAAATAACTGAGGTGTCTGGACAACCAACTAAGATCACTTGTTCGATTGAAGTCCCAATAGTTATTCGACAAAATAATTAAAACATCTGGATACTTGTTCGAAAAATCAGCCTAATTCCACCCTAGCCAAGGATTTCAAAATTTGGGTTGTCAAACCTGATCTCCAACACTCAACTTGCCAATCCTTTTTAATTAGGTTTCGTCTTTATGATATCATAGTTCATACATTTGTCCACTTTATATCATTTCAATCTTCCTGGCTATTCTGAATGATTTTTTTTCCAGTGTGTTTTTCCAAGTTTTGATTGCAATATCCATTATGTAAAATAAATCTTTTTCAACATTTATATATCCAGTTTTTCAAAAATAGTGCTGGACCCAAGGTTTCAGTGTCAAACCCAATGCTCTAATACCATATGTAACATAACATTCACATGTACGAATTTGGAAAACTCGCTAATGTCATCATCAAGATGTCTTCTTCCTTTGTCTAACTGCACTCAACCATATTCTATCCCTGTTAGGAGATATAATTCAATTACTAGAAACCACTTCTCAGGAACTCTGTCTATAAACTGTCTTCTATAAATATCAAATAACTATTACCAATCTTCGACTTTGTGCATGTGTTCTTAGCCACATTATCAGGCCATCCTATAGAACATGTCCTCAACTTTGCTTGACCTCATCTTCAATCCTCGAACCACACAGTCTCAAACACTATCTTCTACTCTGCCAATCTTCTCAGTATGTTGACATCAATGACAAACATAGTCATGAATGCAACACATAGTCATGATATCAACCTCTCGAATGCCCTAATAATGCTAGGATACTCCCCTATAGGAATATCATCAGCATTGATGCTAACAATCTCCCCCTTTGGCATTGATGGCAATATAGATGAAAAACATCGAAGTTCCAAGAATACCAAATACAACTCTGCTGCTGCTAGTGTTGCTCTCATCTTTTCAAATCTTTTTCATCAATTGAATCTGAATCTCTCTGGAACAACTCTTTATCAGTGTTGCTGCTCCCCCATTGATATACTTCCCTCATTGACATCAATCTTTTTCTTCATAACTCTCTCCAATTCTCAAGAGATACTTCTCTTTCCCATTCTCAGGAAATGTTTTTCATGTATTCTCTCCCCCATTGACATCAATGAAAAAGGCATCATTATGTCAATCTTCTACTCAATGTCTTCAATCAGATCAAGTGTCCAAAGACACTATTCAATACCAACTACCAAGAGTCCTTCATGACTCAACTCAAACACAGATACTCCCCCATAAAAGAAGCATCAACATTCAGTCCAGATGAACAATAGTGCTTCGTACCATTGGATTGATGCAATCTCTGCATCATCTACTCTAAAGTAGGTAAGGGCATAACCCCAAGCATACCTCTCAAATACTCAAACATATCCTTAGGTAAAGGCTTTGTAAAAATATTTTCAATCTACTCCTTTGTACTAAAATATTCCAATCTAATCTCTTTTTCTATAGCCTTCTCTCTTAAAACATGATACTTAATAGATATGTGCTTCATCTTAGAATGTAACATGAGATTCTCAATCATACTCATTGTACTTGTGTTATCACAATGTACGATAATAGGTTCTAAAAAATCTATCCCAATATCCTTCAGCATTTGTTTCATCTACATGATATGATTGCAATTATTTGTTGTCGCTATATATTCTACTTCTATTGTGCTCTGTGAAATATAGTCTTGTTTCTTGCTTAGCCAAGAACCAATCTTCCTCTTAGGAAAAATGCTCCACCACTTGTACTTTTTCTATCATCCATACTACCTGCCCAGTCCTCATCGATATATCTACATAGAGTAAAGTCCTTTGATCTACCATACCACAATCCATAATCAGGTATACCCTTCAAGTATCTGAAAATCCTCTTTACTACTGCATAATGTGCTTCCTTGGGGTCAAGTTGAAATCTCACAAAAATGCCAAGTGCATTAGCTATATCTGGTCTTATATGAGTTAAATATTCCAAACCTCCAATCATGGATCTGTACTTCTTTTGCTCAATAGTAGGTGTCTCATCTTTGCTAGATAACTTATGACCAGTTACGATAGGTGTACCAAAAGACTTACAACTTTCCAAACCAAATCTCTTCAACAAGTCTTTCAAATACTTAGTCTGAAAAATGAAAATACCTTCACTATTCTGCACAATCTGCAAACCCAAGAAATATTTCATCTCACCAATTATGCTCATTTCAAATTCTTTCTTCATTTCATAAGCAAATTTGTCACTTGCTTCATCATCACCTCCAAAGATTATGTCATCCACAAATATCACAATAATTAATAGACCATTCTCAATTTCTTTTAGATACAAGTTACTATCGACATTTCCCTTAGCAAATCCCAATTTTGCCAAATACTTATCCAACCTTGCATACCAGGTTTTAGATGCTTGCTTTAATTTGTATCAATGTTTCGAGACTTTGTGAGTTCGAAAAAAAGGTGCACTTTTTGAGGCAACTGGCATCTGGACTCAGACTCGACCGAGTCCTAGCAGAGTCCATGTGTACTCGCCAAGTCCAAAGACTCGCCAGACTTGCCGAGTCCTAAGCCTAGGACTCTCGCCTACGACAAAGACATTAAAGTGCAAAAAATAAAAAATCAATGACTTAAGTTGCATTTTTCTGGTTGTTATAATATCTATTTGACCTAAAAAGGTTATTTCACCATTTTCTTATGCTTGTGATAGAGAGGAAAGAGTTAGAGAAGAGTATTGGGGTTTTGAGAGAGAAATCAGCAAACCGATTGGCTCTCCTATATCAATTGTTAATGGTTTGTGCAACTTTGTAGCTTGCACTAAAGCATTGAGAGGAGCTTAAAGAAGCATTTGGAGGAGGCTTCTACAAACTTACTTGCATTTCCATTGTTTGACTTTGTGCAAATTTGAAGAGATAAGCAACAAGTTGCATTTCTTTGTGTTGTTTTGTAATATGTTTTACATTCATATTTTTTAGTTTCCATTTTTTTTACATTTTTTTAGTCTCTACTTATGCTATCTACTATTTAAAATCTAGATTTATTCTAATTTATCTTGATGACAAAGTAAGAAGGCCCTAAAGTTTAAAAATCTTATTTGATGCTAACTTTTTTCTATTTATAATTTATTCATATCACAGTAGCAAGCACATTGACATAATGCCTAATGGTGAGCCTTCTGGAAGTGGAACTAGGCCTGCATTTAACCCTGATGCAGACCCAAGTGCAATAACAAGGGATAGGGCTTCAAAACATGCCACCCCGGGCCACAAAAAGGGAGTTGTTACATGTTGGCATTGTGGTGTAGTATATAATGGGGGAGGAATAAATAGATTGAAGTATCACCTAGCTATATACCTAGGCGTGATGCTAAAAAATGCAAAAATGTACCCTACGATGTTATGCAAGATATGCAAACTCTTTTAGAGGAAAAAATGGAGAAAAAAGAATTGAAAAAGAAGCAACAAGAAGAAATGACACAACTAGCCCAACATGGATCTTCTAGTTTTCGCTTTCTATTATCCCCTACTCCACCTATAGATGCCATTGCTTCTATGAGTGTGACCATTGCGCCTCACATTCGCAAGCAAAGATCAACACTTGATTCCATGTTTGTTCCATGCATGGCTTCAAGTGCACAACCATCGCTTAAGAACATAGGTTGGAACAAGGAGAAACATGATTATGCAAAATTAGCACTTGGAGACTTCTTCATCTACAACAACATTTCATTCAATGCAGCAAGGTACTTATTTATTTAAATTTAAATTTATGTCTTACTTCTTTTGCTTTTAAGTTTCAACTTTCAAGAGACAATAATTTTTTTTAAAATTTTTTAATTTGTATTCTATTTTCAAATTTAATTATAATATACGAATTTGTTTAACTTTAAATTTTATTTAATTTGTTTTAGGTCCCCTTATTGGGAAATTGCAATCGATGTTATTACTATTTCTAGTCCGAGGTTCAAAGCCCCTAATGCTGACAAGCTAGGAGGCCCTATTTTGACCCAAAGGGTGGCTGATGTAGAAGGTGCAATCAAGGAGCAGCATGAGGTGTGGAAGACAAAGGGTTGCATCATCATGATTGATGGTTGCACTGATAGGAGTAGAAGAGTCCTCAACTTTCTTGTCTCCTCATTAGGTAATTGTACTTAGAGTCGTAGACATAAAAAATTGAGAAGTAGAACTTGTACTTAAGTGATTAAGTTTATAAATTATGACTTTATAAATTATGATTCATCATTGATCATTATACTAATTTGTTTCTTTTTCTTCAAGTGCCACATTTTTTTTGAAATCAACTGATGCCTCAGGAAAAACAAAAAATGTTAAATATCTTTGTAAGGTAATGGATGAAGTGATAAAGGACATGGGTGAGGAGAATGTGGTGCAGATAGTTACAGATAATGTAGCAAATCATGTTGTTGTAGAAAAACTTCTTATAGAGAGACACGCTCACATATTTTGGACCCCTTGTGCTACTCACTGCATTGACTTAATGTTAGAGGATCTTGGTAAACTCACTTGGATAAAAAAAATTATAGAGCAAGGAAGGTATATGCAAATACATATATAATCATACATGGGTCCTCAACCTCGCAAGGAAATACATTGACCAAAAGGATTTGTCTTGTCTAGGGGTCACTAGATTTACAACCAATTTTCTCACATTGAAATCTTTGCTTGATTCAAAGGGAGGTTTGAGATGCATGTTTGTTAGTAAAGAGTGGATTGCATCATCATATACAAAGACCATTGTAGGGATTGATGCAACTAATCGCGTTTTTGATGAGGCCTCCTTTTAGACATCACTCACTGATATTGTGACGGTAATTTTCCTTTTCGTCCTTATTTCAACTTTTTTTTTTTATAAAATTATGTTTTAAATTATTGTTCATTTTTTAAAGAAAAAACTTAAAGCTAATTGTTTCTCTTTCAACTTTCATAATGATTGCAATTTGTAAAGACTCTTGTTATTCTCCTATGAATTGCTAATGGAGAGAAGCCCCTCAATGGGCTACATTTATGAGGGCATGGATAGGGTGAAAGAGGTCTTTCACTCTTTTTTCGCAGGGAATCGAGATAAGTATGGGCCTATATGAGATGTCATTGATAGACATTGGCACAATCTACTTCACAGACCTATACATGAAGCATCCTACTTCCTTAATCCAACATACCAATTCAGCTCACATTTCAAGGCTAATGATGAGGTGTGGAGTGGCCTCTACGATGTTGTAGAGAGAATGTCACCTGATTCAACAATTGGAACAATTGCAGTCCATGAGATTGATTTGTTTAAGAAAGCTCAAGGGGACTTATTTGCACAGGAGTTGTGCAAGAAAAATAGGACAAAATTGATGCCTTGTAAAAATCTTTAACTCTACATCCTAATTTCTAATTCTATTACCATTTTAATTTGATAAAGTCAAAGTTATTGAATTAATTTAAAATTTTCTTTTTTCAGATGCATGGTGGGAGATGTTTGGCATTAAGGTGCCAAATTTATAGAGGATTGCTATTCGCATCTTGAGCCAACCATCTAGTGCATCAGGATGTGAACATAATTGGAGTCTATTTGAGAATATACACTTGAAGAAGCACAATAGGTTGGTAGTGAAAAAATTGAACGATCTTGTCTTTGTTGACTACAACCTTCGCCTTCGCCATAGATAGATCTTGGGCATTGATACATCACCGATTGTATTAGAGGATGTTGACCCACACACAGAGTGGAACATAGAGATTTTTGATCCTGTCTTTAGTGATTAAGACATGGGGTGGGATGATCAGGTGGATCAGGAAGCTAAGGTAGTAGCGATTGTAGTTGAGGAGGCTAGAGTGCAAGGAGACAGAGTGCAAGACCCTGAAGCTAGGAGTGATAGATCTGAGTCTGATGATGAGGATTATGTGGGTGAGGATGATAATGATGATGATGATGAGGATGAGGATGAGGATGAGGTTCATCCTTAGACACAGGGAGAGAGGATGACTCTACAATCTTCCATGACTTATCTTAGGCATATATATAGGAGGACATAGGCTACTATGAGCCTTAGTCTTCTACTATTCTACACTCTAGTTTTTTTGATATATGTTTTGAACTTTTGATACCATGAATTTCGTAATCCATGAATATTGTAGACATTTGACACTATAGTGACACTATGTTTATTACTTTATATTGTGTTATTCAATTTTTTTCCTTCAAAAGTTTTCTTTTATACTTATGTGTTCTATGCAAAATTGTGTATGTGTATTAAGTAGGTTCTATTTATCTCAATTATTGTATATATGATGTTAATTGACTAAAAGATGCATGAAAAAATATTAAAATCCTTAAAAATATTTGAATTTCATAGGGTTTCAATTTTTTGAGTCCTTGTCGAGTTCAATCACCGAGTCTGAGTTAGATTTTGACTTTCCGAGTCAGAGGCGAGTCTGAGTCTCGTAACTATGATCTATATAGTGCTTTCTTTAACTTACATATCATATCTCTTTCTGTCAAAAAAAATCCTTCAAGCTACTCAATATATACTTCTTGTTCAAGTTCTCCATTCAGAAATGTTGACTTCACATCCATCTAATACATTTTGAATTTATTGTTAGTTGTATAAGCCAAAAACATTCTTGCTGCTTCAATTTTGGCAATAGGTGCAAATGTCTCTTCATAATCTATACCTTCTTATTGTGAATATCCTTTGTATACTAGTCTAGCTTTGTTTCTCATAACCTCTCCTCGTTCATTCATTTTATTTCTAAAAACTCATTTAGTTCCTATAATGTTATTGTCCTTAGCTCTAGGAACTAATTCCCATGTATCATTTTTCTCAATCTAATCTAACTCCTCTTTCATAGCTTGAATCCAATTGCTAGCTTCATCTATACTTTTAGGCTTCACTTGAGAAATCAAACATAACTCTTCATGTACTCTATTTCTTGTCATAACTCTGCTGTCTTTGCTTCCAACAATCTGATCAGCAAGGTGATTCTTTGTCAAATTCTTATTTGGTGTCACTGTCTCAACTCTTACTTCTACTCTTGATTCAGATCTTGGTTCCTCTCTGTGTTTAACAACTTGAGTCTCATTCTGCAAATCATTGTTAGTTTCATAAAATAGTTGAATAAGTTAGCCTTAGGATTAGCTTCTTCATCAGAATCATAATAATATTTAGCCTTAGGATTAGCTTCTTCATCAGAATCATAATCAAGTATTCTTTCTTGAACTCCAAACTTCTCATCCACTTTCACATTTGCGCTCTCACCAATAGTTTGAGTCCTCTGATTAAAAAATCTATAAGCTTTTCGTTTCATTGAATAACCAAGGAACATACCTTCATCGCTTCTTGAATCAAACTCATCAATGTCATCATCTCTCTTAATGTAACATTTTCTTCCAAAAATTCTAAAATACTTCACTGATGATGCATGTCCAAACCATAATTCATAAGCAATCTTGTTTGTATCTTTTCTGATATGCACTCTATTCATTGTATATACTAATGTATTTACTACTTCTCTCTCGAATGTCTTTGATACATTATTTTCAAACATCATAGCTCTTGCTGCTTCTGTTACAAACATGTTCCCTCTCTCAGCTATACCATTTTGCTCATGCATTTTAGAGGCTAAAAGCTATCTCTTAATACCATTCACTTCACAAAAATTGTTAAGCTTATTGGAGTTAAACTCTCTATCTCTATCAGATCTTAAGCACTTAATCTTTAATCCACACTCATTTTCAACTCTGTTCTTAAACACCTTAAACTTCTCAAATGCTTCAAACTTTTTCTTAAGAAATGCTAACCCACATCATCCTACTAAAATCATCAACAAGAATCATGAAATAACTTTCACCATAGAATCCTCTTGTCTTTGTAGGACCACTCAAATCTGTGTGAACAATCTACAACTTCGTTGTTGTAGTGAACTTCTTGCTAGGAAAAGAACTTTTCTTTCCTTTAGCCATAACACATTCCTTGCACACAATGTTTGTAAGCTTCACAATTTTAGGCAAGTCTCTTAATGCGAATGTAGCACTTGGTTTCTCAGTATTATCAAAGTTTATGTGGCAAAACCTTGTATGCCATAACCAACTGTTATCAGCGTTAGCAACCAAACATGTAATTTTTGTAGGATTTAATTGGAAAACATTACCTCTAGATCTTGTGTTAGTACCAATCATCTTACTAGTCTTATCCTTGATAGAGCATGTCTTTTATATGAACTGCAACTAATATCCCTTGTCAACTAGTTTTCCAACACTCAAGAGATTATGTTTTTATCCATAAAAAAAGTAGACATCATCTATGTTAGTTTTCCATCAAGAGTAATGGATCCTATTCCCTTTATGTGACAAGTTGCATTGTTTCCAACTCTGACAATTCCTTCATCATAACTATTGAACTCAACAAACTTATTCATATCACTAGCCATGTGATGTGAACAACCATTATCTATTATCTAATCAACTTTCTTCTCAACTTGTGATAGTAAGGCTCTTTCTTCTCTAACTTCTTTTTCAAGACTTTCTTCTTTTATAGCAACAAATCCTAACTCATCATCACTTTTGTTTAAAAAATTTTCATTTTATTCATCATCATCATTCACATACAAACATTCTCTAGGCTTTGTAGATTTGAAATTCCTTTTGTACTTCTTTACTCTTTTAGGACATTTAGAAGCATAATGATCAAATCCATCGCAAGTTCAACATTTGAAGATTTTTTTACGATCTAGTTCTCTTCTTACAAGCAAGGAAATTCCTTCTTTAATCTCTCTGTCTTCCTCAAATTTTGATCTACTGTTGCTAGCATATTCTCCACTGGTGTTTGCACTTCTTGATAGGGTAGGACGAATACTTAGTGTGCTAAAGGTAGTCTCCACTTTAGGCAAATCTCTGGACTATTTCAAACTTATTTCTGTTGTTTCCAATCTTCCAAGAAAAGTCTCTTTAGAGAACTTCTCTGTACAAGGTATTACTTGCTCAATCATCTGCACTGTCTTCTTGAATGGTGGTGTCAAAGTTTTCTAGATTTTCTATATGAACTCATCTTCTTCTTTAGTTCCTTCACAAGCCTTGAATCCTATAACAATTTCTGATATATTGACTATATAACTTCTTACAAATTCATCTTCTATCATTTTAGCTTCATGAAATAGACATATCCAATTTTGTAATCTAACCCTTTTAGCATGTTTATCACCTTCAAAAGTAGATTCCAAAGCGTTCCAAATTTTACTAGATAACCTTAAAGATTTATCTGACTATACTCATTTTCAGGAAGAGATAACAAAAGTTCTTCTCTAGCAAGCTTGCTACATGTAAGAAATCACTTTCAGTTTCAATATTTTCTTCAAGTTTGTTTTCTTCAACCATGGTCTTCTCATTCTTAGTCATCAGCCAATATCCTATCCCCATGCATAGCAGATGTGTCTTCATCTTCTCTTTCCAGCTGTCATTGTTAACTCCATCAAACTTGGGATTTTCTTTTCTAAAATGACCCACCATTGATCTCCTTAAGTTGTTAAGCTTTTCCTTCAAAGACTTGATGCTTTGATACCAATTGTTAGAAAGTAAAGACCACCAAGATAACTGAGAGGGGGGTATGAATCAATTATTGAATCTATACAACTTTTATTAACCTTATTAATTTTCAAACATGAGATTAACATAAACAACCATAAGAAGATAAATATACACAGTAACACCAGATAAGTTAACTAGGAAAACCCTTGATCAAAGGGAAAACCCCAGTGGGGATGGTACCCACAAAATGATGTACTAATATATAAGTTTCTTGTAAGAGGATGAATTCTGTTAGGAGCCAATGAAATACAAAGAGTACATATTAGTCCTTGTTAGGAGACTTTGAATCCCTGTGAGGAGATTCCAACCTGTTAGGATTTGTAGAAGGAGGACCCACTATCCAAATATCTTTAGGGGAAAAACCACCGAACTCACTGTCCAACCAGCCTCTGTACTATTCCTTTCAAAATAATAGAAAATACAACTGATCTCAGCAACTGAGACTCTTTCTTTGTCCTCTTACTATGCCTTTTCCGCACCAAACACTTCTTAGATCTCAATACCAAATCCACAAACTCGCACCATAATAATCCCTTTGATTGCTTACTCACATGTACTAATCTTCTTCACTTATCACATACACATACACTTAATCCACATTATCCATATTACAACCAAAGAAACAAACCTTCCTTTTTACCAAGTCCTAAAAACAATATATTGAGTCTAGCTTGAGGCTTTCACAATTACAATTACAATAGAACCTCATTAAGATAAAACAATACATGCTATAATACATCTTTTCATGATTACTTAACATTGTTGGCTCATAGTCTTTATGAATCTTTCACATGCGTGATTTCGGACTTTGCACACTCATTGACATCATCATCAAGATGTCTTCTACCTCTATCTAACTACGCTCAACCAGATTCTACCCTTGTTAGGAGATATAATCCAATTACTACAAACCACTTCTCAAGAACTTTGTTTGTAAACTCTCTTCTATAAATCTCAAAGAACTATTACTAGTCTTCGACTTTCTACATGCACTCTTAGCCACGTTATTAGGATATTCTGTAGAACATGTCCTCAACTTTGCTTGCCCTCATCTTTAATCCTCGAACCATATGGTCTCAAACACTCTCCGCTACTCTGCCAATCTTATCAGTATGTTGACATCAATGACAAACATAGTCATGAATGCAACACACATGCTATCAACCTCTCCAATGCTCTAGTAATGCTGGGATACTCTCCCATAGGAATATCATTAGCATTCATGGTAACACCCAAAGGTGGGGAGTTCGGTGTAGAACATTGGGAGGGGTTGGCAGAGAGGAACACCATTGTGTGTACAAAGGGGAGGATATGATTGGAGAGACTAGAAGAAGGTTCACAAATTTAACTCTCACCTCAAACGTAGAGTCGAGGGAAGCCCAAAGGAATGAGGGAGAGGAGGCAAAGGATAGAGGTGATAGGGATACTAATGAACCCACAAGTGTTAGAGGGACATAGGGACACGAGAATTGAAGCAATCTATCTGGTTAAAACACTTCCAATTGAGGGATACCTAGCTTGGGGACACCAACACTAGCGCTAACTAGAACTATTACAATGTCATGAAAAAAAATTACTTCAGTTTGTAGGTGACAGGAATGAGGATCTCGTATGACACTATAAAACATATGAGATCATCTAGTCTACCAAAAGGGTAACATATAAGGATGAATGGATGAAGTAGTTTTCAATAACATTACGTAGAGTGCTCGTGGAATGTTACTCCAATATTGATCAAACAAAAATTTCAACATGGGTGAATCTCAAAAAGGAATTCGAGAATGAGTTTTGGCTTCTCCATGATGATAATGAGATTGTAGCCAAAATTTACAATACCAAGCAGGTGAATGATGAAACTGTCTGAGATTACAACCAACAACTAAAGGAGTTATTAGGAAAGATGGAGAGACAACTGGTAGATGGGATGAAAAAGTGCTAGTTTATTCAAGGATTAGAACTCTCCCTTAGGAGGAAGATGAAGATTGTACCACCACCATCATATGCTAATGCATACAACAGGATGATGGACCTAAAAAATGAGAGTAGAATAGTGAAGAAAAAGAGCATATCATTTGACAAAAATGATTCTTTGGGTGAGAGAAATGACGAAGAATATAATAAGAAAATACAATCCCTACAAAAGGACATACTATAGATGACGAGGGAATTTAAAACAATGAAGGGTACCATCATTCGAACCAAGAATGATGAATGAAAAACAAGGAGGAGCATACCCAAGGTGCATGCCCAAAGAAAATATTCTATGACATTTGCTAGATAATGAGACATTCCACTAAGGAATGCCCCTATAATATGAAGATGTGGAGCCAACAAATCTTGTTGACCCAAGAACCATCCTACTCAACAAGAATGGGAGAAACACAACCAACCAACAATATGAAATCATACAACAAATATCATAATAAACAACGGGGAGGCAAGAAAAACCACAATAACACCGATATTAACAATAACAATGGCCGAAGACACATTCAACATGATGCTAAAGGATGACTAATGATACAGTGTCATGCATGTAGCCAATAGGAACATTTTGCTAGGGACTGCTCGAGGGAGGAAACACCACAATTCCATTGCAGGTGGCTTGGTCCAAGAAACCATGAAGATGTAAATTGTTTGAAGTCTGGGTTAAATTTATTAAACATTGAAAGGGATGTTATAGAGGAAGAGGTGTTGGCAGTCACCCAAGGGTAAGTAAAGAAGGCCATGTATTCACAACCCCATACAAAGAAGCAAAGGGTACGTGAAGAAAAGGCAGATAACTAGAAGGAAATGATGGTAGAGAGGAGGGAGACACATGACATGGTGAATATCTCACTGAGAAGTCAAGCGGATCAAAACATACCAAGGCAGATAATGCAAATAGAAATTCTAGTGCTGAAAGTACCAAACTGTGTGGACTACAAATGACTCCAACTGGTCTTCAGGGGATCCGATGTTGTTGGCGGTCAACACAAGTAGCCATCCAATAGTAGTTAAGATGGGCATCCTCAGCACCATCTTGACGGACACCATCGGTGATGGAGGGTTGGGTGTTAATGCCCTGCCTAAGGAGACATGGGAAAAGTTGGGGTGAGCCGCTAAATTCCCATGTCATAGGTATAGACCAACATGGCATCAAGTCTATCAAGACAATGATGGCATAGAGGGTGATGATCAACAGCCAACTGTTCGTATTAGATTTTGTGGCAATCCCATTTAAGAGGAAGGGTTATGACACCATTCCTGAAAAGGGTTGGCTGGTGCAAGCCAAGGTGAAACAAGATTGGAAGAGGAACGCCTTATCGATGGAGAGGGGTGGTGGGAAATTCACAATTGACTTAAATACCAAATGGCGAGTGGAGATTTGGCATCTTTGTTGGAGTCAAAATCCGAAAAAGGAATAGATGAGGGGAAGAAATGCATAGAACTCAATGAGGAAGGCATCCAAAATTGAAGTGATGCTCTAAAGATAACTTAGACTCAATGAATGGACTCTTCATTGGCAGATGGAAGATTTTGAGCTATTCCAGTGTAACATGCTCCAAGTGGACAAAGGGGTAAAATGGAGTCATTCCAACCCAGGTACATAGAGTATAAGGAAGGGTAGGCTTGGGTAAGCGAAGCTCCAACACACCAGTTCAACAAAGAGAAACCAATCAAATATGAGGAGCCCTCACTAAAAATTACAAACCTAGGAGATGAGACTAATCCCATAAACATCCTCGTAGGGGATGATTGGAACCATGCTTTGAAGGTGGCAACATTCAAAATTTTCCTAAAGTCTAAGGACATTTTTTCTGCACATATAAGGATTTGAAAGTTGTGCCACCAGAATTATGTGTCCATCGTATTCTATTGGTAAACATCCATTTGCAAAGACAAAACCTGTTGATGCTTTCCAAGCTAGAAAAGGTGGGAACTTCCCATACTAAAGATTGGAGAGAAACTAAAACCGAAAAGGCTATGAGAGAAATGATGAAGCATTAGGGATGAGGATCTATCACTTTATTCTCATCTCCTGTGCCAACACATATGTGAAATGTCAAATTGAGAGCTCGCCTTATTGTAAGACAAGCTTTGCAAAGAATATCTCTAAAATTTTCCTACTATAAATATCGCTAAAGGATGTCGCTATAATTACATATCCCCAACCAGCTGGCCTCCATAGTTGGTAATATTTATGAGTTGGCAAAATCCAAACATTTAAATTGACAGGATCAAATCATTTTGGGAAATATTAACATCTAGGACCTCATATACAATGTCTCAATTTTAAATCTTGAATAAAAAGTGAGAAAATGTCTTTTCACCAAGCTAACTAATACCCAGTCTTGAGTTATAATCTTGCACATCACTGATATGACTAAGACAATCATCTTTCTCGATACTGAAACAGCTAAACCAACCGATTACCAATTAATTACCTATAAAATAAAAGAACATACCTCGTCTACTAAAATTGAAAAGTATTGAAAGGAAAATAAAGAAAAGCCTTATATTAATGGCCTTTGGCATTGTCTAATCATAGTGCTAATTCCAAAAGGAGGTGATCTTCATTTGGTTTGGATCCTCACTGACTAACTTCCACAGATGTTTTGATGATTTCTCACCCCCTTTCATAATCAAATTTGATCCACAATCTGGTTTAACCAACCAAATGTGTGGTTGATGTCCAAAATTCCAAATACCCAGTGACAAATTTTCTTTACTAGAAGGCAACTACTCTTCATCAAATGCAGATGCAAAATCTAATTCATCCTGAGCATCAAATTCTGAGTCTAACATCCTTTCCAGAAAAAAATGTGTTAATTCCATAGTTCCTTTCATCAGCAAGTTGTTCTAATTTGATAGCCCAAATAAATCATAAACTGCCTCCAGTTCCGTAGATAATATGTCTTCACCTAAAGTGCTGATGCCCAAGTCAGACCCTTTGATACAATCTTCTTTTCACATCCCTTGAACATTCTCCCTTAAGGCTTTCATTTTCCTTTTCGGACACTCTTTTATGATTATTCAATTGAAGCAGACCACCCTGAGAATGAAATTCACAACTGATATACATTGAGTTTGAGTTCATAATTTTACCTCCTTCAATGTGGAAGGGGAAAGCTTTGTCTAGCATCCGGTGTACTAAGAGGGGAAGGGTGATTCAGTATGCCCTTGAAGTAACTTTTCTGAAAAGGAAAGAACTAAAATTAAAGATCACGAAACATAACACTATATTTATTGTGGAAACCCGAGATGGGAAAAACCACAAAGAGGCTTAACTCTAAGTAACCGGTTATATAATACATAAGGTGGTTCACTGCCAAGGTGGCTCACTGCCAGTGTGCTTCCTGTGTTTGGACTTGCAGCCCTTATACAGAAATAGAGAAGATTTCTTAATATATGAAATCAAATATGTGGTCATGCATCTATATATGCACTGGATTCAATTCTCAGGTAATATAGATCTTCTCCTTTTTACCAATACAAAACTTCATAAGCGTATAACAGTTCGCTTATACATTCAACATCACAGGTATCATCATAGAATTACATAATGGTATACATTAAAATTTCTAAGGTTGTAGTTATATACCATCATCGGTCTATACATTCTCCATGGCAGCTAAGACTAAAGACAAAATGTGTTGGCATTCTTCAATTTAGACCTATTGTCAACAATACCAAATAGATTTGAGCGTGAGTATAATGATTGTAGACCAAATTAGTCATGCATGATGTTGATCATGAATTAGTACTGGTAATATCGCTAACAAAACTGTCAATGACTGCTTTTGATGTCTGTTGTCAATGGATATTGAACCAATATCAAAGAATGCAAGTGTGATAACCAATACAAACAAGTCTAGAGTAGAGACATCAATGACAACCAAAACGGGATAGTGTAGCTATCTCTCCCTTGTCATTGGTGTCAGACCTAAATATTTTGGAAGGCCAAAACAGATATAATGAAAATTGAAACATCAAAACTACTGACAAAAAGTGAAGACTGCAAAACTCCAAAACTCCCCCTAAGTGGGACATACCGATAACTTTTACTTTTCCTTTTTCAAAAAAAAATTTGTAGATAGTTTTTGTTTTTGTGTTTTTTTATGTCAATCACTACTCTCTCTTTTACGATTTAATGAGAAAGGGGTCACACACGGTACAAACTGAAATATATAAAAAAACTTACAAACTTCAATCAGCAACCTGAGTGAACTCAAGGGTTTTCTTTAGTTGTTGAAGCTCTTCAATTGACTTGTCTTTGTTTCCATTCCATTCAGATAGCTTGATTCAGTCAGAAAAAATGTACATGAATTGTAGTCAACGTGTCCTCTGCAGCTTCAATGGTGCCAGTTCTTCTACTAGGTATCCTTGTGCACCTAAGGTTGCATTGCTCAAAGTGGAAATACATGGAACACACACTTTTGAAAATTTCTTAATAGAATAATAATATAATCCCTTTTTTGCTGAAGATGGAAGAATCTCCTTTGCATTTGTTCTAATTTTGTCCCATTTGATCCATCAAGATCATTGGTGATCGTGTAGGACTGATAGGCATTTCTGATTTTCAAATCAACAGAGTCCATTGCCTATTTGATCTTATCGGTGGCCACAGGCCATTGCAATATGTAACCATACAGCTCATTTCCATCTTCCAACAGTTCTTGACGTTTTTGAAAAAAGTTTTGTATATAGAAAAGGTTTTATGGTACCTGTCTTTAAGTTGTTGCTAGAGCATTTCCTTTAGTTTATTCTTCCTTCAACTGAACTTTGTTATCATCCGAAGTGGTTAAAAACTTAAATCCTTCGCAATATTTACAAGTAATTAACACTTGACTTCTATACAACAGGATGTGTCTACTGTACATGTGGGAACCATGGCTTGAAGTGCTGACATAGTCTCTTCAATGACCTCATTTTCTTCAGACTCTTTCGGTATCTCTTCTTATGTGAAGACAATGATACTTTGGAGTAACCTTGTTGAAATCAATGAGATACATGAAAGTCATGATTGGTTGAAAAGAAAGGGGTGACAGTATGAAATTTCTCATAAATTTATGAGAACTAGACCCAATATCTGGTCTTTGATCAATGATTTCAATTTGATGCTCTTTTCTTTTCAAACTGGTTGCTACAAGACTGTTGGCACAAACCAACACCAAAATATTTCTGTCTTCTCTGTCCTCTTCTTGCTTCGGTTCTTCCTCTTTATCTGATCTTTCTCCACTTCCTTTTCCTTTTCTTGTGCCTCAGTTTCCTCTTTACCTTCTTCTTCTTCTAATATCATAACTTTCTTCTCAGGTATAACCATATCTGTCAGTTTGATAGTTTTAGGGTTCTCAACAGATTCCTTAAACCTGATTTCTTCTATTAACTTTTCACTTTCTTTTTCTGCTTCCTTTTCTTTGACATTACCTTTCTCTTCATGAACTTCTTCCATTACCACAAAGATTCCTACCAGAGCAACATTAAATGGCACAATTTCGGGAGGATTCCAATCTAAATTGTATTCTTCAATATCGGTGAACTCTGTAACAACTGTTGCTTTTCTGGGAGAACATTGTGATGTGGATGGACAAGCAGTGTCAACTTTTGATAGCATATTTAACTCACTTGCAAGAGTTGTCAAATCAGTAATCATTTCCTGTATCATTTGCACTGCTATAGACTTATTAGCCATATGAGATTGTAATCTCTTCTTTGTTCTGAGAATTTGCCCTTTCATTACAGCAGAAATTGAGTGAACATATTGTTTTTCTGTTTCTTCTTTGCACACCTCATCCAAACCTCAATGATTCCAGGCGTTCTATGACTTGTGGAATCTGATGAACTGTCACTGTTACTCACCAATCCCTCTCGTAAACTGTGATATACTGCAAAAGGATTTTCAAATGTAGTTAGTGGTTTTGTTTTTTTTTTTCTTGTGTGTAATATCTCAAAATTATTTCACTCATAGAGTCATTTGCATCTGCACAACTTGATTAAAACATAGGCTGGCAGGAAATACCAGTTCTGATGCGACTCTAAATACATCCCCTAATTTGTTTTGAAATTCTTTTGCCCAATAACAAAAATATGCACTTGCAAAGATGATATTCACTGTTATTCAAATTTTGATATACAGTTTCCAATATACATATCCTACTATTACAACTTTCCTTTGGATAATATCACAAACAAAGTCACTTCAAGTCATCAAAATGGTTGAACACAAGATTACCAATATGAAATACCTCTGAAGCAAATAAGAAGTATGCAGACTGTTGTGAAGAGTTGCTAGGAATAACAATCAACAACATTCATCTAAATTTGTCAATCATCCAAACTTTTCCACCTTCCAACTGCAATGATGATTAGCATGTCTCCACGAACACCCATAATTGACAAATAACCAAGGAAATAGTTTGTACTGGCCTGTTGTTCTTTTCTGAGTGGTTGGCTAAACTAAGAGGGACTTGTAAGTGTAGTGGAGCGGGGGACTTGTGAATGCATTCCAAACTCACTTCTGACTTCCTACCAGTGGTCACATACTCTTTATATGCTTCCCAGGTTTGGACATCTTTTCCAGGGTGCACAGTGCAAACAATTAAAATCTACATGACTAAATTTTCTCCGACAATCATGTCTCTTGGAGCAGGGTAACCTGAGAAATATTTCATATCTCCTTCAACAATGACTGGAAGCATGCCCTAATACCTGCAAATTGAAAATATTGAGAAACCACATAAAACAGAGAATTAGAGTAGAGAGACCAAACATCAACAAGGAGAACAGCAAATTTCACGTGGAAAACCATTTTGGGTAAAAAACCACTGGAGATCAATAGTGTTCATTCATGAAGAAACCAACCCAGATTTTATATGTGAGCACCAACCTTCCTTGATGCATCAAGTCCATTCAGCTGAAGCACTAACTCAATTGCAGTAATCAATAATTTTTTTAGTAAACATGGCACCAAGAATTACACAATGCCCATTAATCTGCACCATACAGCAGCAACACACTACACCATTCTTTGAAAACAGAAGGAATATGACCCCCTTTATATCAGCAATAACTGAATTGAAGGATATTCCTATTTCCTTAGCATTCCATGCACAATAGTATATAATGATAGCAGTATTGATTTCATGAATACCTCCACATTGTAGAAAATCAGGTTCACAAACCATCTAACCCTTTGAAATAATCACTCCAAAAATAAAACAAACCACAAATCATGGCTTCCCAAAACATGTGCGACAATTGCAAGAACACTCAATTTATATCCACTAAACTTCCTTAACATCTTGCACTCTAAATGCCGCTCAATACAATAAATCACTTCTTCTCCAAATAACATACGAACCACAAATAGTATGTTTTTCTACAATAATATAATTAACTCTTTATCACTCGCAAGAATGAACACACACACATGATCCTTGAGTCAATCCAATATCTCACACCTTCATTGTCTTTACATTCAAAAATTCCACTCTCAATCAATGCTAAAAAATGGGATTTTCAATAAGTACTCTATAAGGAGCTTCATGGCACACAAGAAAGCAGAAAATCGCAATTGAGGGCAAGAACTTCCACCATACTATATCCATAAACAGCCAATTAAAATCATCTTATTCATTTCTAATGCCAAGTGCTCTCAAAGATCTATTAATGCCTCTCCATTTTTATCATCCCCACTTGGTCAACATGCTTGACTCATATCATCTTCAAGCAATAACATCGCTTCACTAAAATAAATTGCATCGATTCTATGTTTGGAAAAAGATACACAATATCACATCATAGGTTGCCTAACTTTGAGAATATTCCTAAGTCTAGGTCAAGAATATTACTCAATGAAGATATAAAAAACTATTCTTTCTCAAGCTAAAAGATAAAGATACGCATTAATGACCACATACATTGCATATCTTTTGTGTGCTAAATCACAGATATTCTTAAAAGATATATGCAACAACTAAGTCATGATTTAGTAATAGATACCACCAAGATCAGATGTATATTCATCACTTTCCAGATCCTATTCAAAGGTTTAATTTCCAATATACATATCCTACTGCTAAACTTTCCTTTGGATATTATCACATACAAAGTCACTTTGAGTCATTAAAATGATTGTAAGACAATATCACTAATATGAAATACCTCTAAATAGCAAATAGGAAGTATGTGGCTGTTGTGAAGAGTTGCTACAAATATCAATCAACAAAAATCATCGAACTTTGTCAATCCTTCATTATTTTCCACCTTCCAGTTGCAATTAGGTGATTAGTATGTGTCCATGAACACCTAGAATTGACAAAAAAACCAAGGAATTGGCTGCTACGAGCCTGCTTTTTTTTCTAGGTGGTTGACTATGTTAAATCTAGAGCTCAGAAATCAATGGTGATAAGCAACAATAAGGAGCCAAAACTGAACCAATAAACACCAGAAATATTCTGGAAAAACCCTTTAAGAATGAAGGGAAAAACCCAACCACACAACAAAAATATATCTTTATTGATAATGAAATATTCAAGTGCACAATATCCTTTGCTTGAAGCAAATATATAACAATAAGAGAGACTCTTCACATTATAACCGAAGGTCTCTTGAGATTCTCATAACTCCTATTGATTATTTAAATTCTTTGGATATTCATGCCTCAATGCATGTGAATGACATATTTAATATTACAAATTAAAATTAAGTGACCTTTTCAGCTGAAGATGACCATAACAGTAATAACATCCAAACTTTGAGAGATAAAGATCTCTATCGCAGCTACAAACTTTAACACTCTCTCTTAGCAAGAGAGAGATCTTTATCTGAACAGTCACACAAAACCGCAACCACAAAATGTCAATGATAAATTATGATTATACAAATTCAAAACATAATTCATGGAGCTACTCAACATGAAACCTATAACAGTGAGTCATATTCATGGAACCACTCAACATGAAAACCTATAACAATTACTCATATTCATGGAATCACTCAACATGAAAACCTATAACAATTACTCATATTCATGGAATCACTCAACATGAAAAGATTTGTAAGACTCGCAACTAAGCCTTTAATCATAGACTCTCTCAATGTGAACTCTTATGGAATATCTCAACATGACATCCAACTTCTTGTTGGAAATATAAGAGGAGTAATTGAGAGGGGAGGGGTGAATTAGTTACTAAAAAAATAAATCCCAAATCCCTTAGATGTCTGTCCAAAATAAACTCTGAAAAATGAAATCTGCTGATGCTTAGCAAACACACAGAAAAATGATGTATCTCGGTAAACATTGAAAATGCTCGGCAAATACTTAACATGAAAATCAAAAGATATTATCTATGATTACTATTACTTTAAATTAAGTGCAAACACATAAGAGAAATAGCAGGAATATATTTGACACCAAGATTTAACGTAGAAACCCAATTTGGAAAAACTACCAATTGCAACTAGTTACTGATTTTCACTCTTCTAAAGTGAGCCCTATTAGAAGCCAACCCTATTAAAGGTTACAAAACACACTATTAGGTGTGACCCTGTTAGAGAATTTAATCACTCTGTTAGGAGTGGCCTTGTTAGAGGTCTTTGGACAATTCAATAGAAATGCCACCTTGTTAGAGGATTTACAAATAGCTACTAAGCCAACTCTGTTAAGAGATTTAGATCACTGCTACAATGGTTAGAGAGTAACAATGAGATGACTTGATTTCAGATGCAGTTGAATTGTTGATTACAGATCTCAATTCTAGCTTGTATACTTGATCCTTCTTGATCAAATGTATCTTTTCAGCTTCACAAGGATATTTTAGTTATCCTTATAATTCACTTCCTCTTAGCATCATTAAATCTTCAATTATCTTCCTTGCATTCACACTTTCTAAATCTGAACTTGACCTTATATTTATATCTTTCATATTGTCAAGTCGGCTAGAGTATAATTTAGAATAATTAATATTTATCTCCTCAGTTTGCTAGAACTAGCAGATAATTCAATTGAACTTAATATGCCAAAACAAGAAAATCCTTTGTTAGCTGACTCTGCTCAATAGACACTAACTTAGAAACGATTTTTCTATGTTAACCAAGTGAACTCGGTTAACACTGCATATTCGCAAAGTTCCTTTGGTAACCAAGTGAGCTCAGTTAGCACTGGTTCCATCCAACATTTCCTTCATTAACTAAGTGAGCTTAGTAAATACTCAACATTCGCAAACTTTCCTCTGACACTCGAGTGAACTCGGTAGATACTATTTTTTGAACTACGCAAACTCTGGAATGCTCGACAGACATAGAAAATTGTCTTCAATGCCTGAGTGAGCTCGACATACACTGATTGGTGATGATATGACATTTTGTGTAACATCAAAGACAATACACAACTAATCAATTGTATTCAACAATCTCCCTCTTTGGCATCGATGGCAACACATGTCATAATGCAATGAAATTTTTAGAGCAAGAATAAAGTAAGAAATTATCCTTAGTTTCATTCTAATTCTCATCCACAAGCACTCCCTCTATCAATGTGTACTCTTTCTGGCTTTAGTTTCTCCCTTTGTCAAAAAACTTCTATTTGCTACAACTTCTTCTGATAGCAAACTCCATCTTTAATATTAGACCAAGTTCATTCTCCCTTTGTACATCTCTTTACAAAATTTCTTTAAGATATGACAGAAAACTTCTCTCTTTGACATCTCATGCCAAAGACAATAATTAGTGAATATCAATGTACCTCAAGTACTGATTCATTTGCAATATGCCCTTGTCAATACTGCACCAACTGATTGATCTTCAACGTGCTCTAGTTGATGCATCACTGAACTTCATTTAGTGAGCTTCAGATATGAGAATGACCTCTAGCTTACCTCTTAGATATAGAAATGTATCCTTAGATAATAGCTTGGTGAATATGTCTGCAATTTGTTCTTTTGTATTCACATGTTCTAATTTACTTCTTTATCTTGTACCAATTCTCTCAAGAAATGATATTTTATAGCAATGTGTTTTGTTTTGGTATGCATCACTAGATTCTTTGATATATTGATTATCACAGTGTATAACTACTAGATCCTTGATCTCTATCTTCATACCTGCCAACAGTTGTTTGAACCAAACAATATTAGAACAATTGATTACTGTTGCCACATATTCTGCCTCTATTGTGGATTGAGAGATACAATTCTATTTCTTGCTTGTCCAAGACATGAGTCTTTTACCAAGAATGAATGCTCCACCATTAGTGTTTTTTCTGTCATCAATACTTCTTGCCTAATCAACATCTGTGAATACTTTTAAATCCAAATTGCCTCCTATTTTGTACCATAAACCATATTCTTCAATACCTTTCAAATATCTCATGATTCTTTTGATGCCATCATGTGATTTTCTTTGGGATTTGTTGAGAATCTTGCCACCATACTGATTGCTAATGCAATATCAGGCCTTGTATGCACTACATACTGCAATTTTCTAATCATTGATTTGTATGTGGTCTCATCTACCTCTCTGGAATCATCATTTTTGGAAATTTTATGTCCAGTAGACATAGGAGTTCCAATTGATCTTGAATCTTCCATTCCAAATTTCTTTAGTATCTCCTTGATATATTTAGATTGAGTAATGTAAATACCATCTTTCTTTTGCTAGATTTGCAATCCAACAAAAAATTTTCTTTCCAAACATAGACATTTCAAATTCTTTACTATTTCTTCTTAAAATGCCTTGCATAAGTCATCATTTCCTATAAATAAAGTGTCATCCACGAATATTTCTGCCAACACAATCTTCTTGCTTGGTCCTTCTTTGATATACAAACTATTGTTATCAGTTGTTCTTTGAAAACCAATTTGCACCAAGTAGTTATGAAATCTTTCATACCAAGCTCTAGAAGCTTGCTTGAGACCATATAATGTTTTGTGTAACCTACAGACTATATCTCTTTTGCTAGCACCTAAAAAACCTTTAGGTTGTTTTATGTATACTTCCTCATCAAGAATTTCATTCAAGAATGCAGATTTTACATCCTTTTGATAAACTTTAAATCCTCTGTGGGCTAAATATGCTAGTAAAGTTCTAACACTTTCTAATCTTGCAACAGGAGCAAAAGTTTCACCATAATCAACACCTTCTTCTTGAGAATAACCTTTACATACTAACCTTGCTTTATTTTTGAAAAAATTTCCATCTTCATTTAGCTTATTTCTGAATACTCACTTTATGCCAATTACATATATATCCTTGGGTCTAGGAACAAGAGCCCAAGTTTTGTTCTTCTCTATCTGTTCTATTTCTTCATTCATTCCTTCAATTCAACTTTTATTATCCAAAGCATCTTTAACATTTCTAAGTTCAAATTTAGCAAGTAAACATGTACCTTTCAATTTGTTTCTTGTCATTGTTCCATCCGATTTGTCTCTAATGATTTGGTTAGGTGCATGATGCCTTTTGACATATCTTGCTAGCATAGATACTTTGGATTTGGAGTTGTTTTATTGATTTCATCATGAACCTTAGTATTAAGCTCAGGTCCTACTATCTATGACTCGGATCCATCAGACTCAGTTTGCTCTAGTGATAGCTTGGTAGCCTATGACTGCGACTTGGGTCCTTTAGACAGTGACTCGGGTTGCGCAGATTGCAACTTGGTAGCTATTGGAGATTTCGGGGACTCGAGAGGTGAAGCCTCTTGTCTACCAGATAGATTTGGCAAGGTATCAGGTTCATAGTAAACAAATCTTCTGTAATCCTTAGGCTCTTTGTTTCTTTCTTCTTCACTCTTTTTTGCAAACTCATCAATTCTCATATGCGCACTTTCTATGATTATATGAGTAGACAAATTCAAACATTTATATGCTTTATTTCTGCAAGAGTATCCTAGGAATATGCCTTCATCACCTTTTACATCAAACTTACCTTTCATAGATTCTTTTAAGATATAACATTTGCTGCCAAATACTTTCAAGTAACTTACATAACTTACATTAGGTTTGTAGCCATACCATAGTTCATAAGGAGTTTGATTTGAGTCTTTCTTCAGTTGTACTCTGTTCAAGGTATGCACTGCAGTGCTAATTGCTTCTTTCCAGTATTTGATTGCAACATTGATTTCTATCATCAATTTTTTTGCACAATCTATGATGGATCTGTTCCTTCTTTTAGCTATACCATTCTACTGAGGTATACTAGGGGTTGATACTTGTCTTTTAATTTCTTTTTCAATGTAGAATTCATTAGAGATGAATTCACCACCTATGTTTGATCTTAAACATTTCAACTTCTTTCTAGTTTCTTTTTCTACTCTTGCCAGATACCACTTGAATTTTTGAAAAGCTTAAGATTTTTCTTTTAGTTATATTACAGTCATCATTCTAGAATAGTCATCAACAAAAAGAATGAAAAATTTATCTTCACTGTAACTCTCTATTCCAGTAGGTCCACATAAGTCTATATGCACAAGCTCTAAGACTTCTTCAGAATGATAGTTCTTGCTTTTGAAACTAGTCTTTCCCATCTTACAAATTTGACAGTTTTTGCATAGATCCATATTAGGTTTCTTCAAGCTAAGAATACCTCTTACTCTTCTATTTTTGCTTATTTTAACCAGATTATCAAAGTTCATATGACATAATCTTTTGTGCCATAACCAACTTTCTTCTACATGAGCAATAAAACATGAATTTTCACTAAAAACTAGATGAAATAGGTTACCTTTTGTTTGTTTGCCAGATCTAACAAGATTTTCTTTTCCATCCAGCAGTTTGGCCTTCCAATTCATAAATTCTACCTTGAATCCAATGTTATTCAAATGTGTCACACTCATTAGATTGTGCTTTAGTCCTTCAACCCAATAAGCATTATCACATATAAGTTCATTGGTCAATGAGATACATCTTTTTCCTTTTATGCAACAAGGTTCATTGTTTCTAAATCTCACACTACCACCACCATAATGTTCCATGTGCTCAAACTTTGTTTTGTCTCCAATCATATAATGTGAGCAGCCACTATCAATAATCCATGTATCATTTTGCTAATATGAGAGATAAGTTTCATCTTATCTCCTTCATCATCAAATTCATCATTTACAACAATATATACAATTTCATCTTCACTGTTATCAGAATCTTTAGCTATAAAACAAGATTTCTTACCTTTGTCCTTGTAGTTTTTGAATTCCTTCTTGCCTTTGTACTTATTACTTTTATTTTCATCTTTTTTTCCTCTATTTGGGCACCTTGCAGCAATGTGACCAACTTCTTCACAAGAAAAGTAGATAAGAGGAATCTTACCTTTGTACTTTTCTCTACCTTTCAAATATTTACTTGCAAGTAAGGCTTCAAAAACTTCAAGATCATTGTCAAAACTATCTTCTTCTTCACTTCTTCATTGATTAGCCTTTGATTTCTTACTTCTTTTCTTGAGTGAAAGTTTGGCTTCAAATGCAGACTCAATACTTTCGGAACAAGGAACATAGTTATCATAGTTATTCAACTCAAAAGCTATCAATCTTCCAATTAGAGCATCCAAAGATATTTTTCTATTTGGATCACATCTCATTTCTTGAATAGCAGACACTCTAATTGCATAGATAGGAAGAAGGGTTCTGAGTACTTTGCTTACAACTATTTTGTCCTCAATGTCTCCTCTAGATGCTTTGATTGTGTTCACACTTGTTTTAATTCTCTCAAAATGTTTTGCAATGTTTTCATCTTGTCTCATCTTCATCTGATCAAATTGTCCTCTAAGACTTTCAGCTTTAACTCTTCTTACATTATCATCTCCTCCATAGATGTCTTTCAGTTCAATCCACATATCATAAACTATAGTACAACTTTTGACTTCATCAAAGTCAACATAATTAAGAGCAGATGCAATGTCAATCATCATGATGTTATGATTTTTCTTTTCAGCAATATCTTCAACTGATAATGTTCTAGTAGGAGTCTTGTATATAGTATCAAGAAACTTACAACCTGAATCACTGGTAGTTGCTAGATGTAACCTCATAAGTCCTTGCCATACTGCAAAATTGTCTCGGTTCAACTTGGGAATTTCTCTTCTATAAGACATCCTGATCTTTAGCTTAGGTCCTTGAAACCTTCTCTGCAAGCATCAAAATCTCTAATACCAATTGTTCGAAATATGAGAAGAGTAACTGAGAGGGGAGGGGTAAATCAGTTACCACAAAAATAAATCCTAGATCCCTTAAATGTCTGTACAAAATAAACTCTGAAAAATAAACTCTGTTAATGCTTGGCAAACACACAGAAAAATGTTGTAACTTGGTAAACATTGAAAATGCTCAGCAAATACTTAACATGAAAATCTTAAGATATTATCTGTGATTACTATTACTTTAACTTAGGTGCAAACACATAAGAGAAATAGCATGAACACATTTGACACCAAAATTTCATGTGGAAACTCAATTTGGGAAAAACCACCAATTGCAACTAATTACTGATTTTCATTCTTCTGAAGCGAGCCCTGTTAGGATCCAATTCTGTTAAAGGTTACAAAACACACTGTTAGGTGTGACCCCATTAGAGGATTTAATCACCCTATTAGGAGTGGCCTTGTTAGAGGTCTTTGGACAATTCAATAGAAATGCCACTTTGTTAGAAGATTTACAAATAGTTGTTAAGCCAACTCTGTTAAGAGATTTTGATCACTGCTACAATGGTTAGAGAGTAACAATGAGATGACCTGATTTCAAATGTAAGTAAATTGCTGATTACAGATCTCAATTCTGGCTCGTATACTTGATCCTTCTTGATCAAATGTATCTTTTCAGCTTCACAAGGATATTTTTCTTATCCTTCTGATTCACTTCCTCTTAGCATCATGAAATCTTCAATTATCTTCCATGCATTCACACTTTCTAAATCTCAACTTGACCTTATATTTATATCTTTTATATTGTCAAGTTGGCTAGAATATAACTTAGAATAATTAATATTCATCTCTTTAGTTGGCTAGAACCAACATACAATTTAATTGAACTTAATATGTCAAAATAAGAAAATCCTTTGTTAGTTGACCCTGCTTGGTAGATACTAACTTTGAAACAATTTTCCTGTGTTAACCAAGTGAACTCAGTTAACATTGCATATTCACAAAGTTCTTTTGGTAACTGAGTGAGCTCAATGAACACTCAACATTTGCCAACTTTCCTTTGACGCCTGAGTGAACTCGGTAAATACTGCCTTTTGAACTAAGCAAGCTCTGAAATGCTTGGTAGACATAGAAAACTGTCTTCAATGCCCAAGTGAGCTCTACATACACTGACTGGTGATGATATAACATTTTGTGTAACATCAAAGACAATACACAATTAATCAATTGTATTCAACACTTCCATCATGGAATCTCTCAACGTGATGACATCATGGACTCTCTCAACATGATGTTCACCATCAGATAGTGAAAAAGTTATCATAGCTGATCTTACAATCTCATTTATTCACACAAGAATAGAAATAAGCATAATAAAAGCAAGACTTAGATCCATTTAAGTCTCAAATATTACAAATACCACAAGTATTATGAGAAAGATGGGGATTTCATAAGCACTCCCCCTTAATTATGAAAAGAAGATAGTTGATTAAGCCTCCCTCTGAAGCTAAAAAATCTCCCTCTTAGTTAAAGCAACCTATTGCCTTTCTTGTTGGATCTCTCTGAGGCTAAACTTCTCCCTCTTAACATGTAGCAAATATCTTTATCTCATTGCTTCCTGCAACAAAGAGAGGTTATTAAAAATTCATAAAAGTAAATACATTTACCAAAAGAAAATACATGATTTTCGCTCATAATTCTTCTTTATCATGCATACAAATTTAACAATTTTTCATCCAGTAATTTCATTCACAATATCAAATGTCTTCAATACCAATACGAAGGAATCATCAAAGAATAAAACTAGAAATTAAGTGAAAACTTATCTCTTGATTTTCTTTCAGATTAGATCTCCATGATCATGCAGCCAATACACTTGATTTGTCCCTCCCTCTTATGCAGACTGCATAGCCTTTTTCTTTTGCAACATTCTATGCTATTTATATAGGGAGCAATGGCACAACAAATGAATCTCTGCCTCCAGGCTTTTCTTCTGACAAATATCCTCAAAATACTGAGCCGATGCCATCAAAGATCACATATTGTTATCAAATTAAATAGAGCCAAAATGAGAACAATAGCTGGAAGGCAAGGAGGTATCTAGACATAGATGGCTTGACATAAGTTAAATGCACGAATGAAGCCCAAAATAAGTGATATACTAAAATCATCTGAACAAATGTTTGCAATTCTTCTAAATCACCTCAAAATAAAATAACTTGGCATCCTGCATAAGAATCAATGACCAAAGCCTACAAATAATAGTTGAGCCCAAATTTGCAAAGATTTACTGGAACAAAGATTTAACTACCTTAGGGCAATAAATTAGCAGAGGAGACAAGATCAAATAGAAAATTCAAAATCTTACGATACACCCAACTCATCTTCAATGCTTCTTTCTTCTACCTCTATTGATATCGAGACACCATATGACATTGATATACAACCTTAGAATACAATGAATGTTTATTAAATGAAGGTTTGCCTCCCATATCAAGCATACTTAGAGAGCAATATACTTAGAAAATGCTATGGTAACATCACATCTCAGAAACTCCCAACGCTTTAATTAATCAAGACTTATAGAATATAGAAATAATTTGCATGATAAAAGTATCTATCAAGGAATTCTTGGAGGGGTAAAGAAAACATATTTGAACCATAGCAATGACATGACATCATATATGAATGCTATTGTGAATGTTTGATAGAGAACCAGAAATAAAGATTTCCTAGTGCCTTCCGACTCAGTCACAACAATGGAGAAAAATAGGATTGCAAAGAAATTCCTATGACCAATCTGTGACCTTTATCATGAGAAAGTTGGGAGCTTTGATGGAAATAATTTCCACTTTTGCATTCTTTTCCGATGACTTGGCTTCTGTGCTCTCCATGAGTAATCAAGTGTTGTTAATCCTGCTCTAGAATTTTATTTGTGTGATAAAAATCTGAATTTCATCAACCATTCCTCCTCATCAATCGTTATCTAAAATAATGGCTTGCCTTGTAGTCTTCGCATAAAAATTCACGACTAATACACCTCTCATGCGATGGCATGCTAATGACCATATGAGCATGGAAACAAATAAACAAAATATAGAAAAAAAATTCCTGAAGCAACCCAACAAAAAGAAGACACAGAGGACCTTGAATTCATATTGCATACTACAAAAAATTGACGTTACAAGAGAGATTCTTCAATGATACTCCATAACCACCTTTGGTTAATACGATAAGAAGCAAATGAAACCAAGGACATGGAAACATAAAAGACAGTAACCAACGCATGCTTTAACACACACCACTCGATACCAAGGATACCAAAACCAAAAAGCCAGAAACGCATGCCTAAACGCACACAACATGGATAGAAAATGAAAGAAACCTAAAGTGCTCATAAACACGAGCAAAAGCATAGAAGAAAATATACCTAGTTATCATAAATAAATAAAAACTTCTAAAATTGCAAATACAATGTTCTTTTGAGAGCTATATCAATCTTGGCTTTGATAACATGTTAAATCTAGAGCCCATAAATCAATGGTGATAAACAGCAATAAAGAGCCAAAACTGAACCAATAAATATCAGAAATATCTTGGAAAAACCCTTCAAGAATGAAGGGAAAAACCCAGCCACACAACAAAAATGTGTTTATTAATAATGAAATGTTCAAGCCACACAACAAAAATATGTCTTTATTGATAATGAAATGTTCAAGTGTACAATATCCTTTGCTTGAAGCAAATATATAACAATAGTAGAGACTCTTCACATTATATCCAAAGGTCTCTTGAGATTCCCATAACTCCTATAATTAATTATAACTCTTTGGATATTTACGCCTCAATGCATGTGAATGACATATTTAATATTACAAATTAAACTTAAGTGACCTTTTCAACTAAAGATGACAATAATGGTAATAATGTCCAAATTTCAAGAGATAAAGATCTCTATCACAGCTACAATTTTTAACAGACTAAACTAAAAATTGACTCTTAAGTGTAGTGGGAAAGGAGGAGTCGTCAATCTTTTCCAAACTCACTTCAGATTTCCTACCAATGATCACGGACTCTTTTTATGCTTCCCAGCTTTGAGCACCTTTTCCAAAGTGCAAATAATTAACATCTCCTTGATTGAATTTGCTCAAACAACCATGGCTCTAGGAGCTGAGGCAATTTGAGAAATATTTCACATTTTCTTCAATATCAGGTGGAAGCATGTCCTAATACCTGCAGATGACCACAAAGGTCTAGGTACCATCCTAATTGACAAACAAACTCTTCAAAACCTGCACTAGGCTTCTAAAACTCATACACCACCTCTCACGTACCTGTACAACCTACACAATGAAATTGACCCTTAAAATAAATTTGAAATTCACAGCAATGAATCCCAAAATCAGACCCAACTTGGTTGCCTAACCATAAAGAATTTCCACAAGCCAAGTTCAATCACTTTTCACACCATCTGATGCCCTAAACCAGAAAACCAAGGAAGTAGAGCTTTCTCTAGATGGGATTGTACTGACAGGTCTGAAAGCATGCTAGAAACTCCTTTAGACACAACAAGAAGAAAACATCTTAGACTATATAATCTCAAAGAGACTCAAATCAATTAACCCTGAAAATATTTGCTTGTTTTTAAATCTGGATTACCCAAACTCTGTTAAAAGTTAAAACACTGGTGATTCCTTAGTAAAATCACCCTAACAGCCAGAGAGGATCTTTCACCACCAAGCCTTTTTATTTTTTAGTGAGGTTTTCCTCCTCAATAAAACACTGGAACAATTTCTTTGTTCATTCCGACAGCATCCTGCTATGTGCACTTCTTTAAGTAATCCAAATGATAGTTTCAAATCCTCATTTTATATAGTTGGAGGGAAAAAAGAGCTATTTAAAATTTAAAAATAAATTATTTTCCCTAAGTGGCCTTAGAATATAAAATTGACTTATGTCAAAGCACCCTTTCCCGTAGGCATTCGCTTGAGGGGACATAACATCAGTTTAAATAAAAACGCTGAAGTAAAAAATATAACATTAACTTTATAACTTATCTCAACCACATTGCAGAAAGCACCACCAAAGCACCAAATTCTAAAATTGATCATGCTAAGAAGCCAATGCTATTGAAGAGGGATGTTGGAATCCAAAATGAGTACCTACTAAAAATGATAATGTCTTCCAAGAACTATGGAGAACTCAGAAGGCCAAAAATGCTACAAAGAGTGTCCCAACAAATTATAGCATAAACTGATCACTATAGTGCTATTGAAAGCCAATAAAAATTGAAGCCTAACTCTCCAATATTCTTGGAGTCCTCTCCAACACATCCAGAGGCTTAGAAACAAACTAGGGATTGGCCCAACAGTTACAGAACAACATTGCATAAAAATGTGAACACTACATCCTTACACTCTTATGATAGGGGTCCTCTTTGAATAGGAATGTGGGGGGTGAAACACACTAAGCCCTAGAGTCTTATGCGTATGTCAAGGCATTGAGTTTGGTAGTTCCTTTAGGGTTGTAGCTATTAAAATTATAAAACAATAAAGGTGACTGATATTGTCAGGACGATTGATCCATTTCCTTTCATTTATAGGCAATCTCTTGTTATTTAGTGTTTCCTAAGAGAGCATATGGCAAGTGTTGATTGAAACTTATAATTGACTGCAAATATGTAATGCAATATCTCTCCTATCAATGCATACAAAACTTAAATGCCAAATGCATTAGGATAAAATTTATTGATGATATGATGATGTAAACCATAGGGACTTACTAAACCTGCTGCTTAGATTTTGGGTACCATCAACACCAAGATGAGTGGCATCCCTCAACTTCCATTGTCATATCAAGACTCTTTAACTTAACACTACTTGTTATATCCAACCTCCTTGTTAAGAAAGTTAGTTGAAATGTAATTATGAGTTGTCGATGTTAAAACACCTTCTTTTGGGGAATATTTACTAAAAATCCAAATTGGATCAACTTAACATCCTACTACTTCTATCTATATTCAAAATGACCTTGTAACACACATAACAATCTAAAAAATTCCTAATCTAATTATTCTCAGCAAGACTCTAAGCATACATGTATTATAGGGGTCTAAAAAAATTGAAGGGAGTTCTTACCAAATTTAGACAACTTAAGAGTCAAATTCACTTGAAGTTGCTTCCTAAGAAGCAAATTATAGTATACAATTTTGGCAGTATCAACACTGTCAAATTCAGTAAGATGCTAGTTATTCTGATGTTGTGGTGGTTCTACTTGTGTCATGGAAATTTTACAATTAAGCTGGATGTTTTCTTTGTAGCAGAAGAGGCTTTCTACTAGAGAAATTAACATGTAGGTTAACAATTGTAGATGTTGTCTCTTCTAGTTCATTGCCTAATAAGCTTCTTGAAATAGCCTTAACCTGTTGAGTTTTGTGTAAGGGATCAATGTAAATAGTAAACAAATTATTATTAACAGATTTCTTTCATTATTCATATAACTTTTGAGAGGTTTCAAGTCTCAAAATTTACCCAAATTAAACTTATCGTTTTCTGTTTTTAAAAATCCATATATGATCCTGTTAACTGCCTCTCTGAGGATTCCAAGTTGTGTGTGTGGGTGTATCTGTGTGTCTGAGCTTCTGTAGATTATTTTCTTCTAGTTTGCTAGCCATTCCTTAGTTAAGGAAGGGAACAGCTTGATTCGATCTCGAAAGGTGTTGAAATGCAATTTTTGTTAAGTCGTATTGTTATTATTTTCTATCCTGCGTTCAATTTTAATAATGTGGTTTTTAATTTGGATGTCTTGCATGAGTCTTGAGATGATTCAATAGTTGTACAACCAGCCATTTTTAAAAACTCTGTAGTAATTTAGTGTACATTCCATTAAGCAATGTGCATTAGAATTGTCTCATAATACTTTGAATAATTGCAGTACCTATCAAATGCTGCCTTGGCACGAACAAGCGTGGCAAGCACAACTGTCATATCTTCAACATCAGGTCTGTTCACTCTTTTCTTTGGGGTAATGCTGGGTCAAGATTCCCTTAACATTTCAAAAGTCATAGCCGTGTTTGTAAGCATGGCTGGAGTAGCCATGACAACTGTTGGAAAGACGTGGGCTGCAGATGATTCGAAGCTGAGCATTTTTGGGTACATTCTTCATTTCTGTGTTCATTTTTCATGCTTATGTATCAAATATACAATATAGAATTATCTTTTGCAACAAAAACATTTATAAGCACACACCAGAACATTTTCTCAGCGTTCAGATTTTATAGCCATAGAGGAAGAAGTCTTGTATAGTTTACAAGATTGAATCAGTCTATTTAGAAATGAATTCACAAAATCTTGTGCTGTAGCAATTTTGTCAGTGGTGAGTGGATTGTACTTCTGGGTGCACTGTTATATTATGGACTAAGGTATACCAGCATTTTTGACTTTCTGGTGATTGGAAGTATTAATGTTTTTTCAATTATATATGTTGGTTTGCAGTTCCTATCATCATTCAATTGTAGGAGATATATTTGGACTTCTTTCTGCAGTCACCTATGGCATTTTCACTGGTAACATCCTTATTGCAGTACTATCACTTTCTGAGTTTCACACTTGTCTTGTTACAGACTAGATATAAATTTGTGAATAAATTTCAATACTATTTTGTTTATGCTGGTGTTGTTTTTCTACATTTCAGTATTGCTCAAGAAACTTGCTGGTGCAGAAGGGGAAAAGGTTGATGTGCAAAAGTTTTTTGGATACATTGGTTTGTTCAGCCTTGTTGGTCTTTGGTGGCTTGGTGAGACAGATTCCATTCATCAAATTTTGTACTTGATTTGAATACTGGGTTTTGTAACAGATATTTATGCAAATGAAAACATTCAATCAACTTATGTATGATAGATATGATCTGATACAACCACAAGAAGGTAAGTTGGTTCTTGCCAAACCAAAATATTTTTCCCTTTCAACTGCATGTTTCCTAATTCACCTTTTTCCATGTCACAGTTCTAACAGTTTCCAATGAATCTGTAAAGTCTTCTCAGTGATTGTGGAGTTGATCTAACCAATACGAAAATTTAATCATCTGTGTTATTACAAACTATCCAGTAGCAACGACAGAGAAGATTCTGTCTTGGCCAAAAGCACCAGGAAACCGAATATAATTTGTTTTCCTTTAGCCACTGCAGCTTTCTTAAATTGCAAAGCATTTCAGGGAGGTTTAGAGAAAATTAAGTTTTGTTAGTTTAGATTATTGTCAGAGAAGAGGGAAGACCTTCAGTTTTTGAATCAGAATTGTGAGGGATTTCTTCCAAGTTTAATAAGAATTATATAGCAATAGTCTATAGAATATAATTTTGTCCTATCTTCTATTGTATATGAATGTTTGGAACTGTGAGTAAATATTTATGTGTGCTCTAGTATCCTCTCCTTTTGTAATGTCCCCAACTAGGACCAACCTTAATTTGCTCCTGAATTCCCAATTAGGGTTTTGATTGCACTTTGGAATGGCATCTTGTAACATTCCCTAGTAGAAAATTCTAATTCCCAAACGAGTAATCATATATCACTATGCTTTTAAATCAAATTGAGGAACAGTCATTGATTCATAATACATATTTATGTCCTAATTCCTTACTTCTCTCCTAGTCACTAACCTTAACAAGGATGGTAGATTTACTATGCCAAGGGGGCATGAAATAGTCTACAAGCGGGTTCCCTCAAGGCTCTTACCCATCTTGGGACCTACACATCATGTGACCGAATTTACTTTGCCTTTAACTCCACAAACTCTCTATTATCTTAACAGTAATTAATGAGTGAACAATGAATCTGAATAGACTAAGTGTATATCTCTATTTTGGTTTCAAGTGATTTTTGGGACATGTGTGGTTTGCCATTAACTCCAACACTTTGGACTATATCCTTCCTTGCAACGATCACTACAATGAGTAATTTTCTCAAAATAGTTTATATATTGTGTTGAAAGGAACATTGTTACATAACAAAAAATTAACACAAGACACATCTGATTCCCTGTATTTCTCATTATTCCACATTGCATCTTCAAATGAAGATTGTGATCCAAGTGTATTTTAAGGAACAAAAAGCCTTGTGTTGGATGTGAGTTTTCTGCAAATTCTGATCAACCAATACTGATATAATGCTTTTACTCTTGTTGAAGATGGTCGGGCAATAAATGCTAAAGGAGTAGACTTGTATTTGATGTGTGTCCTTTATCCACATTCTTACAGACCCTTTCCAGGTCGGTCCTATATATAAACTAATAAGTATTTTTCCAAGATTGGTGTCTCTAAGGATTTGCAATTAGTTAGTAACTACACTAACTATAACTATGCAATAAAACCTTATTAAATGCTCCCATGAAGGCATTGATTAGGTTAATAACTTAAAGTATTTATGAGGCCAATCCACTTAAGGATCTTTATGCTTTACCAGATCTGTACGATTTGCAGATTCAGATAAGTATATATCAGAGTTACCTCATATAAAATTAACACTCCCTCTTAACTTGATAATCAAACTGAGAGATAACATATCTAACACCATCAATTAAGATGAATAAGCATAGATTGATACTCTATATCTATCTGAATCTTCTAAGCATGTGGTATCATTGAACACATGATACTATGTCATACTACAAGACTTGTGATATGACTTATCACTTGCGATAACAGTATTGCATGGAATGCAATATACAAGATAAAATCCAGAGAGTGATTAAATTCTTCCTTTATCCAAGTTGTGATTCAAAGGTATTGACAAACCTATATCACAATATGATCCTGAGCTAAGATCTGCCAGTACACAGGATAAAATTCGGAGAATGATTAAATTCTTCCTTTATCCAAGTTGTGACTCATAGGCACACAATGTGATCTTGAACTCATCTAGATCTAACAGTAGTTCTCTACTTTCAGTACATTATTTCAAAGATCGTCATCTCTCATAATGTCTTTTATACAAGTATTCATTATCTCAGAGATTGTCACCTCTTAGATAATGAATACTGTTATATCGCAAATTTTTCCCTAATTTTAAATTTTCTTATAACTATTTGATTTAACGAATTATTCTTTCATGATCATGTGAAATAGTTAGTTATTTATATACATTGTATTAATTGTTGATGAAATGGTCAGTAACCTATAACTGTTATTAGATGGTTAGCAATTGTTTGATTTAGAATAATGATTAATATTTTTTTTTAATGAATTACTATGGAATTATTATTATGGCGGAAGTGTTTTTCATGGGTGATTGTCGCAGAAGATGAAGAAGGGGGAAGCATTGCTAAAGGGGATAATCGGAATGGGATGTCCGCTTACTTTAGTAATCAGGATCGGCAGGTATGACCTTAAACTTCCTTGGAAGGGTTACAATGACTTGACCACAGGATACATTATGGGACCCACATGAGCTATTAAGAAAACAATCTAGCAAAAACATAAAATAATCTAATTTAAATATATGACATACCTCAAGAGATTCTTAATTAATCTTCATCATATTATTATAATAAATACTTAAATATGAACATATAAATATAAAAATGAAATGGCACAAATAAATTATAATAACGTAATATAATGATGTCACCCCATTGATATACTTACATGAATGTATATAAGAATATATTATAATAATAAATGAAAATTATGATCTTTTCAACTTTTTATTTTATTCCTTCTTCCCACTCTTTTCATAATTCGATTTACTCACTTGGAAGCCAAATGGTTTTAAATCTTTAAACCAATGGAAGCCGAGAAGCCATGACTAGTCCTTTAAGAAAAAGTCGTGATAGGAGTCAGACATCTTTGACCCCAGCTTTCCATCCTTTTCTGCTATGTTTACCATAAATTCTGTCTACTTAAGCTGAGTTCAATACTGTTTTCTTCTTACCCGAACCTTGCAAATATTTGAACCAAGCAATAATTGAAATTGGGTGATTTAACTAAGCCGAGTAAGAGTTTCGGCTAGAGGACGGAAGGGTGCCAAGTTCAAATCAGATCTTCATTTGCATACATATCAGGTTACGAAAGTCTTTCCATCAAAATTAATACTTTCATCTTTTCTGAATGTAAGTCTGACTATAGTCGGCTAGGCATAGAAATCAAATATTATAACTAAGATTATTATATGTTGCTTTGTTGATGACCTCTTGTGAATTTCATAGAGTTCCAATATTGATCTTTTTATAATTTCATTGTATCTTAGACCACCATTAAGAAGTCGAATGGTAGCTGTAGGAGTCTTATAATGATAGTATGAACCATCACCAATAATACGGATATCAATGGCATTGATCATGTTGTCTTAATCCATGATATAAAGAACAGAATGCTCATAAATTTCTAACACCTAGGATTCACTGGCAATGAAGCTATGAAATGGTGAAGAGGTGTAAATAAAAGGGACAGAATGTTCATAATCTTTTAGGCACCTAGGATTCACCGGCAATGAAGCCATAAAATGGTGAAGAGAAGGAATGAACCTGCAAGGAAACAGGAAAGAAATCAAATATGAATATCTTAAATAATGAAATACTTAATAGCTCATGCTTATTCCTATAATAGAATCCATTGTCAAGTCGAGTGGTAATGATCAGGTCAATGTATCCATCGAAAATCCTTGGCCAAGGTGGTTTATAGGCATATGTGCCATCCAATGATCACTTGATATCTGTAACATCAGTTATATAGGTATAACTGAGTGGGTACTCAAAACACCCAGTAGCTCAGATGGTTGAACCGAAGAACATCTCAAACCTAACCCCAAGGTAGGGAGGGTCATTCTAATATAATAGAATGTGTGGGGATAAGTATGGTCCGAGGTTGGGAGGTTAATCCTATGAGAATGCTTCTCCTCTCACCAGTGCCAAGGCTTGCACAACCAGATAAAAGATCCTCCGATGATACTAGTACATTTCCTTCTTTCTTGTTAAGCATTTACTTTAATTGTTAATGAATTTATCATGAATATATATATGTTAGTTAGTCATTTATTTCAGTTGAATCTAACTATAGTTAGAGTAGTTATTTGTTCTTTCAATTGAATAGGATTATGCTTATTTTTGGCTAAGTATGATTATAGTTATTATAGATAGTCATTATTCTATTTATTTCAGCTGAACATGAAGGTACAATTACGAATAGTTAATAATCGATCTTGAATATGATTACAGTCATTTTTTGTTATTTGTTGAAAAGTAGTCATTGTCATGTGAAATGGATTCAGTTACTTATATAAATGTTGGGGATTATTAGTATTAAATGTCTTTGTTTTAGATATGAAAATCCATTTGTTACATATGGTATTAGAGCATTGGGTTCAACACTGCACCTAGGGCACACTACCTTCTATGTAAACCTGAAAGATTCTAGAATGATTGCACAAGATGCAAGTATGGAAAACACCACGCAAGAAGGCTCGACATCCCATTTTTCCTTATTTAATTAAAAACATGCCTAAATACAATTATACTTGCTGCTCCATGCCCCAAGACAACGAAACTCTGAACCGGGCATTACAACAGATAAAGAAAGAAAGAGTCAAATGGACTACTGCTAGTAAAGTAGTATATAGGAACAAGTTAATTCAAAACTGGAATGCTTGACAGGGAAACTCTCTTTTACAGTTCCACAAATCCTAGATGGTGCGGGATATTGACCAGTCTAAGCCAAAACTAAATGCTGAAGAGCAAGATTAAATATTTTGATGTAAACATCCTCAATAGAGGAAATTTTTGTAAATAAGGTTGCTCTAAGAGTAGCAGCAAAGTATTAAGTTAATTAAAATTTATTTCATGCGTTTCATGCATTCACAAGCTCTTTTTGTTGCGGAAATTCTTAAACATGTATGAATTCAATAAATTGACACAAATTTGTAAAATTAACAGGTGAAACCAATAAACAAATAAAATGAACAACAAAAAGAACGTTGCAAATCAAGGCATAATCCGTGAAAACACTCAATCTTTTAATGACTTGTTACTTAGATTTTGCAAAAAATGCAACTGAAGTTGGAAAACATGGAAAGAAGAATAAATGAGATGGCAGCCCAGATAGGCAATAATCACAAGGAACTCAGTCATCATCTCCTCTTAGAACAGAGATAGAAGTCTCTAGACATAAAAGAGAACCTCTTCACCCAAACAAACTAAAAAACAAGAGAAACAAGAAATAATGGCTGATTTGTCAGTAGATATTAAGAAAATCAAACCACCCAAGTTTTTTGGTTCTAAGTCGGGGGAGGAAGCAAAAGCTTGGCTAACTAAAATGGAACAATATTTTAAAACTAGAAACTTTTCTAAAACCTCAAAAGTGGTTTTGGGATATATCAATTTACTAGAAAAGCTACAACCTGGTGGGGAAACACCAAAGTTGAACAGAACATTAAAACCACTGAGATTACTTGGGAAAAGTTTGTAACCATATTTAGGAACCGCTGGCTGCCTCAAACCTTTTATGATAAAAAACTACTAGACTTCCAAAACTTGAAGCAAGGAGATATGACAGTACACAAGTACTGGGAGAAATTTACCCAACTGTTAAAGTGTGTACCACCATATCAGCAGGATACCAATCTGAAAATGAGAAAATTCATTATGGCTCTAAACAACGGAATAGGTGAAGCAGTTGATGTTCTCACTCCTCAAACCATGGAGGAAGCTCTAGAGAAGGTTGTTCGGCAAGGACACAAAATCAAAAAAGATGACTCCATCCGGGACAATAAAAGGAAAACAAACTCAAATTCAGAAGGTGCTGATCTTGGATCTTAGAAAAGATAGTTTAAGGACTTCAAGTACATCAAACTAGAGTCAAAGGGAAATAGAGTTAAGGATGTTAAAAGTAATTTTAATGCAAATAAGAATAATAAGAATAATGAGGAAGGGACCACTTTCAGGGTGCTTCACTTGAGGAGGAGATCATTTCACTAATAAATGCCCCAAAAAACCCAACACCAATCAGCCACAATGACCACCTCTTCCACAAGAACAAGAAGTTTATCAGCAGAGGATCCATGTAGCCCTGGATAATAAGCAAGCAAAATAGAAAATAGGCCCAATTGAAACTTTGGGTAAGATCTACGGAAACCTTTTCTCCATTTTAGTTGATACTGGAGCTTCTAAATGTTTTATATGACTTAGACTATTAAGTAGATTTCCAAAGAGATCTAGTTTTATGACAAAACCATGGATAGTCGAATATGCAAACCAATCAATGGCTAAGGTAGAGCAGTGTTTGTTTGAGGCTCAGGTTGGCTTTCCAAATTTTTTAATGGAATTGAACTTATATGTAGCACCTCTTGGGTCTTACGACATTATCATAGGCATCAATTGGCTCAGTGAGCATAAGGCCAAGGTGGATTGTCTTGCAAGAACTATAAATTGTTTGGATGATCGAGGTAGGCCGACAAGCATTATAGGGGTTAAACATGAAATTAAATCAAAATAGATATCTACAATGCAACTTAAGAAATATGAAAGAAAAGGCTGTAAGATCTTTGCAGTCAAGGTTGAGGACATGAGAGAACCTAATATCACCACATATGGAGATGACTATATTTATGAGGATGGGGAAATTGGAGAAAAGTTAAAGGAATCTTTTGAAGGAAAAATCCCTATCTAAAGAATTATCAAGATGTGTTTCCTGAAGAACTCCCTGGGCTACCCCCTTCTCGAGTCTTTGATTTCACCATAGATTTGATACTAGAAGCAGAACCCATTTTGTGAGCACAATATAGAATGACTACCATGGAATTAATGGAGTTGCAGATACAACTATAGGACATGTTAGACAAGAAACTGATCCAGCCCAGTGTTTTACCATGGGGAGCCCCAGTGTTGTTTGTTAGGAAGAAGGATGGAACCATGAGATTATGCATAGATTATAGAATGCTCACTAAAGTTACTATCAAGAACTCGTATCCACTTACTAGAATAGATGATCTTAATGATCAAATGAAGGGCGTGACAGTGTTTTCCAAAATTGATTTGAGGTCAGGTTATGACTAGCTCCGTATTAAGGACGAAGATGTATTACACAAAACTGCATTCAGAACTAGGTATGGACATTACGAATTTACAATATTGCCATTCAGGTTAACCAATGCCCCAACAACTTTTATGAACCTAATGAATAACATATTTCAAGACTATCTAGATAAGTTTGTGTTGGTCTTTATAGATGATATTCTTATCTATTCTAAGAACGAGGAAGAACATCAAAAGCATTTGGAAATAGTTTTGCAAAGATTAAGAGAACATAAATTGTATGGAAAATTGTCTAAGTACGCGTTCTATCAAAAGGAAATTCAGTATTTAGAGCACATTATATCAGCTCATGGGCATAGCTATAGATCCATCAAAAATAAAAGCAATTAAGGAATGGCCTATACCTAAAAATGTGTCAGAAGTTAGAAGTTTCATAGGATTAGCAGGATTTTATAGAAAATTTGTCAGGAACTTCTCAAGGATAGCTTATTTGATCACATCACTTTAGAGAAAAGGAAAAATATTCATCTGGACAGAAAAATGTCAATCAGCCTTTGAGTATTTGAAAGAAAAATTAACTACAACACCCATATTAAACGTACCTAATCCACAAAAGCAATTCATAGTTATAACGGATGCTTTCGGAGAAGGATTAGGAGGTGTGTCAATGCAGGATGAACAGATAATTGCTTATGAATCTAGGAAATTGAAGAATTATGAATAGAATTACACACCTCATGATCTGGAGTTAGCAACTATTGTACATGCTCTACAAATGTGGACACATTACTTAATCAGAAAACCTTTTGAACTTCAATCGGATCATCACAGTTTGAAATATATTTTCACACAACCAAATCTAAATGCTAGACAAACAAGATGGCTGAAATTTTTAGCAGGCTACGAATTCGACATAAGTTATATTAAAGGCAAGGAAAACAAGGTGGTAAATTCCCTAAGTAGGAGAAGACACATTTCCACAATGGCTACAATAAACTTCAGATTAAAAGACTAGATTCTACAATATTTAGAACATGATGAGTTTTATGCAGAAATCAACCTAGCTCTTATCAGGGACCCACAGAATGCTAAGTATTTGGAATTTAATTTAGAAGAAGATGGATTACTAAGGTATCACAACAAGATTTATGTACCCAACAACCATGAACTCCGAAGACTGATTCTAGAAGAATCTCATTCAGCTCCATATTCAGGACACCCAAGGGTAACTAAAATGCTATCTGATATAAAACCCCTATATTTTTGGAAAGGAATGAAAAAGGATATAATAGAATTTGTTGCAGGTTGTTTAGAATGCGAGAGAGTAAAAGCAAAACATCAATAACCAACAGGTCTTTTGCACCCTACTGAGGTACCTGAGTGGAAATGGCAGATAATTTCCATGGACTTTGTACAAGAATTACCTATGACATAGAATCGACGCAATACCATTCTGGTAGTGGTTGATAGATTGACAAAGGTTGTTCATTTTATACCGAGGAATCTAACAAATGGAGCATCAGAAATTGCTCATAAATTCATAAAAGAAATTTTCAGATTGCATGGAATTCTAGAGAAAATTATTTCAGATAGGGATGCTAGGATAACTTCTAGACTTTGGCAAACATTATTTTCAGCATTGGGTACTAAATTAAACATCAATTTAGAAAGATGGTCAAACAGAAAGAGTAAATCAAGTATTAAAAGATCTTCTGAGAGTATATTGTATGGACTAACAATACCAGTGGGAAACATACTTACCCTTGGTGGAATTTGCATACAACAATTCCTATTAGTCCACCATTAAAATGGCTCCTTTTGAGGTTTTGTATGGTCGTAAATGTAGAACTCTTATGAATTGGAATCGTTTGGAAGAAAAAATCGTTATTTGACCCGAAATGCTTAAGGAAATGGAAGAACAAATAATCCAGATTCGTCAAAGATTGAAGGAAGCCAATGACAGACAGAAAAGCTATGCAGATGCAAGAACACCTAGAGAATTCTTAGTGGGAGAAAGGGTATTATTAAGGGTTAAACCTCAGAAGAGTACTATCAAGTTTGTTAAGAATGCCAAATTAGCCTCGAGGTATGTAGTACCCTTTGAAATACTAGAAGTTGTGAACCCAGTAGCTTACAAAATTGCTTTACCACCAGCCCTTGCCAGGATGCATGATGTCTTCCATGTGTTGTATCTTAAGAAATACATTATCCATCATGATCATATAATCAATTGGAAACTATTACAGGTGTGAAAACCAAGGGTGGTAGAGGTAGGACCACTCAGAATACTCAAGGTGCTTAAGCTACGCTTACAAAATTGGGAGGTGACACAATGCAAGGTCTAGTGGGATCAATATGTAGAGGATAATGCCACTTGGGAGGATTATCATGAAATTTTCCAAAAATACCCTCATCTTTTCTCTAGAACTGGAAATTGATCATTTCTTTTCTTCCTTAATAAAGTAGATTAAGTGTTGTTTAAAGTTTTGTTGTGATGTTCATCGAGGACGATGAAAAATCTAAGGGGGAGGATATGTTACATCCCAAATTTTGGCCTAATTTTAAATTTGTTCATAATTTTTGGATTTAACATTCATGATCATGTGAAATAGTTAGTTATTTATATACATTGTATTAATTGTTGATGAAATGGTTGGTAACCTATAACTTTTATTAGATGATTAGCAGTTGTTTGAATTAAAATAACAATTAATATGTTTCTTTTATGAATTACTATGGAATTATTATTGTGGCAGAAGTATTTTTCATGGGTGATTGTAGGAGAAGATGAAGAGGGGGGAAGCATTGCTAAACGGGATCATCGGAATAGGATGTTTGCTTCTTAGTTCAATCATCCAGATTAGCAGGTATGACCTTAAACTTTCTTGAAAGGGTTACGATGACTTGACCATAGGATACATTATGGGACCTGCATGAGCTATTAAGAAAATAATCTAGAAAAAACATAAAATAATCTCATTTAAATATAAGACATGCCTCAAGATTCTTAATTAATCTTCATCATATTATTATAATAAATACTTACATACAAACATATAAATATAAAAATGAAATGGCACCAATAAATTATAATAACGTAATTTAATGATGTCACCCCATTGATATACTTACATGAATGTATATAAGAATATATTATAATAATAAATGAAAATTATAATCTTTCCAATTCCTCTTTTCAACCTTTTATTTTATTCCTTCTTCCCACTCTTTTCATAATTCGATTTATTCAATTGGAAGTTGAATGGTTTTAAATCTTTAAACCAATGAAAGTCGAGAAACCATGGCTACTCCTTTAAGAAGAAGCCATGATAGGAGTCGGACATCTTCGACCCTAGCTTTCCATCCTTTTCTACTACGTTTACCATAAAGTCCATCTACTTAAGCCGAGTTCCATGTTGTTTTCTTCTTACTTTTGCATGAACCTTGCAAATATTTGAACCAAGGGTGCCAAGTTCAAATCAAATCTTCATTCACATACATATCATGTTACGAATGTCTTTCCATCAAAATTAATACTTTCATCTTTTCTGAATGTAAGTCCAACTATAGCCGGCTAGGCATAGAAATCAAATATTAGAACTAAGATTATTATATGTTGCTTTGCTAATGGCCTCTTGTGAATTTCATAGAGTTCCCATATTGATCTTTTTATAATTTCATTGTATCTTAAACCACCATTAAGAAGTCAAATGGTAGCTGTAGGAGTCTTATAATGATTGTATGAACCATCACCAATAATATAGATATCAATGGCATTAATCATGTTGTCTTAATCCATGATATAAAGAAAAAAATTCTCATAACTTTCTAACACCTAGGATTCACTGGCAATGAAGCCATGAAATGGTGAAGAGGTGTAAATAAAAGGGACAAAATGTTCATAATCTTTCAGGCACCTAGAATTCATCGGCAATGAAGCCATGAAATGATGAAGAGGTGGAATGAATCTGCAAGAAAACAGGAAAGAAATTAGATATGAATATCTTACATAATGAAATACTTAATAGCTCATGCTTATTCCTGTAATGGAATCAGTTGTCAAGTCAAGTGGTAGTGATCGGATCAATGTACCCATCGAAAATCCTTGGCCAAGGTGGTTTATAGGCATATGTGCCATCCAATGATCACTTGATGTCCGTAACATCAGTTATATAGGTATAACTGAGTGGGCACTCAAAACACCCAATAGCTCAGATGGCTGGATAGAAGAACATCCCAAGCCTGATCCTGAGGTAGGGAGGGCCATTCTAATATAACAGAATGTGTAGGGATAAGTATGGTCCGAGGTTAGGAGATTAAGCCTATGAAAATGCTTCTCCTCTCACCAATGCCGAGGCTTGCACAACTAGATAAAAGATGCTCCGATGATACTAGTACATTTTCTTCTTTCTTGTTAAGCATTTACTTTACTTGTTAATCAATTTATCATGAATATACATATGTTAGTCATTTATTTCAGTTTAATATGACTAAAGTTAGAATAGTTATTTGTTATTTCAAATTGAATAGGAATATGCTTATTTTCGGTTAAGCATGATTATAGTTATGATAGATAGTCTTTATTCTATTTATTTCAGCTGAACATGAAGATATAGTTGAGAATAGTTAATAGTTGATCTTGAATATGATTACAGTTATTTTCTGTTATTTGTTGAAAGGTAGTCATTGTCATGTGAAATGGATTCAGTTACTTATATAAACATTGGGGATTATTAGTATTAAATGTCTTTGTTTTAGATATGAAAATCTGTTTGTTACAGATACAAATGATGAAGCCCATAATAGTCAATAGCCTAACAATAATAATTTAACACAAAATTATTTCTTTATAATTAAAGAATACAGATGTATTATAATTCAGCCATACCAAGTCTTTTTCTGAAGTGATCTATCTTCACTCGAGAGAGGTTTGTTGAGAATATCTGTTGTCTGATCTGCAAATGTATTCTAACTTGACAGTTTTCCTGTCTACCATATCTCTTACATAATAGTAAGGAATTTCAATATGCTTGGAACTATTATGAAAAATTGGATTCACAGAAAGTTTGATGGAACTCTAATTATCACAGTGAATAATAGTGGGATTCATGGGTTGACCAAATAATCCCACAAGTAACTTTTTAAACCAAACTACTTCCCAAGAGGCCATTGTTGTTGCAATGTATTCAGCTTCTGTGGAACTCTTTGCTATCGATGCTTGCTTTCTGCATACCCATGATATCATCGCTGAGCCTAAACTATAACAACATCGTGAAGTGTTTTTCCTATTTGTAGCACTTCCAGCCCAATCTAAGTTTGTGAACTCATGTAAGTCCAAGTCAACTTCTCATACTTGAGCCCAAGGTTGAGAGTGCCTTGTAAGTATCTCATAATGTGTTTGACTGCAACTAGGTGAATCTCCTTTGGCTCACACATAGACTGACTTAAGGCATTAATAGCATAGAAAATATCAAGTATTGTATTTACCAAGTACATAAGAGACCCAATCATCTGTCTGTAAAGAGTAAAATCTATGGAGGGTGATTCTATTGTTACTTCCTTAAGTTTGTGTAGATTAGCCTCCATTGGAGAAGACATAGGTATGTAGTTGCACATTCCAAATCTCTTCAAGATGTCTAATGTATACTTTCCTTGATTAAGTATGATGCTATCCGAGTTCTACCACACTTCTAGTCCTAAGAAGTAATGAAGAAGTCCTAAATATTTCATATCAAATTCTTTGATTAGATCTTTCTTGCATTGATCTATAAGATGATCATCACCTATTATTAGTAAATCATCAACATATAGTATCAAAATTATCATATCATCTTTATCCCTTTAATAATATAGATTTGGATCAGCTTCATTCTTAGAGAATCCTAAACTGGTGAGATATGTATCGATTCTTTCATACCATGCCCTGGGAGCCTATTTAATCCCATAGAGAGTTTTCTTGAGTCTGCAAGCAAAGATTTTAGGATTATGAGTTTCAAATCCTTCAAGTTGTTCCAAATATACTTCTTCTATAATATTTCCATTCAAAAATGTTGTTTTCACGTCCATATGATGTACTTTCCATCCCTTTGATGCTACAATAGCTAGGATTGCTCTTACAGAGGTGTATCTGGCAACTGGAGCAAAGGTTTCTTCATAATCAATTCCCTCCTCCTAAGAGAATCCTCTGACTATGAATCTGGCTTTATATTTTTCAATGCTACCATCAGTAGCATGCTTAATTTTAAATATCCACTTAGAAGAAACAATAGATTTTCCCTCAGGCCTTGGAACAATTCCCAAACATCATTCTTAATAATGGATTGGTATTCTTCCATCATAACGTCCTTCCAAGCTATATGTTTAATAGCATCTGAAATATTGGTTGGTTCTAATTTAGATACATCACTCATGTTTGCTACATAGCTAGAATTTTTTTTGGGTCTTTTGCTTCTCTGAAGGTTCTAGATGGTGCAACAAATTCTTGTGCTTACTCTATAGTCTTAATAGCCCAAAGTGGTCTTTTCTTAGGATTTTGAGTTTCCTCAAGATTAAGATTTTGAATTTCACCTTCAATTTCTTCAACGTTCTCCCTCTGAAACTCAGATTCATGATTTTCTTCAGAACTAGGTATATGTGTAGGATCTTCAAAACTTAGAGCTCTTTTGAATGCTAAATCTTCCTCAAATATTACATCCCTACTAAGTTCAATGTTTTTCTAACCAAGTATGTAAACTCTATATGCTTTAGATGTTTCACTATACCCAACAAAAATACCTTTTCTCCTAGAGGATTCTAACACAATTCTCTTTTCTTTTGGAACATGTATGTATACTAGGCACCCAAATATCCTAAGATGACTAATATTGGTTTAACCTTAGAAAATACTTCTTCAGGAGTTTTATCTCTAAGGTCGGGATGAGGACTTTTGTTTTGAATATAGACAATAGTACATGAGGCTTCTGCCCAAAGATAATATTCTAAATCTTGATCAAATATCATAGCTTTTGTTGCTTCTATAATTGTTCTATTCTTCCTTTCTACTACCCTATTTTGTTGTGTGTTATAAGGAACAGTACATTCCCTCTTAATTCTTGCTTCTTTACAAAAATCTTTAAACAAATCTGAAGTAGATTCCCCTCCATTATCAGTCCTAATAGTTTTAATTTTGTGTCTTGATAGGTTTTCAGTTAAGGATTTGAATTATTTAAATCTCTTAGGGCTTGTTTGGTTGCCAGAATTGTTGAACGCAGAATTAATCTATGCTGGAATAATCTCTCTTTTGGAATTCATGCACTCTTAAAACTAGTTTTGGAATATCATTTCAACCTATTTGGTTGTCCTTGAAGAGGAGTCGGAAAATGTATATTCTATGTTTGGTCGCAACAATTGAAATAGGAATTGGAATAATCTTTTTTATATCTTAATAATTTAAACTTATTCTGATTATATTTTAATGGTTTTTAAAATGGAAAAAATATTTTAAGTTACTTCTTTCTTTGTTAATTGACTTTATCACATCTTTATTTTGCCTCAGAAACTTTCAACAGGTTAAAATCACAAATTGCGTCAAACAATGTAGGTAATATGAGTTCATCACTGGCCAACAAGAGCCTATTACTTCAATAAATCAAATGACAAAACCTACCATATGTAAAGCAAGAGAACAAGCCACCATTAAAACAAACAAACTTGCAAATCTTCAGATAATAATACTCTGTCAATTTGGCTATGACAGACCACAATACTTTCACTGATTTCTCTCTAGGCAATGTAAAGCACTGTATATGCTATGTATTTTGAAAAGCACACCAGTGACTTTAATTTATCCTCATTCACACAAGCACCAGACTTACACTACAAATTACAATAAAGAAATCGCTAACCCGAAGAGCTAGAAACCCTAAATTTAAAAAAAAACTCTAACCATTTAAGTGACGTCAATGAGATCTTCTCTATTACTCTTTCAAATATTGGCATATACTTAGTCTGTAAACTTGGTAAGAAAAATGCAGTGGTGAAATGAAGAAAAAATACGACTGCTGCCCTTCTTCGGCTCTTGACCGATAAACTGCACAGCTGTGCATTTCCTATGCACAAAAAAACCCCATTTTTTCCCTCCACAAGTTGGAGCATGTTGGCGGACCCGGCCAATTATTAATTTTGGTTTACAAAAGAGTGGAATAGGAATAGGCTATTCCTATTCCACCTATTTAGTGGGAAGTCTGCCATGCCCATTTTGGGCTAAAATTAGAATAAACACATTCCTATTCTACTTTTCATTTTTGCAACCAAACGCTTAATTTCCAAATTCTTGTAGTCAAATTTTCTTATTCATATCCAATTTTAGCAACCAAATGAGCCCTTAAGGATTTCTTTTGATTCTTTACATTTTAAGAAGTACATCCATGTTTTCCTAGAGAAATCATCTATATAATGTGTTTAGTACCAAAATCCTCCAAGAGAAGGAACAAACATAGGTCCACATAAATCTGAGTGAATTAATTCTAAAACATTGTTAATTTTTCTAGTGTTATCTTGAAATGGACTTTTGGCATTCTTACCTAGAGCACATCCTTTGCATATGCTCGAATGGTCTTTATTCAACTTAGGTAAACCAATAACCATCTTTTCCATAGTCAATAAGGCTTTGAAGTTTAGATGTCCTAACCTTTTATGCCACATTTCATTTATATCAACAACTTCATGAATTAAGGCTTGAATAGGCTCTATATTTAATTCATCAAGTATACCTTTCTTTGACCAATCAACTTTGATTTCTTAAATGAAGAGTTCTTAAACCAGGTCATTACTTTATCATTCATGAATGCAACCTTATGTCCATCAACTTCAAGTGTTGTAATAGAAATTAGACCTCTTGATTCCTAGTACATAGAGTACTCTTTTGAGATGAAGAGAAATACCCAACTTCAATTTCAAGGTGCAGTTCCCACTTCCTTTGACAAAACGAGTTGAATTATCACCTATGGTAACTTCATCTGATATTGAGTCTAGTACTTCTTTGTATCTTGTAATGTGTCAAGATGATCCACTATTAATTACCCATTCTTTGCTTGTTACTTCATTTGATAGCGCTAAATACAATACATGTTTCTCAGGATCATAGTTTTCCCCTTTCCTAGTAACGTTTGTATAGTTTACTTGCTGCTTTGTATTCTCAAGGAAATTAGATTTATAGTGTCCAAATTTTTCACATTTGCAGCATTTTGTTTTGGATAAATCTCTCTTAGATTTGTCAGTTCTTTGATTACCATTCTTCTTCTTGAAGTGCTTATTCTTACCTTTATAGGAATTTGTGTTGAGGACATGAAGTTCTTCATCTTCAGTTTTTAATTTCCCTCCTTTCTTGAGTTGCCCAGATTTTTCTCCAAGGCAATCTCTTTTAAGTCTATTGAAGTCTAGAAGTTTGTCTCTAGCACTTACTCCTTGTGAGAATGTTTTCCATGAATCTGCTAACCCATCTATAGCCATAAGTGATAGCTCCTTGTCTTCAATTATAGTCTCTATACTTGCAAGTTCATTTCTTACACTAGCCATCCTTAGGAAGTATGAATTCATAGATTCTCCCTTCCTTATCTTTATAGGATTTAGTTGTTTTTTTAGTGCAAGGGTTCTAGTTGCGTTGTTAACCTCATGTGCATTTAATAATGCACTCATCATATTAAATGTTGTCTGATGTTTCATTAGCATAGGTACTATTTCATTTTTAACTCCATCTACTATGATTTGCATAGCTTTCCTTTTTCCTTTAATCCAGTTAGTTTTATGGGGATTAGCATCAAGTTGCTTAGATTCCTTATCGACAAATTGTATTACATCATTGTCTTCAAGAGTCATCATAATTCTGAATTTCCAAGCAACGAAGTGTTCTTTTCCATCAAACCTGTCTTTGGGTCTGATTACGCTAGCCATTGAAGATAGAAGGATGTTGCTAGATATTTTTAATCTGATTGCCAATTTGTAGAGCTTGGGTTTGACTACTAGAGCTCTGATACCATGTAAGTTTTCTCCAAATTCTGATCAACCAATACTGATATAATGCCTTTGCTCTTGCTGAAAATGGTCTTTAAATATACTAGACCGTATATTAAGTGTTCTTGCCATGATGTATAGTTTTGCAAATAAAATATTTATCTCTATTATAAATTGAATAAGGTAGTAAATGCTAAAGGAGCAAACTTGTATTTGATGTGTGTCCTTTATCCACATTCTAACCTCTTATGTATATAGCACCCAAGAGGCATGTCCTTAGAAAGGACATGACCCTTTCTAGGTCAACCCTATATATAAACTAATAAGTATTTTGCCAAGATCGGCATCTCTAAGGATCTGCAATTAGTTAGTAATTACACTAACTATAACTATGCAATAAAAAATTATTAAATGCTCCCAAGGAAGGCGTCGATCAGGTTAATAACTTAAAGTATTTAAGAGGCCAATCCACTTAAGGATCTTCATGCTTTACCAGATCTGTACGATCTGCAGATTCAGATCAGTATGATATCAAAGTTACCTCATATAAAATTAACAACAGAACTCTATTTGAGTTGGACAAGGTGGATTTGTTGTGTAGGCATGGCCCATAATTGGAGTCCACAATCTCTATTATAGATACCTTTGTTTCTTGTGCAAAGTCAGGATTAATGGTTGTTGTGGGCCGTGGCTGTGTTTACCCACTTATACAATTTCTTCTTATTTGTCAATGCAAGGGTTGTGTACATTCTTGTTCTATGTTGATTGTGGTATTGAGATACATTTTGCTGTCTGATGAACCATTCATGAAACATGCTACATGAGGTGATTTATGCCCTCATTCATCTTTACCCCATGGTAGTTGTAAATAACCATTCCCAAGTTCAATATTGGTGTGCCATGTTTCCAAATGAGGACCTTTCTCTCCTTCTTGGAGTGGATTGGATTCTACCTTTTGACGGCACAGTATGTTAAGTGTAAACCTGACATAGATATAATTATAAAAATATATTCTTCTTATGCCCACAATTTGTAGTGTATTAAAAATGTTTAAAATTAAAGAACATATCTTTAAACCCAAAACAAGAACAAAATAGAGAACACCAGTGATTTAAACTAAAAGAAAATAGTTTACATTTTGATAAATAGCATTAATAATTGAAATAAAAAATATATGATACCATAATTTGATAAATGCTAACCAGTAAAAAACAGCATTTTCATTCATAAACAATCACACAAAATCAATGTTAAAATTTGTGAAAAATGAATCAAAAATTTCCCAAACATTTTTAAACTTTGAAATCTAGTATTTATAAAAGAAATAAGTTCTTGAAATATGAGGGAGAAAAAAGGAAAATTTCTGACCTGGAACTTCAGAAATTGCAGACTTTGCCCTTCAAATAAGTTTTAAACTCATTTGACTCACTCAAAACAAGTTTGCAAATGTTGTGTGAGGAAATTGCATGGATTGAGTTTTCTTAAGAAGTAAAAAGTAATTTTCTTTTCTTTTCTTGCAATTTTGTTGCATATACATGTTCAGACGTGAGCCAAAGTGGTGAGTGTATGTGGCAAGCTCACAAAGTACTTGTGATGGATCTCCACCATAGACTCAAGCATTTCTGTGAGTCTGTTGGCAAGCAGTTTAACTGACATTGCTGCACCTGCATGTTCAGATGCAGGTCTGCTACAGATGTCAAGTCTACGTGCAGTATATTGTATAATGACAGCCTTAATGAGAAATCAGAACTGTTCTTAGTATGGGGGTATTTGTTGCATCGTTCAGTGAGGAGTTAGATGAAGCTAAGAGGAAGTATTTTGTAAATGATATTAATTTTTTTCATTTACGAGGAAGTATTTGTGTATGATTCCAAATGATAGCTGATTTAACAAAATGATGATGTTCCAGTTCAGTCATTAGCATGATGCAATGTGGTGATTCACAGTTGAGGAATTGAGCAGGATTTTACTGATTTCCAATTTCCTCATGGTAGTGTGATGCCACAAGCTACATATCCTGATGTTGTTACCAACATTTGCAAATAAAAAAGTGAAAAATGATGTCAACAATATAATTTGAACCCCTTACTTGTCTGCTGTATTCCCAATTTCTTCTTAGTAGTCTAATACTGCTAGCTGCATGTCCCTGTGTTATGAGCACTGCAAAAAAAAAGTGACAAACGAATTCAACAATATAATGTGAAACTCCCCTGCTTGTCTTCTGAAATGTGATGTTTCTATTTGTTTTGATGGTACTGCTATTGGATCAACAGAGTTACAGTAATTTGTAAATAATTGAAAAATGGGGTTAACAATTTACTTTAAAACCCTTCTTGTCTGCTCTATTCCGAATTTCTTTGTAGTAGTATAGTGGCACTAGCTACATGTCACTATGTTATCAGCACTGCAAAGAAAAAATGGACAAATGAATTCAACAATATAATTTGGAACTCCCTTGCTTGTCTTCTGAAATGTGACACCACTAATTGTTTTAATGGTACCATTATTGGATCAACAGAGTTACAGTAACTTGTAAATAGCAAACCCTTTGATAAAACTAAAAATTGCCCCGCTTCACCATTCCCCCTACTTATTATATAGTGCTGATATGTGCTCTTCTGCCTGATTTGCTATAGAGCTATCATGATTCACTTGTCATTGGGGATCCAAGAACCTAGAATTATCCGAAATCCCACAGGCACACCAAAAAGAGAAAACCCTTGTGTAGCCCAAATCATTGACTAATAGGCTATAACTAAGTTACTGACAATGCCAATATTTTGAAGGAAAGCATTGCTGTCAACTTGCAATAACTGAACCTCTCAGAGCTTTAGCACTGAAGAAAATACTTCCTGTTAATTCATATCACTGATTAATTCGAGATTCAATCTGCTTGGTTATAAATGCAGCTTTAATCCTTTAGCATAATAAAAATCAAAGTTGCCTGATCTTGAATTTATGAACATAGATTCCAGAAGAAAGGATATCTTATAGAATGTAACGGTAAGCATTTTTATCCACCACTTGAAGTCCTTTGGGTCAGTCCCAAGTTATCTCCTTCATTTCTATTATTATGTTAAATTTCTAAATGAAATAGCCTTACTTTTATATGGGTTTTAAATTTTAATTCAAACATTTTCTTTAAAATCGGCTGAGAAGAATATTTGAATTAAAATGTATTTTGTCCTTCATGTGATTGCACAGTATGGCCTCTAAATGCTATTGGTATAGAACCAAAGTTTAGCATGCCCCCTTCACTGAGAGTGGATGAAGTTGTACTTGCCAATGGCTTTATAGGCAGTGTGCTTTCAGACTACTTTTGGTATGTGCCTTGTAATTTTTTAACATATTCACTATTATTTGAAGCAAAATATAGATAAACCAAGTGCGAGTATGTCTTTCTGCAGGGCACTGTCCGTTGTGTGGACAACACCTTTAGTAGCCACTTTGGGAATTTCTCTTACTATACCCTTAGCAATGATGGCTGATATGATAATACATGGTCGTCATTATTCCACCATCTACATTCTTGGTTCCACGCAGGTATGCATAGCTCTTAGGCAAAATTAATGCAGCAGTTTTCACAACAGAAATATTGCAGTTTGTAGTTATGTCTGAGTTTTTCATGCAATACAGCTTTCAAAATCTTATCTAATAACCTGTATCATTTTTTTACAGGTTTTTGCAGGATTTTTGATTGCAAATATTTCAGGCCAGTGTATCCAAAAGTTGGATTTATAGCATAGTAATAACCTTTCAAGTGGGCAGTTTGATCTTCCACCTTTTCAGTAGTAGGCATACACTTTTTTTCTTTATTGGAATAAGAATCTAATAATTACAAAATAGTAGGCATACACTTAATTGTTGGAATGTTTGGTAGTTATCTTTTTCCTTTGGACAAGATGGCGCCCTGGACAATTTCGGATATGAACCTTTGTATTCAGATGTTCATCCAGTTAATGTTTCATAGCAATCTCTACACCTGAGAATTGTAAAATTCTAGATCACTTATGAAGCTCTAAGGAGGTGAAATATCTCAATGTATTGGTCATGGTTAAAGAGTTTACTATAATAATGCAAAATAGACTTGAGAGTTAAGCATATAGTGTTTATTGGTACAACTGAATCCCAAACGTCTATAATAATGCAAAATGGACTTGAGAGTTAAGCATATAGTGTTTATTGGTACAACTGAATCCCAAACGTCTATAATAATGCAAAATGGACTTTGAGAGTTAAGCATATAGTGTTTATTGGTACAACTGAATCTCAAATGTCTATAATAATGCAAAATGGACTTGAAAGTTAAGTATATAGTGTTTATTGGTACAACTGAATCTTAAATGTCAAAATTATGTAAATAGACTATTTTATGTATTTTAATTTCTATCATTCTACATCCATGAGATCCCATGAAGTCTTAGAGATTTCTCATGCACCCTACCAGCCCCCAGGCCTATCTTTCTATTTTGGGAAAGGTTGCCCGGAGATGGGAGACTTGGAGGTCTCTAGTATGGCTATTTTTCAAAAATAGGAGACTCGGGTACTTGAGTCAACAAAAATTTCTTTTAACCTTTGAGAGGTGCAAGGGTTAAGCCGATAGAAAATATATATATATATTAAAAAAATTTATTGAAACAAATTAATAGATCTATGTCCCTCTCTATTTCTATATCCATGTAGAGAATATATATGTTTAAAAATTATATTGAGACAAATTAATGGATCTATGTCCCCTCTCTATTTCTATATCCCTGTATCTGTTTTTAACTCATAATTTCTCTATACACATCACTATTCCTACCTTTATATATTTCTTTTTTTTTTTTTGCAAAAAGAGGGGTAAAAATTTATTAAGACAGAAAGGAATACAACAAGGAGCTCGACAAGGAGCTTGATCCTGAGCAACAAGATCATCAAATTCTTGCACCATCTCAAAGGACAGTTGCCCCCTATCCCTAATATTCCAACCCGGATCATGACTAGAAGCCCATTTGGCTAAACAATCAACAGTTCTATTCCATTCACGAGGAATATACATGAACCTAATGAACTGAAAAGAGGAAGAGAAGAAAAGAATCTGCTTAACAACAGTGGCCAGCTGCCAACTAACATCCTCAAGCTCTTGCGAAGAAAGCATGTTCACCACCACCTGGGAATCAGACTCACAAATAATCTTACTCCATCCCCGCAAGCAACACTGTTCCACAGCATATAAAATAGCCTGAGCTTCCATGAGATTGTTAGTATAATCACCCTTATGAACTGAGAAGAAAAATTTAACATCCCTAGAACTACAACGAGCCACTCCGCCAATACCAGCCGGACCAGGATTCCCATGGGAAGAACCATCAGTGTTAATTTTCAGAACTCCACAGGGAGGAGGAGTCCAGTGCCCATCCCGGTTAACCCGACCCTTCCTCTGATGGTGAAGCTGCCTGGACATAGAAGGAAACCTATGAGCTGCAACCCCATCCTGCAGATGAAAATTGAGGCGATTACAGATAGCAAGATCAACCAGATCCATACCCCCATCAAGCTCACACTTCACAAGAATAGTTTCCTGAAGAGAATGTGATATTTTCCACCAAAGATGCAAAACACCAAGCCGAACATCTTGGAATATGCGACGATTCCTCTCCAACCAGATATGCCAAAGCATGAAAGATGGGCCAGCAATCCAAGCAGCATGGAGAGAAGAAAACTTGGAGGGAGCACTACCCAAGCGGGCCCAGAACTCAGGCAAAGAGGAAGCATGCCGACAAGAGCAACCCCAAGCGCTCCACCAAAGGTGCCATATCTGAGTAGAATAGGAGCAATGGAAGAACAGATGGGAGACAGACTCCTCTCCATTACCACACAAAACACAATAAGAGGGGCCCTGAAATCCACGTTTACAAAGATTATCCCAGGTAAGACAACAGTTGTGAGCCACTAGCCACATGAAAAAATTGCACTTGGACCAAGAAACTTTATTCCAAACTTGCTTCCACCAAGGGACCTCAGCATCCCCAAATAATTGTCTAGTTATCTCCTGATACCCAGCAGAGACATGATATTTACCAGACAAGGTACCGCCCCAAGCCAAAACATCTAGACCAAGCAAAGAAGAACACTCTCTAGAGGCCAGAATTTGAGAAAGCTCCTGACGATCCATGTCTGTACCTCCAGGAGGCCAATCAGAGGAATGCTTCCATCTGTAACCAACAACAAGTCCCAATTGATAAGGAGTCTTGTAATGAGCCACTTTATCCCATCCAGCGGCAAGAAAAGAGTCACAAAGAGGCTGAAGATGAGGGTATATGGATAAAATGGAAGGGAATCCATCCCAAGCATCAGACCAAAACAAAGCCTGAGAACCTCCTTTACATATCCAGAACAGACCCCTCTTCACCAACATCGCACCTGTCTTCAAAGTATGCCAAACCATTGAGCCACGACCTTCAAGAGGAAGTGCAGAAACAGAGCAAGGATCAGCACCATGAAAATATTTATGAGTGATAATATGAGCCCAAAGTCAATGTTGTCCAGAGCACCATCGCCAATAAAGTTTAGCAGCCAAAGCTTGACTACTCAATAGAGCGGATCGAAGACCAAGACCACCCTCCTTTTTAGGCCTACAAACAGTTGCCCAATTAACCAAGCTCCATTTAGTACTACGCAAATTACCACTCCAAAGGAATTGTCGAGAAAGAGCATCAAACTCCTTGAGAAAGTAAATAGGTGTAGCATGAACCATGCTTCTATAAGTAGGAAGAGCTTGGATAACAGCTTGAAGAAGAGTAACCCGGGCAGCAGTAGAAAGCCATCTATGAGTCCAATGATTTACCTTATCCTGAAGCTTGGTAATCAAATTTTGCCAGAAGAGACGTGGCTGCCTGAAAACAGCAATAGGAATGCCAAGATAAGTCAAAGGAAGTGAACCTATCTGAAACCGTAGGATACCAACAATCCTGTTTTGAATAGAATCAGGAGTGTTAAAAAAGTAAATGAAAGATTTGTGCTCATTAACTTTCTGGCCTGAAGCTGCCAAATAAACGTCCAAAGCATGTCGAAAGGCTTCAGCTTCCTTGATCCTAGCAAGACCGGCAAGAGCAGAATTATCAACAAATTGAAGATGGGAAAGAGAAGGTAAGCCATTACCCCACCGCCAGCCTTGAATAGAATTCTGGGACACCTGATGCTTAATGAATCTGCCCAAGCCTTCAGCCATGATGATGAATAGATATGGGGAGAGAGGGTCACCCTGGCGGAGGCCTCTAGAAGCACCAAATAGTTGTGAAGGTTGACCATTAATAAGAACAGAAAAAGAGGCAGAAGTAACACAACTCATAATCCAACTCACCCAGTCAAAGCTAAATCCAAAAGAAAGAAGAATACTCCTTAGGAAGCTCCATTTAACTCTATCATAGGCCTTAGTCATATCCAGCTTAACAAACATGGCTCTCTCCCTTGAAGTAGCCATAGAGTGAATAGCCTCAATAGCAATAACCACCCTATCCAAAATTTGTCTGCCAGCAACAAAACCACCTTGTTCTTCTGAGATAATAATGGGAAGCCACCTTTTTAGTCTCTCAGCAATCAGCTTAGTAATAACTTTGTAAACCACATTACATAAGGCAATTGGTCTAAAAAACTCCAATTGATTAGCACCCTCTCTCTTAGGAATAAGAGTCAAGAATGTAGAGTTCAAAGCTCAAAGCATCTGCTTACTAGCATAGGATTCTTTAACCACCTCCAACAAATCATGATTAATGATGTCCCAAAATTCCTGAAAGAATTCAACTGGAAAGCCATCAGGACCAAGAGCCTTCCCCTTAGGCATGCCAAAGACCACCTCCTCCAGCTCTTCCAAAGAGATAGGACGCATGAGATAATCATTCATTTCCTGAGTGATAAGGGAAGGAATACAGGACAAAATAATATTTTCTTCATTATCAGCAGGAGGAGAGTCCTCAGAGAAGAGGGTAGAGAAGTACGAAATAGCCTCCTGGAACAAAGCTAGCAAGGAATTCAGTTGGATACCTTGAGAATTAACCAAAGAAGAGATAGTGCTCTGATTCCGGCAAGATTGCATTGATTTATGGAAAAAGGCAATGTTTCGATCACCTTCCTGGAGCCAATCAACTCGAGCCTTTTGCTTCCAAAAAATTTCCTCTCGAAGTTCCCATTCTTCTAGAGCTCTAGAAGCAAGGGATTCAGCCTGGCCAAGATCCTCTGAGAAACCTCGATCTCTAATCTCCCTTGTGATGACATCAAGATTTTGTTGAGCAAGCCTCTTCATAAAGTGAAGATTCCCAAAGCATTCCCTATTCCATATCTTGAGCTGCCTTTTAACATATTGAAGCCTTTTAGAAAATGAGAACATTGCAGTACCATATGCAGGAGCACCATCTTTCCACCAACAAAAAACAAAATCATGAAGAGAGGAGTCATGAAGCCACATCAACTGGAACTTAAAAGGAGGATGCTTCGGAACATAAGCCCCTATAGCGGAAAATTTGATTGGCCAATGATCTGAACCCCTCCAATCAAGGATTTTTGAAGAGATAGTAAGGGTGCCACTAAGCCAGAAGCAAGAAACAAGAAATCTATCCAGGCGTTCTGAGATAGCAGCAACACCAGTCCTGCGATTATTCCAGGTATAGAGGCCATTAGAAGGCTTAACATCAGAGAGATGCAAAAGAGATATGTGTTGCCGAAGAAGAGCAGAAGAAGGCCCCAATCTAGCCAAACCACCATGCTTCTCTTCCAGACTTAAAACTGAATTGAAGTCCCTTGCTAACACCCAAGGATGATAAGGATGACAATTTCTAACATATTGAATATGTTCCCAAAGTTCCTCCTTTCCCACAAGATCAACAGGTGCATACACATTAGTAACCATGATTACCTCTCCTGAGTCTAGAGCAGAAGCTACCATAGAGAGAGCTGAGCGAGAAGACATCCAGCCAAGAGGAGAAATTTTTTGAGTATCCCAAAATATAGCTAAACCACCAGCACTGCCTGTTGCCCCAACACACTGGCATTGGCCACGAGACCAAATACTAGAGGAATGTTGGACCATAGACTCCACAGAGAGCTTAGTCTCTTGGATACAAAAAACATCAGGACTATGATCAACCACCAAGTTATGAATAGCCTTTTGTCTAGGGATGCTATTCAACCCCCTTACATTCCATGAGAGAATAATCATCATTAGGTAGAATTGGGAAAATGAGAATCCAAAGGTTTCACTGAACCAGACTCAATCAATATATCTCCTGTGAGTTTAATCTTCTCTTGGTCTGTTTTGCGCCCACTCCTTAGAGGGGGAGTAGAAGAAGCCCGCTTAAAGGGTCGAGGCAGCAACCCCAAGGGGAGAGGAGATCCCTTGCCCTTACCTGATGGTAGCACATCCTTAACCAAGTCAGCCAAAACAACATCATCATCTTCCAACACTGCAGGAGTCACCAAAGCCACTGTCACAGGAGCTACAGGAACCTCACAGTTCTGATATACTACAACTTGAGATGCCCCACAAGCATCATTAGGAACAGATCTCTCATCTGGGCAAACTGGATCAGAAGAGATAGGAGGAGGAATACCCTCTAAAACCATACTATCCAGCACCTCAAAGCGGTTAAAACCTGAATCAGATAATCTTTCTTTCAAAGGCCTCTTTTGACCACGTCCCTTAGCTCGAGGGCGAACAAGGGTAAATCCATCCTTATCCTACATTTGAGCCTTACCCTTACCTGTAGCATCTTGTGGATTCATCCCCTTGGTAGTATTAACCATTTGAGATTGTCCTTTTCCTGTAGTATCTACCAAACCACCAGCATTGCCAGCTGTAGAACGATCCACTCCTTTGAAACTCGAGTTACGGGGGCACTGCCGCAGTAAATGACCATACTCATGACAAATTCGGCAACGGAAAGGGAGGGATTCATAATCTAACTGATGCACCCAAGAAGAATCCCCCAGACAATTTTCCAAAGAATCTGGTAATGGGTTATTCAAATTAATTTCAACACAAATTCTAGCATAAGAAATAACCTTTTTATCGAGGGATTGATGTGCGATCGCAGCTAGCTTCCCCAACAAAGCAGCAATTTGTCGAAGGATGTCTTCACGCCAAAATTCCAAGGGAAGACGAGGCAAGCGAACCCAAACTGGCACTGTTGAAGGGATATCCTCAGCAGAATTAAAACTTGAATGCCAAGGTTTGACAAATAACCCCATATGGTTGTAGAAATAAGAGCCTCCTTCAAAAACACGATCACGATCAGACATGCAAGAGAATACAACAAAAAAATAACTATTCCCTGCCAACATAATCTCCATATCGCCTTCCACCTACCAAGAGCGGCGGATCCATGCCTCAAGAGCATATAGACACTCATTTCTCCCTCCCAAATGTCAACCAACAAAAGATGCTATAAAAGCATTAAATAACAATTATGTATAAATCAATAGAACAAAGTAAAATCGAAGGCAATTGTGTATGATAACTCATAATCCCAAAGAATCCCAAAGAATTTGAGATGAATGTAAATGCATGGATTTTGTAAGACGTAGAGAATTATTATTGGATTTATTTACAGCCACAACAACATAGACAATGCAAACACTATATCAGAAAATAGCTTTTCAACAAAATTATAAGTTTGATTAGATACCAACAAAGTTATTAGTTGTAAATATACATACATAAAGCAAAAATAAATATAACTTCAAAAAGACAATGATTTCCACATTATAATAGATATTAAATATTCTTTTACTTTTTAAATTATAATTAATAGACAATTTAAATTTAAAAGTCTAAAACTAAATCAAATACAATCACGTTGCAAATTTTTGATGGATGCTGCTTAGTCAACTACTTAATCAATGGCTTAGTCACTTGCTTACCTTAAAATAGTGGGCCAACTACACAATCCACTGGATCACCTGCATAATCTGCTGGATCAAAGGCTCCCTATCAATTCTAAGGCCCTACTATTCTATAGGGTACAATTTTATAGGGTAGGGCAGAGAGACTGGTTCTTAAAACAACCGGATTACTGTAATGACCCTTACTATAAAGGCCACTGAAACCCTCAAACTGGACTTAGGAATTTTGTCAAACAGTTGGCATGTAACCGAATAAGGCTGCAATATTACTAATTGTTGTACAACGAAACCTCAATATATGATGCCAATAATGTATGAACAACAATTCCAGATTATAACACTACCAATCTAAGAGATAGATGACAATATGAAACTCAAATATGAAGTCCAATGCAATTCTGATTTTATGACAGCAAATAGAACTGATTACAATGAGAGACTGTCACAACTATGCACTTCTAATACATCAAGCTCTTGACAATGCAATGTTATGACATGAACAATAACCCAGTTCAGATTTGGAATGCAAATGACGAAACTTTTACAATAGTTATTAATGACTGGAAATAACTATTTATGCAATGACAGTGCTGACTGTTCTAATCCATAACATGCAATATTTTGGCAATCAAAACTTCAGTTTGTGCACCTGGAATAGCTCCAATTTTGCCGGATATGAATGCTGAATTAATGCCACACGAAGACCTCACAATCTGCCCCAAACCAACTCACAAAATTGCTGCTGCTGCCCAACTGACAGGGCCGTACAGGTACAGCCTGGTACAGCTGCTAGATAAAAATATTGCAGCATTTTTTTGTCACTCCAAAAGCAATAAATCTGGGCGCCTAGGGTTGCTGAATAACCCCCTAAAATATGAAATTCATCCGTCAAGCCAATTAGGAGTTATGAGCAAAAATGTGGGTCCAAACCCTAGACTGGCAGTCTGAAAATAATGCACAACTGTGTCTTCAAACCCTGTTAATCAATCCACAAATGCTAGGGCACAACTGAAACCCTTATTCCAACCAAAGTAAACCCTTATAACTGAATCTCAATGAAGTCCAAATGAGATGGTTGAATTACCAACTCCTCAAATGCAACAATTCAGGTGATATTTCACACCCTCAAAGTCACCAATCCAAGGGAGTGATTCGTTCCCAAAGATCAAATAATAATTTGCAGACCCAAGAGACTACAAATTTGCTCCACAATGGAAGAAGTAGAAGAAATCTCAAATCCAAGCATGTCCAAAATGAGAGGCCCAGCCCTCTATTTATTCACTTTTCTAAGAAGTTGCTAGAACTTCTAGAAACATCCTTTATAAAATCTCATTATAATGCACTTTTTCTAGAACTTCTAGAAAAATCCTTTATAAAATCTCATTATAATGCACTTTTTATAATAAAGTAATTTTATAAAATAAAAAGTGCAACTCAACTTAAAATTATAACATGTAGGCCCCAATAACACAATAATAAAATATAACCTCTTAACACTTCTTCAAGAGCAAGATATGAGCATCTGATCCGCAGAATTGACTCTCTCTCCACACCATTTGCCTACGAGAGTCTGGAATAGGCAAAATCCATGATCAATGTCATGTCGAACTAATGAGGGGACATTACAGTCCGCCCCTCCTGAAATTGCTTGGCCTCAAGTAATCTCAACGCCGGGTGCTGCAAAATAGCTTCCCCCTCCCAAGTAGCATCCTCAACAGGTAGATCTTTCCACTTAACCAAGTATTCTCTGATCACTCTTCTGCGAAGCTGCTTTTCTCTGCTCTCCAGGATGGATTCTGGCACTAAAATCAATTTTCCCTCATCGTCTAAAGGAGGTAATACTGCGGAAGGCACCACATTCTGACCCAACGCCTTCTTGAGGTGGGACACATGAAACACATTGTGCACCCTGTTGTCTGTCGGAAGCTCCAACTCATAAGCCACCTCACCAATTCGTCTGATAACCCTGATTGGTCCGTAATAGCGTGGCTTGAGTTTCTCTGCACCACTCTTCTTAAGAGTAGATTGCCTGTATGGCTGCAACATGAGGTAAACCATATCATCCACCTCAAAACTACGCTCAGTCCTCTTCTGGTCTGCATATTGCTTCTGCTGGTTCTGAGCTCTCGCAATATTATCTTTGAGAGTAGCAACTATATCCTTACTCTCCTGTAATAATTCTCCTGCACTGGGTACCCGGCTGTCGCCCAACAACAAATCCAAGAAACTAGGTGCTTCATAACCGTAAAGTGCCATGAAGGGTGTCATCTGTATAGTGATGTGATATGTAGTATTGTAACAATACTCGCAGAGATATATCCATCTGACCCAAGCTCGCTGCTGAGCTACCACATAATTCCTTAAATACCCTTCCACCCATTTGTTCACAATCTCCGTCTGACCATCGATTTGTGGGTGATAGCTAGTGTTGGGTGTAAGCTTTGTGCCACATAACCGGAATACCTCCTGCCAAAAATGACTCATGAAACGGCTATCCCTGTCACTCACAATGTTCCGAGGCAATCCGTGCAATCTGAAAACCTCCCGAAAGAAAACCTCTGCCACCTGAGCTGCTGAGTGGGTAGTGGTGATAGGAAAGAAATGAGCATATTTTGTTAATCTATCTACCACCACATAAATACAATCCCGTCCTTGTACCTTGGGCAAACCTATGATAAAGTCCATGGAGATGCACTCCCACTTCCTGTCAGGGATCGGAAGTGGCTGTAGGAACCCTGCCGGATAGGTGTGTTCTTGTTTGTTTTGCTGGCAAACAAGACACTCTCGAACGTACTGCAAAATATCAGCTTTCAGCCCCTTCCAAGTGAACCGCTCTCGAACTGACCTGTAAGTCTTGAAGTACCCGGGATGGCCTGCTGTCGGTGAGTCGTGAAATGCTCTCAAAATCAGTTGCTTAACCTTCGATCCTGGGACTAGGTAAATCCTATTCTTGTAAATGATTAAATCATCTACAAGTGTGTATTTGGTATCAATCACTGTTCCCTCCACTATATCAGAGGCCCATGTATCCCTGGCATACTCTGCTATAATCAAGTGTCGCCAATCCTCTGATATCTAAACCATAAGAGTGAGGTGTGGCCTTCGAGAAAGAGCATCTGCAACAACATTCTGAGTTCCCTTGACATATGAGATGTCAAAATCATATGCCTGCAACTTACTTACCCACTTTTACTGGTGATCATTCAGTTCCTGTTGTCCCAAGAAATGCCTCAAACTGTTATGATCAGTTTTAATACAAAACTTGCTACCCACAAGATATTGTCTAAATTTGGCCAAAGCATGCATGATGGCCAACATCTCCTTATCATATATACTGAATGAACGCTCGGGGCCTCTGAGCTTCCTGCTCTCATAAGCTATGGGGTGCTTATTCTGCATAAGTACAACACCTACTCCCTCTCCAGATGCATCACATTGAAGCTCAAATGGCTTCGTGAAATCAGGTAATGCTAGAACTGGGCACGTAGTCATTATCTCCTTAAATCTCATAAAACAGTCCTGTGCCTTCTGAGTCCACACAAATTCCCCTTTTTTCAGTAGATCTGTCATGGGAGCTGCATGTCGTGAGTAGCCACTGACAAACCTGCGATAGAAACCACATAAACCAAGGAACCCCCTCAACTGTGTAAGGTTCTCTGGTGGAGGCCAATCAACAATAGCGCGAATCTTTTCAGGATCCATCCGCACTCCATCTGCACTAATAATGTGTCCCAAATATAACAGCTCGGTCATCCCTAAGTCACATTTGGATTCTTTTGCATACAAGGACTCCTTCTGTAAAATGCTCAACACTGTCTCCAAATGATCTAGATGCTCCTGCCATGATCAGCTATAGATCAAAATGTCATCAAAAAACACCAGCACGAATTTTCTCAACTGATGGTGGAAAACTCTGTTCATAGTGGACTGGAAAGTGGCAGGTGCATTGGTCAGGCCGAAAGGCATGACTACAAACTCAAAGTGCCCACAATGACATCTGAAAGCAGTTTTCTCAATATCCTGTTCACGGACTCTGATCTGGTGATATCTTGATCTCAAATCAATTTTCGTGAAATAACAAGCCCCATGCAATTCATCTATCAACTCATCAATGCGAGGAATGGGATACCTGTTCTTAATGGTTCTCTTATTTAATTCCCTGTAATCAACACACATCCGAAGAGTTCCATCCTTCTTTATTACCAAAACAACAGAAGATGCAAAAGGTGACTTACTTGGTCGGATGTGCCCCATAGCTAGCAACTCCTCGATGGTCCTTTCGATCTCATCCTTGAGTCGCTTTGGGTGTCGATATGGTGTGATCATGATAGGCTTAACACCTTCCTCCAGCTCAATAACATGCTCAATGCCTCTGTCTGGTGGTCTGCCTGGTGGAATCTCACTGAATACCTTTTCGTACTTAATCCTCAATTTCTGAATATTAGGATGATATTCCGTCTTATGTTGCTCCTCCTGTGTAGGTGTCAAAGTACAAACTGCTGCCCACTCTATATCATTATGCCTAGTTAATCTCTCCAGCCGCCTAAATGAGATAGTCCTGATGTCTCCATTACGGATAGCCTTAAGCACATGAGTCCTACCATTCACTTCGAATTGTATCTCCATATCCTCTAGTCTCAGGGTAACCACCTTCAATGAATGTAGCCACTGCATTCCAAGTACTATATCCATGTCACCCATGTTGACCACATGATAGTCTGCCTTAAACTCATAGTTGTTCAGGCGCAAAGGTAGGTCTTGTACCACCCTGTCACAACGAAGAGTGTATCCATCAGCTACCTTGACTCTTAGTCCCACGAACTCCTCAGTAACAAGTCCACACTTCTGCACGAATCGTGCATCAATGAAATTATGTGTGGCACCTGTGTCCAATAATGTAATAACCTTCTGCCCAGCCAAAACTCCCCGAAGTCTGAAAGATCCCTCTCTCTGGATACTAGACAGTCATGCTTCCTGTAAATGTAGCTCTGTTCCCTGCTGTTGCCCTGCACTGTCTATCTCTTGCTCTCCCTCTGCTTCATCAGGATCCTCATCATGATGTTCTGAACTATCTGAATCTAAGCCTTCGTAATAAGCCCACATTGCTCGGTTGGTCTTCCCTTTTGGCCTCATAGGACAGTCATGGCCATACTCATACGGGCCTTTGCAATAGAAGCATAGCTTCTTCCTATGCAAGTCATTAAGTGTCTCCTTGTCCAACCTCTTACTTTCCTCCTTAGGTAGTTGTGCCTCTCTATGAAAGGGTTTCCTGTCCCTATCTTTTCTTGAAGGGAAACTCTTTGCCTGGAATTTATTTTTAGAAGCTGAAGAGGAATCCATGTCACGAGCTTTCTTAATGGCTTCCTGCAAAGTGGGAGGGTTGAGAGCTTTAATCCACCCTCTCACGGATCAACTAGCCCATCCATAAATAAAACCAATAGCCTCCGTTCAGATACATCTGTTACTAACACTGCAAGTTTCTGAAATTCTGAAATGTATGTTTCCAATGATCCCCATTGTTTAAGCTGAGCTAACTCCTTGAAATGGAGTTCTGGATCCTTCTTATCAAAACGTTCAATCAGTCTCTCCGTAAACTCCACATATGAGGTAATGTGTGCATGACCCATAGTGATCATACCATGATGCCACCACTCGTGTGCTAACCCATCCAAGTGAATTGCTGCATACTTAATAGCTTCTTCCTCAGACATAGGGTTCAATTGAAAGTATGTGTCAAGTTTTTGAACCCAAGCTCTTGCTGTAGACTTCCCCGAGCCATCATAATATGGTAACTGAAGTTTCCCTACTTTCTTTCGTAGCTCATAGCTCTGAGTCCTGTCATGTCCACGGGGCATATGCTTCATCCGCACATCCATATACTCTCTAAAGGTGATTGCAGCTGTAAAATCTAGACCTCCTGCTTCCCAATCTCTCCTCAGCTGATCCTGTATGTCAGTGATCTGGGGTTCTGGTACTGGCTGCTCTGGAGCTCTAGGAAGGAACGTGGGAATCATAGGTCTCGAACTCACTGTCCTAGCTTGCTGGGGTGCATAACCAAAATTGTTCCCAATTTGTTCGCCTCCATTATGTATCCCATCCTGATTATTCCCATTCTGATTGTTACCATTCTAATTATTTCCTCCACCTATGTTAGTGTTCAACCCCATTTGACGAGCCATCATCTGCATCATAAGCTCCATTCTCTGATTCTGTTCCTGTGCTCTTTATTCGGCTAATCGTTGTCCCTGTGCCAAGGTGTCTAATAACTGTAAAAATCTTTCCTCTTGCTGATCTAGACCGGCATTCCCGCCTCTATCCATATTGTAGTCGTAGTCTTGATCAAAGAATACCTCCCCTGTGTCTGTATGATTGGATTCTATGTCCACCTGTACAGATGAGCTAGACTGTTCGCTCTGCAGGCCTGAAATCCTATCTTGTCTTGCTTTGGTATTGCGGAAATTATAAAGCCTTTGTCGCATGCTCAAACATAAATGTTCTGATTTTAGTGTTTTGACATTTCGTCAAACACTTTCCCTTCTATCTAGCTGTTCCAAATTCCCTATAAGACCTCCACAGGATGGCAGGACTTATAGCTCTGATACTACTGTAATGACCCTTACTATAAAGGCCGCTGAAACCCTCAAACTGGACTTAGCAATTTTGTCAAACAGTTGGCATGTAACCGAATAAGGCTGCAATATTACTAATTGTTGTACAACGAAACCTCAATATATGATGCCAATAATGTATGAACAACAATTCCAGATTATAACACTACCAATCTAAGAGATAGATGACAATATGAAACTCAAATATGAAGTCCAATGCAATTCTGATTTTATGACAGCAAATAGAACTGATTACAATGAGAGACTGTCTCAACTATGCACTTCTAATACATCAAGCTCTTGACAATGCAATGTTATGACATGAACAATAACCCAGTTCAGATTTGGAATGCAAATGATGAAACTTTTACAACAGTTATTAATGACTGGAAATAACTATTTATGCAATGACAGTGCTAACTGTTCTAATCCATAACATGCAATATTTTGGCAATCAAAACTTCAGTTTGTGCACCTGGAATAGCTCCAATTTTGCCGGATATGAATGCTGAATTAATGCCACACGAAGACCTCACAATCTGCCCCAAACCGACTCACAAAATTGCTGCTGCTGCCCAACTGACAGGGTCGTACAGGTACGGCCTGGTACAGCTGCTAGATAAAAATATTGCAGCATTTTTTTGTCACTCCAAAAGCAATAAATCTGGGCGCCTAGGGTTGCTGAATAACCCCCTAAAATATGAAATTCATCCATCAAGCCAATTAGGAGTTATGAGCAAAAACGTGGGTCTAAACCCTGGACTGGCAGTCTGAAAATAATGCACAACTGTGTCTTCAAACCCTGTTAATCAATCCACAAATGCTAGGGCACAACTGAAACCCTTATTCCAACCAAAGTAAACCCTTATAACTGAATCTCAATGAAGTCCAAATGAGATGGCTGAATTACCAACTCCTCAAATGCAACAATTCAGGTGATATTTCACACCCTCAAAGTCGCCAATCCAAGGGAGTGATTCGTTCCCAAAGATCAAATAATAATTTGCAGACCCAAGAGACTACAAATTTGCTCCACAATGGAAGAAGTAGAAGAAATCTCAAATCCAAGCATGTCCAAAATGAGAGGCCCAGCCCTCTATTTATTCACTTTTCTAAGAAGTTGCTAGAACTTCTAGAAACATCCTTTATAAAATCTCATTATAATGCACTTTTTCTAGAACTTCTAGAAACATCCTTTATAAAATCTCATTATAATGCACTTTTTATAATAAAGTAATTTTATAAAATAAAAAGTGCAATTCAACTTAAAATTATAACATGTAGGCCCCAATAACACATAATAATAAAATATAACCTCTTAACACTTCTTCAAGAGCAAGATATGAGCATCTGATCCGCAGAATTGACTCTCTCTCCACACCATTTGCCTACGAGAGTCTGGAATAGGCAAAATCCATGATCAATGTCATGTCGAACTAAAGAGGGGACATTACAATTACATAGATATCGGCATCTCTGCCATTACATAGCTGATTACAACATTATGAGTAAGCATATATCTAAACTAGAAGAACCAGAAGTTGTCCTTTGAATAACCTGCCACATGCAGGGGGATCCAGTCTGTCAAAGTCACTCAAGGGTCGAACCTGGCCCAAATGCGCCTCTGGGGGTTTGAACCAGTTGCAAATTTTAAAATACAAAGATCTAAATTAAGAACTTTGATAAATTTTAACTAAAAGATAATTAATTGGTAACTATTTTTTAAAAAAACTAAATTAACAAATAATTTGAGATTCTTTAATATTATTAACGAATAAGGCTCGTAAAATGATTCAAGGAAAAAGGAAGGCTCGTGACATGATTGAAGGAAAAAGGAAAGCACCTCAAGTTTTAGGGAAAAAAAAGAATTTAAATAAGGGAAGAAGATTATGAGAGGGAAAAATGCCTAAATCTATAGGCTTAAAAAAAGTTTATTTAGTCTGAAACTTTTACATAATATTTAGAAATATAAAAGCCAAACTCAATAAGACCAATATATATTTTGATTGAATATAAAATCCATCTTGTACAACTTAAATAAAAAAATATAAACCTTGATGTCATTTTCTTCATTGGAAAATAAAAACCGATAGAACACACTCTTGCCCTTGAAATTTAAGACAACTGAAATTAGGTTGTGAACAGAACAAAAATAAATAAACCAATAAATTAGTTTTAACTGTTGCGAATGGATGAACTGGATTCCAAAGCTACAGCTAGGTTTTCTTTCTAAATCTGAAAGTAAGATTCTGAACTTCTATGTGTTTGTTTCTACTTGATATTTGGTAAATTAGATCATGTCCTCATTTAAAATATATATATTGAGACATGAACAAAAACTTTTCATTTACAAAAACTAAGCTCGTAGAAAGCCTAAAAACTATAAACCTGTGTGTCTTACTAATACACTTCTCTAACGTAGAGCATCTGAAACTAATTCACTTAATATACCATAATTTTCATTTTCATTTTATATTGATCAATCATAACACCAAACAATTTAAAGTGTGTTGAATATTGAATTGTATAACAAGTGGTCAAATATTGCACATATTTTCATGCCATTTCAAGCCAGATCGTTCTGTAAAGTGTCAACTTTGACCTCTCTATAATTGAAGTTCATAGCTCTCTATGAGCTCGTTTATTTTATGAATGAAACTTCGCGTCCCATCTCTTTAACTGCAACCAAGTAGCCTAACGGAAAAGCTCGTAGTTATTTATGCTGATATTGCTTACCCAAATTAATTTTTAGGCATGTTTTTAAACAAAACACGAGAAAGTCTCATCACGCTGCTGTATATGGACACTGATTTCTCTGTACCTCTATATGGTAAATTTGGAATAATGGACATGAGTATCTCTTGGTGTAGATTAGGGTTATATGATATACCTGGTATTGCATATTTATAGACCTTTTGAGCCTTGGAGAAGATGATGAGATCAATTTGTGCATTAGGTCATTCTTAAACATCACATACTGAGAAAAATTAATCTTGAGAAAAATAAGCCAACTACAACTATTTAAAATTCTTAATGTAAGAATCAAGCCCTAGTGTATGATGTTTAAATGATCGAAATACATTGCAGAAGACTGAGAGTTAGAAGACTGAAACTTCGACAGCTTTCTTAAACAACCTCTTTTTCTTTTTACAAAAAACTAAACTAAACTGCCTACTCGTCCTGCTCTCAATCTATTTAAACTGGACTTTCCCTACTCTTCCCATGGATACCTTCTGTATGTATGTCTTGTTCAAGAAAAATATCAACTATAGAGCTCCTTTTCAGATTTTTCCGAAATATAGGAATCACCCACACTAAATCTAGGCATTACGTAACATTCTGAGAGCATTCGTTAGAGGGGAAAGGATTTGAATATGTTCATGGCCATGTGAAGACAAGCTCAATAAGTCAACTCATACATAATGACTCGATCTTATGTGACTACGATTGCATGCATAAGATAGAAATCAAGATGCACTGCAAGTTGAGCCTCAAACCGACATCGCCTGCAATGTTTAAAACGGCCAGCCCACATGAGCATCCACCTACAGCTGGTGCTCTATGTTAGAGCCCACATAATCCTTCCCACTTTTGAATTTTTAGGTGCCGCTTTCTGAGTATACGGCGTAAGCCTATCGGAAAATTTGAACAATCTGGCCAAAGTTCTTCAAGACAAGCTTAATTAATAATTCCTAAGAAATATCATAGTTTTATAACATGGCGCTAGAAACAAGTACTGTAGAAAGTTATAAGTATGAGCATTGAACATTAAAAGTTTAAAGAGTCTAATACTAAATACTAGTGTCATATTAATATTGAGTCGAATACTTCAAAAATCACATTGCATATCTCATCGTCATATCTAATTTCTGAATATTGCATGTAATGTCTCTATTTTAGCAGTTGACCAAGTGTGTGTGTGTTAGCCTTGTTCTACATGGTCCCGAGGGCTAACGAAGAGTTTAATGGGATCCTGGAATGTTTTGGCCTAGTCATTTTCAGTTTGGGCCAAAACGAAGTTGATTTACTCAGTTTCAGGCATACTTACTATTTTTAGTAAGTCGGCAGGACACAGTGCAGATCAATTTTGGTGATTGGATTCGATACTCCTCGGTGAGAGCTTTCCGATGAGCTATCACTCGCATTATTCGGAGTCCGATTGCTAATACATTTTAATGCCTGAAGTTTTAAGTAACGTCTAATTTAATTGTAAAATATTAAAATGTTACTTTAATATTTATTTTATGGTGATGTGTACCCAAGGGAGACATAAGGGGTATTTTAATAAATGTTTTATATATTACACATCTTTTATCCCACATTGCCCATATGAGTTGAGCGGACCCTTGGAAATAGAATAAAAGAAAGCATTTGTGGCTTCATTAGGCAAGGTTGAATATGAGAAGAAATTGGTGTGTGAGTTGCAGCTCTGTTCTTGGCATTTGAGGACGTTTATCCTCTCTTGTAACATTCTAGACGTCATTCCCTTAGGGTTTGGCCTTTGGAATTCTTTCTTATTGGCTTCATTATCAGGCAGTTTAGTTGCATTTCCGGCTACAGGCAGATTTGATATTTTGCTCATATCTTCTTCACTACTTGTCTGATGCTTATGCCGCTTGGAGGGAATGGTATTATGAAAGTAGTGGACTTATTGGAGGACAAAGTATTGTAGCAGCAAGTTCGTAAGCATGGGCTGGAGTATTATGACAATATTGCTGAAGTAATTAGTGAGTTGATAAATCTGCCATGTATTTGGTTTTATGAATTCTGAAAATAACATTTTATTAGCAGCAGTTCATTTCCACTTTGCATATTATTGTAGTTTTTTTCTTGTTTATGTTGTATGATACCAATTCCATGCACGAAACACAACAAACAAATAAACGTTTGATTTCTGGAGTTATAAGGGGTTTTAAGAAGTTGAATGCAAACTGTTTGACATAATTCCTTTCAGCAATTTGGTTTAGTTTTTTTGGGACATCCAGGGGTGCCCATTACAGTGGTATCAGAGCTATAAGTCCTGCCATCCTGTGGAGGTCTTATAGGGAATTTGGAACAGCCAGATAGAGGGAAAAAGTAAGTAAAAAATACAGGCTAAGCATTTATGTTTGAGCATGCGACAGGGGTCTTATAATTTCCGCGATACCAGAGCAAGACAAAATAGGATTTCAGACTTGCAAAGTAAACAGTGTAGTACATCCGTACAGGTGGACATTGAATCCAACCATACAGACATAGAGGAGATATTCTTTGATCAGGACAATAATATGGGTGATTGAGATGACAGGAATACAGGATTAGGCGGAGGCAGAAATGATGGTCCAGATCAGGGGGAGGTACTGTTTAGACAGTTACTGGATACATTAGAGCAGGGGCAGCGTATGCAACAGGAGCAAAATAGGTGAATGGACATGATGTTGTAGCTCATGGCTAGACAGATGGGTGTCAATATTAATCCAGGTGATGCTAACAACAGAAACAATAACAACGAGGGAAACAATAACAACAGGGGAAACAATAACCATGGAGGCCAAGGCAACAACAATGGTCCTGAGAATAACATTAATGGTAATAATGGACACGGCAATAATGGGAATGAGGCTGATAACTTTAGAAACGTTGCACGCCCAGCGCGGACTGCGAGCTCGAGACCTCTTCTACCCACTTTCCCACCCAGAGATCTGGTTCAACCTGTAAACGAACCGCAAATTACCGAGTTACAGGATCAGTTCAGGAGGGACTGGGAGGCTAGTGGATCAGAGTTTCAAGCGGATATTTCTCTTAGAGATTATATGGACTTGAGGATGAGACACATGCCTAAAGCAAGAGGGAGGAATCAAAACTTTGAGCTGAGGAAGAAAGTTGGAAAACTTTCTTTACCTTATTATGATGCTTCAAGGAAGATGACTGCACGAGCTTGGGTGCAGAAGGTAGATTCATACTTGCAGCTAAATCCTATGCTTGAGGAGGAGGCTATCAAGTATGCGGCTATGCACTTGGATGGCGTTGCACATGAATGGTGGCATCATGGCATGGTGACTTTGGAGCATAATCAGATTACATCCTATGAGGAATTCACTGAAACATTGATTGGGAGATTTGACACTAAGGATCCCGAGTTATATTTCAAGGAGCTAGCACAGTTAAAACAGTCAGGTTATGTGGATGCTTACATTGCCGAGTTTCAACGCTTGTCTGTACTTGTTAGTGATATCTCTCTTAGGAGATTGGTGGTGTTATTTTGTGATGGTCTTGCTGATCCATTACAAGGTTGGGTGAAGGGACATGATCCACTCACCTTAGCTGAAGCAACTAAAAAGGCACGAGATTTAGCCCCTTCGGTATACAAAGGAAAAAACCATTCAACAGATTCTTCCTACCGCAAGGACAAAGACAAAAAACCGTTTCAAAAAGAGTATAGCAAACCCAAAGAAGGGTCAAAAGGACTAGACAATGAAACCTTGAATGAACTTCGAAGGAAGATGTGCTTCCATTGTAGAGAGCCTTGGGACTTATCTCATAAATGTTCTCTCAAAGCTAAGGCAAATCAAATGGAGTATTTTTCAGCAGAAGAGTCAGAGTCAAAAGGGGAGGATCAGCACTTTGATTCAGATGAGGGTAATACTATAGAGGAGAGCAACATTCCTAAGGATGATAGATCGTTGGCACACTTGACAGGGGCCCAAAAGGCAATCACATTTAAGGTCAGGGGTACTATCCAGGGGCAGAAAGTGATATCTCTTATCGACACTGGGGCTACACATAACTTCATAGATGCACAATTGGTAGCCAGGAGAGGGTTACAGATAGAGGAGCATGATGGGTTTAGAGTCATGGTGGCTAACAGTGATAAGTTATTATGCACTCGGAAGATATCTAATCTTCGTATCAGGTTTAGAGATGGCTACGAGTTGGAGGATGAGTTCTATGTTGTGGACATGGGAGATTATGATGTCATCCTCGGCATGACATGGATGGCTTCACTAGTTGAGTTCACACTCAATCTAGCGAAATTGGAGATGAGATTTCAGCATGAGGGCAGAACTGTGGTACTTAGAGGGCTTTCAAATGGAGGTTGCAGAGTAGTGTCCTTGAGGAGAATGCAAAGACTTTTTCGTCATGATGACATAGAGTGGGCGGCAGAGTGCCACATTATGCCAACTTCACCAGAGCCACAAGAAAAGAGTCATCCACTAGATGTCCAGAAGATACTTGATAGACACGCTAAAGTACTTAGCGATATTCCTCATGGGGTTCCTCCTGACAGAGGGATGGAACATGTTATTGAGCTCGAGGAGGGAGCCAAACCAGTTATGATTACTCCCTATCATCATCCTAAGAAACACAAGGATGAGATAGAGAAGGCGATTAAGGATTTGTTGGAGATGGGGCATATCAGGCCCAGTAAGAGCCCCTTTGCTTCAGTAGTAGTATTGGTAAAGAAGAAGGATGGGACTATGCGCATGTGCATCGATTACAGGGCACTGAATAAGAAAACAATTAAAAACAGTTATCCCATTCCTAGGATTGATGAGCTGATTGATGAGTTGCATGGAGCATGCTTCTTCACCAAAATTGATTTGCGATCCGGATACCATCAGATCAGGATGAGAGCAAAGGATATTGAGAAAAAAGCCTTCCGATGTCACTATGGCCACTCTGAGTTCATGGTTATGCCATTTGGTCTAACCAATGCACCTGCTACATTTCAAAGTTGTATGAACCAGGTATTCAGGAAGCAGCTGAGGAGATTTGTCTTGATCTTCTTTGATGACATCTTGGTCTTCAATAAGACCTGGGAGGAGCACTTACATCATCTGGAGGAGGTGTTATCTATTATGGAGAGAGAGTCATTGTATGCCAAGGAATCTAAATGTGAGTTTGGTATGACTGAGCTCCTTTACCTTGGGCATATCATTAGTGCAGATGGCGTTCGGGTTGATCCCGAAAAGATCAGAGCTATTGTAGAGTGGCCTACTCCCACAAACCTTACACAGCTTAAGGGATTCTTTGGTTTATGTGGTTTTTATAGGAGGTTTGTTAAGGGATTCTCACAGATTGCTACACCCTTGACAGATCTTACCAGGAAAGGAGCCTTCGTGTGGACAGGGGCAGCACAGAGGTGTTTTGAGCATTTCAAGCAGGTAATGTCTTCATGTCTAGTTCTAGCCCTACCGGATTTCATGAAGCCTTTTGAGCTTCATTGTGATGCATCAGGTGATGGGATTGGAGCAGTATTGATGCAGGAGAAGCATCCCATTGCATTCGAGAGTAGGAAGCTCCGGGGAGTTGAGAAAAGTTATTCTATCTATGACTGGGAGATGTTGGCCATAATGCATGCATTGGCCAAATTTCGATCATATTTGGTAGGTGGACGTTTTGTGATCAAGACTGATCACAACAGTATTAAATCCTTCATGAGCCAGCGTGATCTTAATGACCGGCAACAAAAATGGGTGACTAAATTGCAGGCTTATGACTTTGACATAGAGTTTGTCAAAGGTAAGAAAAATGTGGTGGCTGATGCCTTATCTCGAAGACCTCACGTATGTGCTCTGGCAGAGATTTCAGGAGATTGGAGAGATAGGATTATAGCAGAGTATGTCGGAGATGCTTGGGCTTCTGGGTTGATTTCAGGTACCATACAGGATGATCGCTATGAGGTGATAGATGGATTGATTAGAGTTCAGGACAGGGTTTATTTGATTCCATCATCACATTTAAGAGAGGCGATACTGAAGGTATTTCATGATGCACCCACAGCTGGACATCTGGGGGTCTTCAAGACCTACAGGCAGATCCCAGAGCGGTTCTCATGGAAAGGGCTCAAGGATAATGTTCAGAGGTATGTCAGGGAGTGTGTGGTTTGTCAACAGAATAAGGGAGAGCACACATTTCCTGCAGGTTTATTACAGCCCTTGCCCATTCCTGATAGGAAATGGAAAAGTATTTCGATGGACTTCATCACTGGTTTACCACGAGTACAGGGAAGGGATTGCATCTATGTGGTGGTGGACCGCTTGACAAAGTTTGCTCACTTCTTTGCTATTCCGTCCACTTACACAGCAGCACAGGTGGCAAATCTTTTCTTTAGAGAGATATTCAAGTTACATGGGTTGCCCAGATTCATTGTCAGCGACCGGGATAGTAAGTTTATGAGTGTTTTTTGGCAAGAGTTGTTTAGGTTGTGTGGTACAGATCTTACACCTAGCACTAGTTATCATCCGCAAATAGATGGGAAAACAGAGATTGTGAATAAATGGGCGGAAGGATATTTGAGGAACTATGTAACTACACAACAAAAGGCTTGGATCAGATGGTTGCATATGGGAGAGTATTGTTATAACACCACTTATCATATGTCCATCAAGATGACTCCTTTTATGGCACTCTATGGTTATGAAGCACCTAGCTTCATGGATTTAGTTTTGGGGGACAGTAGAGTGCCCAAAGCCAAAAACTTATTGCAGGATAGTCAAGACATCCTGAAAGTGCTCAAAGAGAATATACAACAGGCCCAGAATCAACAGAAATTGTATGCTGATCAGCACCGAATAGAGCGTAGCTTCGAGGTAGGGGATATGGTTTACTTGAGGCTACAACCATATAGACAGTCATCGCTCAAGAAGAGCGGAGCTGAAAAGTTGAAACCTAGATTTTATGGTCCCTACAGGGTGATTCGCAAAGTGGGAAAAGTCGTCTATGAGCTTGAGCTTCCAGAGGGCAATCGAGTGCACAATGTGTTTCGTGTGTCTAGGCTTAAGAAAGCCATCGGTAAGAGTGTAATGCCTTCTGCAGATTTACCCCTTTTGGATGAGGAGGGGAAGTTTGTGTTAGTACCCGAGGCTATTCTGGACACCAGAGAGAGGAAGCTTAGAAACAGGATAGTGAAGCAGTATTTGGTCAGACGAAAAGACTTGCCGGAGGAAGATTCTACATGGGAGAGTGAGCAGGTTATTCAGCAGGCTAGACTGAGATTGCTTGAGGACAAGCAATTTCAAGGGGGGTGGACTGTAATGTCCCCATTTTAGCAGTTGACCAAGTGTGTGTGCGTTAGCCTTGTTCTACATGGTCCCGAGGGCTAACGAAGGGTTTAATGGGATCCTGAAATGTTTTGGCCTAGTCATTTCTAGTTTGGGCCAAAATGAAGTTGATTTACTCAGTTTCAGGCATACTTTCTATTTTTAGTAAGTCGGCAAGACATAGTGCAGGTCAATTTTGGTGATTGGATTCGATACTCTTCGGTGAGAGCTTTCCGATGAGCTATCACTCGCATTATTCGGAGTCCGATTGCTAATACATTTTAATGCCTGAAATTTTATTAAAGTAAAGTCTAATTTAATTGTAAAATATTAAAGTGTTACTTTAATATTTATTTTATGGTGATGTGTACCCAAGGGAGACATAAGGGGTATTTTAATATATGTTTTATATATTACACATCTTTTATCCCACATTGCCCATATGAGTTGAGCGGACCATTGGAAATAGAATAAAAGGAAGCATTTGTGGCTTCATTAGGCAAGGTTGAATATGAGAAGAAATTGGTGTGTGAGTTGCAGCTCTGTTCTTGGCATTTGAGGACGTCTATCCTCTCTTGTAACATTCTAGACGTCATTCCCTTGGGGTTTGGCCTTTGGAATTCTTTCTTATTGGCTTCATTATCAGGCAGTTTAGTTGCATTTTCGGCTACAGGCAGATTTGATATTTTGCTCATATCTTCTTCACTACTTGTCCAACGCTTATGCCGTTTGGAGGGAATGGTATTATGAAGGTAGTGGACTGATTGGAGGACAAAGTATTGTAGCAGCAGGTTCGTAAGCATGCGCTGGAGTATTATGACAATATTGCTAAAGTAATTAGTGAGTTGATAAATCTGCCATGTATTTGGTTTTATGAATTCTGAAAATAACATTTTATTAGCAGCAGTTCATTTCCACTTTGCATATTATTGTAGTTTCTTTCTTGTTTATGTTGTATGATACCAATTCCATGCAAGAAACACAACAAACAAATAAACGTTTGATTTTCGGAGTTATAAGGGGTTTTAAGAAGTTGAATGCAAACTATTTGACATAATTCCTTTCAGCAATTTGGTTTAGTTTTTTTGGGACATCCAGGGGTGCCCATTACATTGCAAATGATCATCATCATATCAGATTAATAATCGTTGAGATTATCATTACATATTGAAATTTAAAATTCAAAAATATATGATTTGATGCTAAATTGTTGATATGCAAACAAAAAACTTAGAACTGCTAAACAAAAATTAGCAATCTCGTATCATCTACTCCATAAGGTTGTGATATCCATCTCAAGGTCTTTAGCTATGACAAAAGTCATCACTCTCCAACTTAGGGTCCTCAAATGGTAGTGACTTAATGTTGTATTTCATCATGAAGTCTCCATCAAATTTTGAAGACTTCGAAGAAACGAAAAGTTATTTTTAAGGACTCTAGAGACACAAAACGTCTTCAAGATGCATCTGGAGGGGAGAAGGTGAGTCTCTCGAGTAACACTGATTTTGGGGTTCCTTTTTGTTGTTCTAACTATGTAGTGGGGTTTTGTGGGTCTTGTTTGTGGACTCTCTTTTTTGGGGGTTTCTTGTTGGATCTAGTGGTGGTGGTGGTGGTGGTTGTTTTCCCTTAGTATTGTTTGGCATCCCTTCTTTGGTTTGGCTCTTGTCTTTTGCTCGGTAGTCCCTTCAATGACCCTTTGTGGTCTTTTTTTGGATGTTAATTGATTCACTTATCTTGACTTACAACATTTGAATCTTAGAAAAGAAATCTTTGCTGATATTTTCATCAAAGTTGTGTGCTAGTATCATTTTTCTGCTTTGGCAAAAATAGCTAACTAATGTGAACATGTCATATATTTTTCTTTCAAATTCAGTAATTCGGTTTCCTTATTTGATTAATGTAATCTTGACTCACTTAGAACTCAAAAATAAACATAAGTTATGAAAGAATTTCCAAGTAGAAAAAGTCTTTGAAGGCTACATGTGAGAATGTGGATATTGGACTGAAACACAAAGTTGGCTTTATAGATTTCATCAATTATCTAACATGTTAACTGAAAATTCAAATCTACATCTTTCTCTCTTCCTTTTTCATTTGGAAGTGTCCCTTCCCATTCCACAACCCACACCCCATCCCCTCTCCCCAAATAGAAAATCTCTCCCCTATGAGGGATGTTTATGAGTCTTGGGGACTTGGGGGGAAATGTCCCAACACAAAAACACCACCTTTTCCACCTTCATCAAAGATATTGCTAGGTCACTTGTCATATGCCATGTGTCTCTAATGTGGAACTCACAAAGATCTAATATTGCAAATGTTGCCTTACAACTTTTAATTCGCCTCAATTTATATATTGACACCACACTCCCTTTCCATGTAATTCCTCTCGTGGTTGCATTATGTTATATGGTTATTATAATATGATAGTCAATACATGATTATTTGCATATTGAGATACTTTGATGACTATACACTATTTTGATTACCAGTATCATAATTGCTAGATGTTAAATGGTGTTTCTATTCACTTTTATCATATATGCATGATGATGCTAGTGGTGTGACATGATGCTTTATGATGATACCTAATTTATTTTGTATTCAAACATTGGCTATGGTTTACTTGTTATCATATGGATATTATTAGATTCATTTTTGGTGTGCTTTTATATTGTGCATATCTTATCTCATACCTTCAATAGATAAATGCTCAAATGATGAATAGTGATTATTTAAATGATTTAATTTAAATGCATGATATCATGTGATTATATGTTGTTATATTGTACTGCACCGCAACTATGTGTGGTTCACCCATTGGTGCTAGTTCTAAGTGGAAACAAAGTCATAGTCATTTGCTTGCGAGATCTTCATGGTGTCTCATTCTCTTTCATGCAACTATGTATCTTTATGTGCTTCGCCTATTTATATATCGAGCATCAACACTTGATATTGTTGTTTACTAAACAAGTACTAGGTACAACGTCCATCCCGAGTTTAGGATTTGAGTGTGTATCTATATCCCTAACAGTGGCACCAAGAGATAGTAACCTTGACTATTCATGTTGAGCCAATTTCATCCTTGTATAGGTGACATATCTATACATTTATTATTATAACCCTCTAGCAATTAGTAAATCAAGATTTATAATGCATTATGTTTTAAAACTCCTGAGAGTGTCTATGCATTTAGGGTTCCACAATTATCATGGAAAATACTAATTAAAATGTTGGTTTAATTGATTTGGGAGAATTTTTACTATTTGATTTTATTTATTTTAATTACTAGCTAATTTTTCATAGTTGAGTTCCAATTGTATGAAATTATCTAATTTAATTGGGAAAAGGGACCAACTAGATTATTAAATAATTAAATAATCTAATTTATAATTCACTTTGATAAAAGTGTTTATATCAGGAAAAGTGAGTTTTACTACTAACTTCTCACTTTTATTTCATGATTTTGGAGAATTTTCTCCAAAACTTTCTTTGGTCTTTTAAAAGATTTGTTTGTCGGAGTTTGGCTTGTTAGATCTTCACAAGAGTGGACTTGTTGGATTCATAGCAAGGATCTCCTTTTATGCCATGACTTTTAGCATCTTCAGAGTTCTCTCCAATTTATTCTTGCATTTCCCAATTTTTTAGCATTTGGTGAGAGGTGGAGCTCTCATGTTTCTTTTAATTTGATCTAGTTTTTAATGTGTTCTTTTTATTGCTTTATGTTGGGAGATTGAAAATTAGTGTTCCCCCCTATTTGCATATGTTAATTATCCCAGTTAGATAGTGTGACTATTTTGGTGGATTTGGTGATTTAATTTGTAACTTTTGGTAGTGTTATGCGACTAGATTTTGCATGCAAACTCAGAGCTTGATTTTTATTGGATTTTTTGTAGCTTGACTACATTTTAGAAGTGGGTTTACATTTTTGTTGATATTTGAGAAATTTTGATCTCAGGTATTTTAATCTTTGCCTTATTTTGCATGCCACCCAAATTTTGTTGGGATTTTGTGACGTATGTTTGGATAATGAAAATGGATTGTGCTCCATGCTTCCATTCATCTTATAATTTTACTTTGTGGATTTTGGATTTGTTGGTGAATCCATATTCCTAACAAAATGCCCAATTGAGTAAGTTTTCATCCTTAAATCCTACGATTTTCCTCAAATCTAACCCTTGCATTGGTTTTATCATGGGATTTCATGGAGTTGGTTGTGTCCAGCCATGAGCATGTGCATGTGCATACAAATAGATCTTGTGAGACTTGAAGTCTTAGATTTAGGTTAGTTGAGTGATTGTTCATTTGGAGTTTGGGATGGGTACTTGCATTTCCTTATGGAACTCATTGTAGGATGAGCATGGGTATGTAAGGTAGAGGGGTGGAATGACATTTCATGTTTACCCCATCTTGAAAGTGACTTACAAGGTAATGTGGGGAGGTTTTAACAATTGCTAATCAAATTAAATTGTAAAAATTTATAAGACATGTGATCGACACATCTGTATAGTTGTTGAGCATCCCAAGGGATCCAATGTGAGGGTGAGGTGTCTAAATGGTTGCCAATGTTCTATGGAAACTAGTGCAAGTACACAGTATGTAGTCTCTAGAGGGAACATACCCCTATATAGCTTAGGCTAGTACAAGCCAAAAGATGACAATTCACCAAAGTCCCTACATAGTTATCCTCGAGTGTTTTTTGCTAGTGACCTAATAAACTAAATTGTATCCATGATCATTGATTTCTTTTTTTCATGTATTTATTGGTGTGTGTATTAGCCTTGGATGCTTTTGTCTTTTGTGATTGTGGTCGAGTCATTGTCTCCATAAGCATGGTGGGTTGGGCCACCTACAACTTCTATATAGTTGGGAGGCATTGTTACCTATATCATTGCTGGAGTTGTCTTCCAAATGTAGGCCATTGTTGACTTATTCCTCCTCCTCTTGTCTTCTTGACTTCACTTGTGTACTTGCACTTTGGTGCAAACTCTTCTTGTTTTAAGTTATTCGTGTATCTTTATCAATTAACAGGATGTTTTACTTTTATGTATTGGTTTGTAATTGATTGGATGATGCCTTGATTATAATCTATTTAGTACTCCCGAGTGTGGAGTTAGCTTTTATTTTATGTCGTACATTGGTGTCAATATGTCCCTTCTTTGTTTGTTCAAAGCATCTTATCTATTGCATGTTTTGGCAACTGTGATTACCTATTTTAGGGTATGTTTCATTCCTTGGTTCAATGTCAAAAATACTTTTTCCCTATGATACTTTTAGGATCTCCATGTTGTAGAGCTCACCGAGACCTTTGTAATTATTTTTTAATGGAATCAATCAGAGTCTAGATACGAAAGTTATGGCTTCCGGAGTGAAGGCCATTTTTATCTAACAATGTCAGTATTTCATTGTGCCCAATAGTGGCATTATATTGCATCTAGTATTAGCATCTTATCACAATATGAAATGCAAAATTATATCTCATCGCATGTAGTAGTAGATTTCATCGCATGAAGTTTTGGTGAAGTTTCTCACTTTCTTTAGCATTGTATAGTACAATAGAGTATTTTATCATACTTCTAATGGAGTTTTGTCATACAATACTAATTTTACTTCATTTCACCTTGGATAGTGAGCACTTATCAACTTTTTGGAAGTATGTGTTGTGGTTATTTAGATACCCATTTAGAAGTTGTAAATTCCCAAGCCAAAACAATTTGACCATTATACACTTTCAGAATAGTTAGAAAAGTTGTCATGTTATCTTTACATTTTAGTTGGAATTGAACTTGTATATTTAATCATTTAGGAATTTGTATTTGGGCATCTAAATGAATGTTGTATCTTATGATAATATGTATAATAGAATGAATCTTACATGATTAATCATCAAGATGAAAATGTACGCATTTTGTAAGAAATGAAACATTTGAAAATCTTTGGGTAGTTGGTTAAGTCTTCCAGTTGCAATCATTATGATTAATGTATGCATGTATTATGCTTTATTTAAACACACAAAATATGTTACTATATGTAATATCCTTGTTTCCAGGGATTCCCAAGTGGAGCATTCCATCTCCAATGTTCAAGCATTGGGATCTCTGTGTTATGCTCCCATTATGATATTGAGATGTCGAATTATTTATATATTGGTATTTTTTATTAAATATATTTTTTGATTATGATATAGTTTTGTATGTTTTCATAAGGTTCTATCTTGTGTCTTGTTGTCCCATGAAGGATGTCTCTTGCATGTAAACGTAGAAGGGGTCATAGATGAAAGAATGCCATCTGGAGCAACCAAGAAGAATAACAATGTGTGGAATATTGTGAGGAATATCATCATGAAGAGGGGGATAGATAGTGAGAGAATCGAGGTGGAGTTGAGGCATTGGTGTCATTTCTACTGGAGCTCATAAATCGGTTGAGACCTTAGATCGAGGGTTCTCAACATGGTGGTTTGTAGTTAGAGGAATCATAGGGTGAAGACCTATATGTATGAGAAATGAGAAGAGAGGGGAGAGTGAGAATTCTCACACACCACCTAATGCTAGAGGGGCATATGAGAAAGATAGGGATTAAAGTGATGAGGAGGCTACCTATTTGAGCATGATGAGAGATCTTATGCAATCTTGATCAACTTGCTTTGATGAAAGGGGAGTTGGTAGTAATAATGAAACTTAGTTGTTAGACTTAGGATGTTAGTTTTCTATGCATCCTTATGTAAGAAACTTGAGAGCCTATTGTACGTTATGCAGTTTAGAGATCATGTTTCCACCTAGTGGAGCATAGAGGAGTAGAAGCCCCATATTATCCTTGAAAATCTTGAATGGGAGATATTTGAGGAGAGGTTCAAAGAGAAGTTTCTATATTCTTAGTAAAGAGAGGCTCAACTGAATGAACTTTCCATTAGATTAACTAGGAAAATGTGATGGTGGCACAATATGAGATGAGATTCTTCGCGTTGCAAGAGTATTCAAGCTATAACCAAGATGAGGTTCTCTAACTCATTACTTCATTTGGGACCTTCATGGATATATCATTGGGGATGTTTCTATGCACTAACCTAGGATGTTTCTATGCACTAACTACACCTCCTACACTAACATAATCTATTGGGTCAACATGTACTTAGTTGACACCATTGAGGGGAGGTCACCCTCATATCTAGTCACCATACTCTGAGTCAAAAAAATGGCTAGGGTTTCAAAACCTCAAGATGGAAGGGGTGAGGTTGGAAGTAGGGTAGATAGACACAAACATAGTCTTGACTTTTATATAGTGTGCAAATGAGTTCTAGTAGGGGAGCTATCAATAGTCTAGTGCTCCTTAGGGAGGATTGGATATGGATATTGAGGAGCATCATAGTGCCCTTCCCAAAGATCCTTGGGAGTAAGGATAAACAAAGAAAAACATTTTTTTAAAGATAAAGCATAGATACCTGCAGCTACAAACATTTGATCACAAAGATTGCAACAGAAGACTATACCAACCATCAAAGATCCCCATGCGTTCATCACTAACAACAATGTTCATTTCCATCTACATGAATTAAACATACAAGGTTCATTCCATAATTTACTAACAGGATTACATGCTCATTTTAGATCCCAAAGAAAAATTTCTAAATGATTAAACCATACAAGTTCATTTACCATATGCCTAAAGCATGAATGAATTCATGAATAACTATCTTGAAATTAGGTTATCTAAATCCTGAACTCATAAATTAAGACTAAGTATTAAATCCCGTGAACTTTAGGATTTTAGAATTTTTATCTCAACTACTAGGGAATTAGAACCTATCTTAAATGAGTTGTCGTCTATATATATGTGTGTGTATGTGTGTTTGTGTGTGTGTGTGTATCTTAAGTATAAGTCGCATACTCTTCTTTCTTTACTTTGGAAGAAGAGTAAAGGAATAAAAGTATGCCAATTATACTTGAATGATATATTTTATATACAACCCAAGCTTTACAAAAAGTAGTATGACACTTCACACTAAAGTAATGTGATACTTCTCATTACTATGGTATGATATTTAACCACTATCTTATGAAATTTCACATAACTGGAGTACAATATTTCATCAGTATTGTACAAGATTTCACATAATAGTGGTATGATACTTGATGTATCCTATGAGATTTCACATAAATTTGGTATGATGCTTCACCAATATTATACAAGATATTGTCCTAATGCCATCTAGGAACAACAAGGTTAAAAGGCTGAATTAGGAAGCAAATAGGATTAGAACCTCCACACCAGTGGGTACCAAAACCACCAAACTCAAGGTATGAACACTCAAGAGAATCAAAAGCATAGAGAAGATCTAGGTAACTCACATAAACAACATGCTACTCTAAACCATGATAAATAAAATAACAATGAAGTAAACCAACATCCTCACAAGATACATGTACATAAGAAACATCTCAAGAAGGAAAGTGAAAGCATATGATGCAACCAGATTCAATTAGATGTGTTCATTTCTGATGCAGGAGCATCCTAGGTTGCCTTGTTATCTTGCTCATTTTGTTCACCTAGTAATTCCTTCATGTGCCTAGCAGTCCTTCATGTGCCTAGCAATTCCTTCATGTGCCTAGCAATTTCTTCATGTGCCTAGTAACCCAATTTTCTTCATGTGCCTAGTAACCCTATTTTCCTTCATGTGCTGAGTTACTGTAGCAATTCCTTCATGTGTCGAGTTACTGTAGCAATTCCTTCATGTGCCGAGTTACTGTAGCAATTCCTTCATGTGCCGAGTTACTGTAGCATTCCTTCATGTACCGAGTTACCTAGTGGATGCCGAGTGATTCTTCATGTGCCAAGTTACCTAGTGTATGTTGAGTGTCAGTATTTGGACGTGATTTTGTGAGCCAACTCGTGAGATTTATTTCATTCACAACATTTATGTTAAGATCTTTTCTTGGGATGAGTCCAGACCATTGTTGGGTCAGCCTTCCTCTTATGTAATGTTTTAGAATGTTCTGTAAGCCATTTTGGCAAGTATAAATAGAGAGTTTAGGCTTAGAGCTAAGTAAGTTTTAGAAGGGAAAAGTTTTGAGAGAGTAGAACTAAAAGTGCAAATTTATAGTTGGATCTTGGAATGTGAATGTATTTTTAATTGGTTGTAACCCAAAAGGCCTTACAACTGGGCATGTATGAAGATATTTTGATGAATCAATAAAGTCTTTTTCTCTTCTTCCTCCTTTGGTTGTTGTTCTGTGTGTTCGTTTTCATTGTGTTGACTCTTGCAGGGTGGTTTGGATAGTTGGGTGAGCCTTTGGCCCTAGTTATTCATCCTTTTTCTTGCATCAATTTCCTCCCCACGATTATAATGACATCATGAGATCTCAAGAATCCTAACCATAACATCAAGCATGAATCTCAATTTTGTAACAGGATCCTTGGCATTTCCTTAAGAAAGATATCTTACCAATAACCATCAATAAACCTCTCCAACTAGAGAACAAAATGACTAGGGTTGTGCATATTGATGAAGATGGCAAACCATAGTTGGGCATATCAATGAAGATGCCAAATCATCCCATTTTGAAGATTTTGAAAGAGGAGAATTCCTAGTTAATAGGAGAGTCTTGCTGAGTGGCGAGAATGAACATGATCAAAGGAGGATTTTATTTTGCACCAAGTGTAAATGTGAAGATAAGTGTTATGATGTGATCATTGATGATGGAAGTACTGATAATTTGGTGTCAAAAAATATGGTCACAAAGTTAAATCTCAAGTGGTAGAAACACTCGTGTCCATACTGTATTGCCTAGGTGCAAGATGACCACAAGGTCATGGTCAATGAACAATGCTCAATGAAGTTCAAAATTGGAAGCTACCAGGATGATGTAATGTGTGATATCATACATATGGACATATGCCATATGTTACTAGGTAGGTCATGGCAATTTGATAGGCATTTTGTACATATTAGGTGAGAAAATACCTACACTCTGACAAAGGATGGAGTCAAACATAAGTTGAATCCATTGAAGGAGAAATAAGAAAAGGTACTTAGTGCTACTAGGATATGTTTTGTTGATGGAAAGGAGTTTCTCAAAGGTATGAAGCATGAGCATATGTGTTTTGTTGTAATCCCAAAAGATGGTAAAGAAGAAGAAGAGGAGGTACTTGCAAAAAATGTAGATTTGTTGGGAGAGTTTCCTGATATTGTGTTAGATAATATACCTGATGGATTTCCACTAACAAGGGAGATCACTCACTAGATGGATTTGATTCTAGGAGCTAGTTTGTCAAATAAGGCAGTGCACAGAATGACACCAGGAGAAAGTGAGGAGTTGAATAGACAAGTTAATGAGTTGTTGCAAAAGGGTTTGATTTGAGAGAGTTTGAGTCCATGTGTTATACCAAAAGTTAGCACCAAAGGAGATTGGTGAATGGAGGATGTGAATAGATTCATAGGCAATCAACAAGATCACAATTAAGTATCAATTTACATTGCCAAGGGTGGATGATATTATAGACTGTTTAATTGGATCTATGTATTTCACAAAGATAGATCTAAAGAGTGAGTACCCTTGGATTCACATCAAAAAAGGGAATGAGTAGAAGTCTACTTTCAAGACAAGGGAAGGACTATATGAGTGGTTAGTCATGCCTTTTGGATTAACCAATGCACTAAACACTTTCATGAGGCTCATGAATGAGGTATTGAATGAGTTTTTGGGCAATTTTGTCATTGTTTACTAGCTAGATGATATATTGATCTTTAGGAAGACATTGCAGGAGCATTTGATGCACATATTCAAAAGGTATTTTATAAGTTGAGAAAAGAAAAATTGTTGATAAACCTTAAGAAGTGCAGTTTTGTGAAGGAGTTGGTGTACCTGGGATTTTTAGTCTCAATAGAAGGTTTGAAAATGGACCCAGAGAAAGTGAAGGATATCCTTGAATGACCTACTCCAAAGAATGCTATGGAGGTAGGAACTTTTTATGGACTAGATAACTTTTATAGAAAATTCATAAGAGGTTTTAGCAGTATTTGTAGACCATTTACTAAAACAATGAGAGGGGATAGGAAAGAATTTAAGTGGAATATAGGAGCAAATAAGATTGTTAATCTGTTGAAACATAAAGTTATAAAGCAATCTATTTTAGCACTTCCATATTTTAACAAGGTGTTTCAAGTAGCTTGTGATGCTAGTGAAACTGCAATAGGAGCTATTTTGAGCTAAGAAGGTAGACCTATTTCTTATTTTAGTGAGAAGTTGAATGATGCCAAAAGAAAATATTTTTTTATGATAAGGAATTTTATGCTATAGTTTAGGCATTGAAGAAGTGGAGACACTATCTTCTTCCTAAGGAGTTTGTTTCGTATACTGATCATCAAGCTTTGCAATGTTTGAATAGTCAAGAAAAATTAAACCAAAAGCATTTGAAGTGGGTTGAGTTTTTTCAAAGTTATACATTTGTTTTGAAACATGGGGGTGGGAAGTCTAATAGAGTTTCATATGCTCTTAATAGAAGACAAATTTTACTGACAAAAATGTAAATCGAGGTGGTTGGGTTCAAGGAACTCAGTAATTTATATTCAGAGGATCTTGATTTTGGTGAAGTGTGGAAGGATTGTACAAAAACTATTACACTTGATAGGACAAATTGGTTGGATTTCATAATCCAAGATGGTATGATATTCAAAGGAAGTCAGTTGTGCATTCCCAAAAGTTCTATTAGAGAGAATCTCATCAAGGAGAAGCATAGTGGAGGATTTCCTGAAGATTTTGGGAGAGATAAAACCATTTATTTGGTTGCTTAAAACTATTATTGGCTACAGTTGTAGCAAGATGTCAAGAAGTTTGTACAGAGTTGCAGAGTATGACAGATAACAAAAAGAGTGAAGCAAAATACAACGTTGTATCAGCCATTACCTGAGATACACACTAAGCAAACTTCTTTAATATAAAGAATACCTAAGATGTGATAGGGTCACTTCTCAAATTACCCCAGATGTCTGATGCAAGAGCTTCCTAGGTGTAAGAGTGCCAATCTTGCATCAACCAAAAATATTTCATTTTAGTTGTTTGAATAAGGTTTGTCTTAATGCAAAGTTGTCATCTATGGATGCTTGCTACTTAGTAAGTCAATAATATGAGGTCAAAATGTCCTAATTTTAGAGGTGGATGTTCATCTTGGATATATCAGCCTACCAATTGAGGGGTAGTACCATATCATGAGTATTCATAGATTTATTGCATATTTTTAGTGTGCAATTTTGGTGTAAAAACTTTAGGCTCACCGTTGAAGTCCCAACCTATCCAAATGAGTCTCAAAAACTTGTTGGATGGGCATGAGGTTGTAGATTATAAGCTAAGGATCCCAAAAAGTGGTTATAATAGCCAATCAGAGCAACGGTTTGAGAGTTATGGCCTTCCAAAGTTGGGCTGACCAAAACTTCCAAAATAAATGTCAAACATATATATGGTTGACTCTATATGTATTGTTAGGGTCTGTCAGCCCTAGGTATTTGAATGTCTAGAACCTTATTGGGCAACATAAACTTACATATTTAAGAAATGTTCATACATTGTCTAGGACAACTCTGGGTGATAGTTCACAGCTTTATCTTGTAGATTACTATAATGAAGGTACCCATGTGGATTAGCATATTGTACTTATGAATTCTATATTTGGCATTTGCAGAAATAATAAGAAGCACATACCTTTTCTCACAAATTGTTGTTATTTCTTTATTTCTATTATATGTTTATGGTATTAAGGGTAGCACCCTTCATCAAGTGGTATCAGAGCTAGAGTTCTTGAGTATATAAATAGAATGCCAACTATGGGATAGTTGCACCAAAACTATGGTTTGGGCTGAGTGTGTAGACAGATCACCAATTATGAGACAATTTTCACTAGGGTTTCACTAGAAGCATGAAGATGCCTCTACGAAGAGACCATGGGGGAGTGTCATAGGTGTTACACCTAAGGGATTTAGAGCCCTCTAGAGACAAATGCAAGCATTGCAAGAAGAAATACAAAGAGAAATGAATCTTCTCGTAGGAGATGATGAAAGTGAGGATGAAAGAGAAGAAGGAAATGTTGATCAAGTGGTAGTAGATGAATTTCTTAACCCAAAGGAGGAAAATATTTTTAAGGCCATTTGTAAGATTGGAAAAAGACCTAAGTTTTATGTTCCCACATTTTGGGGAAATATTAACCTAGAGGAATTGATTAATTGGATCAATGAATTGGAGGAATAATTTGAGTATGAAGATATTGAGGATCCTAATAGGGTCAAGTTTGTGAAGGAAAAACTAAAGGGACATGTGAAGATTTGGTGGCAGGAGATTTAGTTGGAGTGAAATAGAAGAGGAAAGGAAAAAATCACTAGATGAGACCAAATGATAGCTAAATTGAAGAGACAATTCATTCTTGTGGACTATGAGTTGGATCTGCTAAAAAAATCACAAGGGTTGAAGCAAGTGGGAAGATCTTTTCAAGAGTATACTAAAGAGTTCTACAGTTGTACCGAGTTCTCATTAGAATCAGCCATGCAGAACTTGATAAAGAGAAAGTTGCATGTTCTCTTAATGTATTAAGACAAGCATTCAAGTGGAGTTGAGTCTAGTTTGAATGACTAGTATTGAGGAGGCATGCCATTTTTCCCTAAAATTTGAGAAGAAACCAAGAAAGAATTTTGATAACAAGAATAGTGGAAGAGATCACGGTGAAATATCCTAAAAATGATCTTATGGAGGCTGAAATGATGTTCAAAAGAATATGGATGAGGTGATAAGTGATAGTTAGAATTAGAAGGGAAAAAATTCCAATAATTTCTATGCTCAAAATAGTAGAGACTAGAGAGGAAGGGGTGGAAGGAAAGGATCTGGAAGAGAAGGTTTCGATGGAAAATGCTTTCACTACGGAGAAGAAGGGCATAGAGCATTTGAATGTTCTCAACACCAAGGAAGGACTACACATCAAAGAATAAAAAGCCAGGCTAGAGTTGCACATGTTGATGAAGATGTCAAATAATCCCATTTTGAAGATGTTGAAAGACAAGAAGTTATAGTTAATAGGAGAGTGTTGCTAAGTGGAGAAAATGAACCTAATCAAAGGAGGAGTTTGTTTTGCACCAAGTGCAAATAATAAGTATTTTGATGTGATCATTGATGGTGGAAGTAATAATAATTTGGTGTCAAAAGATATGGTCACAAAGTTAAATCTCAAGAGGCAGAAACACTTGCACCCATACCATATTGCCTAGGTACAAGATTCTCACAAGGTCATTGTGAGTGAGAAATGCTCAGTGAAGTTCAAGATTGGAAGCTACCAAAATGAGGTGTTGTGTGATATCATACATATGGACATATGCCATATGTTTTTAGGTAGGCCATGAAAGTTTTATTGGAATGTTGTGCATGATGGGTGAGAAAATACCTACACTTTGACAAAGGAAGGAGTAAACCATAAGTTGATATTGTTGAAGGAGAAAGAAGAAAAGGTATGAGTGTTGCCAAGATATGTTTTGTTGATGGAAAGAAGTTTCTCAAAGTTACGAAGCATAAGCATATGTGTTTTGTTGTAATCCCAAAAGATGGTAAATAAGAAGTAGAGGGGGTACCTACATAAGTTGGAGATTTGTTGGGAAAGTTCCTTGATATTATGTTAGATAATGTACCTGATGGATTACCACTAGTAAGGAATATCATTCACTAGATGGATTTGATTCCAAGAGCTAGTCTTCCAAATAAGGCAGTGCACATAATGACACTAGTAGAAAGTGGAGAGTTGAATAGACAAGTTCATGAGTTGTTGTAGAAGGGGTTGATTCGAGAGAGTCTAAGTCCATGTTTTGTACTAGTAGTATTAGCACCAAAGAAGAATAGAGAATGGAGGATGTGCATAGATTTGCGAGATATCAACAAGATCACAATCAAGTATCAATTTCCATTTCCAAGGATGGATGATATTATGAACTATTTGATTGGAGTTGTATATTTCACAAAGATGGATCTAAAGAGTGGGTACCATCAGATTTGCATTGGAGAAGGAGAGAAGTGGAAGACTTCTTTCAAGGAAAGGGAAGCACTATATGAGTGGTTAGTCATGCCTTTTGTATTAACCAATGCACCAAGCACTTTCATGAGGCTCATGAATGAGGTACTAAAGGAGTTTTGCATAATTTTTTCATTCTTTACCTAGATGGTATATTAATTTTTAGTGAGACATTTGAGGAGCATTTGATGAATATTTGAAAGGTGCTTGATAAGTTCAAAGAAGAAAAGTTGTTGGTAAACCTAAAGAAGTACAATTTTGTGAAGGAGTTGGTGTACTTGGGATTTGAAGTCTCAGTAGAAGGTCTAAAAATTGACTTGGAGAAATTGAAGGCTATCCTTGAATGGCCTACTTCAAAGAGTTCTATAGAGGTAAGATCTTTTCATGGATTAGCTTGTTTTTACAAAAAAAATCATAAGAGGTTTTAGCAGTATCTGTGGGCCCTTGAATAAAATAATGAGAGGGGATAGGAAAGAATTTAAGTTGATTGCAAGATCATATAAGAGTTTTAATCTATTGAAACATAAAGTTATAGAGCAACCTATTTTAGCACTTCCATATTTTAACAAGTTGTTTTAAGTAGATTATGATGCTAATAGTACTGCAATAGGAGTTGTTTTGAGCCAAGAAGGTAGACATGTTGCTTATTTCAATGAGAAGTTGAATGATGCCAAAAGAAAATATTTTATTTATGATTAGGAATTTTATGCTACAGTTCAAGCATTGAAGAAGTGGAGACACTATCTTCTTTCCAAGGAGTTTTTTTTGTATACTGATCATCAAGCTTTACAATATTTGAATAGTCAAGGAAAATTAAACCAAAGGCATTTAAAGTGAGTTGATTTTTTGCAAATTTATACATATATTTTGAAACATGGGAGTGAAAAGTCTAATAGAGTTGCACATGCTCTTAGTAGAAGACACCTTTTGTTGATAAAAATGCAAATTGAAGTGGTTGGGTTCAAGGAGCTCAATAACTTGTATCTAGAGGATATTGATTTTGGTGAAGTGTGGAAGGATTGTTTAATACCTATTACACTCGATAGGAAAAAGTGTTTAGATTTCATAATCCAAGATGGTATGATGGTCAAAGGAAGTCAGTTGTGCATTCTCAGAAGTTCTATGGGAGAGAATTTGATCAAGGAGGAGCATAATGGAAGACTAGCTAGACATTTTTGTGAGAGATATACAACCATTACCTTGGTTTCTCAAAACTATTATTGGCCATATTTTCATCAAGTTGTCAATAATTTTGTACAAAGTTGCAAAGTATGTCAGATGGTGAAATGAGGGAAGTAGAATACAAGGTCGTGTCAACCATTACTTGTACTAGAGAACTTGCGGGAGGATGTTAGCATGGACTTCATTCTTGAATTACTAAGGACACAACAAGGGTATGATTCCATATTTGTGGTGGTTGAAATTTTTTCAAAAATAGCACATTTAATTCCCTACAAAAAGACTAGTGATGTTGTTCATGTGGCAGAGTTGTTTTTTAGAGAAGTGGTGAGACTACACAGTCTACCAAAGAGTATAGTTCAGATCAAGACACCAAATTTTTTGGGTATTTCTAGTGTACATTGTAGAAGAAATTGAAGACATATTTAAATTTTAGTTCATCACACAAACATAGGTAGTGAATAGGAGTTTGGAAATTTTGCTGAGATGCTTGGCTGAAGATAAACCAAAAGGATGGGATCTGATTTTACCATGGGTAGAATTTTCATATACTAATTCTATCAATAAGAGTACTAGTAAATCACCATTCTACATTGTATATGGGAACAGTCTCATAAATGCTTCTAAATTTAGGCAATTAGATAAAGGAGAAAAAATAGTGTTGAAGTAGAAGAATTTGCTGAACATTTGAAGAACATCCATGAGGAGTTGAGGAAGCACATTATAAAGATGAATACATAGTAAAAGGCTAAGGTAGATGTGAAAAGGAGGTATAATCAATTTCATATTGGAGATGAAGTCATGATTCATTTGAGAAAGGAGTGTTTTGCATTAGGTACATATAATAAACTGAAAATGAAGAAGTTTGGACTGTGCAAGATAATGAAAAGGCATGATTCTAGAAATGCGTATGAAGTGGAGTTGCCTATTGAATTGAATATTTCACTAGTATTTAACATTTTGAATTTCACAAATTATTATGAAGGAGGTGATGGATATGAAGTCACAAAAGCCCAATGGAGTATTCTAGCAGCTAGTTCAATTACAAAGCAGATTGAGGAGATACAAGACACTTGTGTTGGAAAAAGTACAAGGAACATAAATTATGAAGAATACTTGGTCAAATAGAAAGGGAGGACACTAGAAGATTCATCATGGCTAGCAAGGGAGGAGGTTAATCGTCTTTGTTTTCCTCTAAATACCTAAGATGTGATGGGGTCACTTCTCAAATTAAACCATGTATCTAATGTAGGAGCATCCTAGGTGTAAGAGAAATCTTGCATCAACCAAAAATATTTCATTTCAGTTGTTTGAATAAGGGTTTCCTTAATGCAAAGTTTTTTCCCATGGAGGCTTTTTACTTAGTAAGTCAATCATACAATCTCAAAATGTCCAAATTTTTAAGGTGGATCTTTATCTTGTATATATCATCCTACTATTTGAGGTGTAGTGCCATATCATTAGTATCCATGGAATTTATTGCATATTTTTGGTGTGAATTTTTGGTATAAAAAATTTATGCTCACCATTGAAGGCCTGGACATGCTTGGATGAGGCCTGAAAACTCGTTGGATGGGTGCTTGCACCAATTCAAGGATGTAGATTAGAAGTTGAGGATTCTAAAAAGTGGTTATAATAATCAATCAGAGCAATGGTTTGAGAATTATGGCCTTTGGAAGTTGGGCCAACCAAAAATTCCAAAATAAATGTTGAAAATGTACTTGGTTGGCTCTATATGTATTTTTAGGGTTAGTTAGCCCTAGGTATTAAGTTTGAGTGTCTAGAACATTCTCAGGCGACATAAAATCATATATTTAATAATTGCACATACATTGTCTAGAACAACTTTGGGTGATAGTTCGTAGCTTTGTCTTGCAAATTACTGTAATGAAGGTGCCCATGTGGTTTAGCATATTGTAATTTTGAATTCTATAATTCCACATTTGTGGCAATAATAAGAAGCCTATATTTTGTTCTTGCAAATTGTTGTTATTTCTTTTTTTATGTTATGTGTTTATGGTATTAAGGGGATTACACTTCATCGTATGTATTTCAAAAATACTAATGGTGATACCATTTTTCTTTTTATCTATTTTGATGACCTAAATATTATTAATAGTTTGACACTTTTTATCAATCAAATCAAATAGAGTGTGTTTAAGTTCTTTGACATGAGATGTTTATGAATTTTACACACTATTATCTAGGTTTTTAAGTTTGATAGACAAAAGGTAGTATCTTTTTATCTTAGTCCAAGTATGTCCATAATTTGTTAGACAAGTTTTGGGTGCAAGACTATAAACCTACATCCACACCTAAAAAGAAAGGATTAAAATCAAACTAAATTCACCTATGGTAAATGAATCAACATTTAGAAAATTGGTGGCCATTCTCATCTATCTTACTATTGCTAGGCCTAATCTCAAATTTTCAATGAGCTATTTTTTACACTTCATGGAAGCTCACACAGATTATCATTGGGTAGTAGGGAAGTGTGTATTTCATTATGTGAAGGGAACTCCTAACTTTGGTCTTATTTAAATGTAACAAAAGACATTATCCTAGGCATTTTAATTTTACAGACTGAAATTAGGCATATTTAATTGATGACAAAGAATCAACACCTAGGAATGTTTATAGTTTGGGATCTAGTGCAGTCATGTGGATTAGTGAAAAGTAGTAGGTGGTGGCTCTTTCCTTGACAAAATTTGAGTATCAAGGAATAGTTAAGGAAACTTATGAGGTAGTTAGGAATTGGAGGGTTTTTTTTTACATGTAGATATCTCAAGTGAATCCTAGTCCCTTGTACTATGATAATCAAGGGGTACTGAAACTAGACAAGAATCTAGTTTTACATGAAGAACAAAGCACTTTGAATTTCATTGTCATTTTAATTAGAAATTAGATTGTCATTTTAATTAGAAATTAGTTGAAGATAGATCGATTTAGTTTTTGTATGTTTAATTGTAGATGAGGCAAAAAATAAAGTCAACAAGTCTGTAAGCCTAGAAAAAGTTTCTAAAACTTAGGGGGAGTTTGGTGTATTTGATAGATTGACTATTAAGGGAGGGTATTATAATAACATTTTAATTGCTTCTTGTTTAGTGGCCAATATTGCAACTTATGTAGCTATTAGATAGTTTATAATTTAAGATTTTTTCTCTATAGAAATATTTTCTTTGTAACTCCTATAAATGACCATTTCATCATTAAATGAATTCATTCATTATTTTACAAACATAATTATATTACTATTACTTTACATTCTTTAATTTATTTTTTCATTTTCTTAATTTTGATATTTTTCTCTCTAGATTGCAAGTTCTTCTATCACTAAATGAAATTGAAGTATAGAATCATTTATCCACTCAAAGTGTAACCTGTTGACTACAAAAAGAGTTGAAGACATAATGTATATTCTTTCCAATTTGAATCTTCTACGATGTATGGATCCCCAATAAAAGGAGGGGGATACAAAGCTTCGAGATGTAGCAACTTGGTGTAATAAATTGGATGCAATCATTGAGGATCTTGCTAGAGTTATTATGGATGATGAGGATAATGATGATGATGATGATGGTGCACTAATACATTAGGCAGTGTTTTGCGACGTCAATGTGTATTTGGCATTTTTTTTTGTTTTATATCCCGACGATGTCGCAATTGCGATGGTAATTTTGCAATTGTGACGTCGTCGGGATATAAGAAAAAAAAAAAGGGTGTGTTGTTCACATTGTTTGTGCCCAATGAATCAGATCTCCCAACAGAGCGGAAAAATACCTCCGAGCATAGCGAATCAGCGAATCTGCCCCCGATCGAGCATAGAGCACTGCAATTATTTGGAGTATATTTTGAATCCAAAGACTACATGAATTTTATGCAAGACGAAGGAAACAAACAAATATTCATTGGACTTCAGGTCTAAGGTAAAATATCTCATTCTCTGAGACATCCTCCTCTTGAAGATGAAGGAAAGAAACAAATCTTGATTGGACTCCAGGTTTGATGTGAAGAGATAAAATATCTCTTTCTCTGAGACATCCTCCTCTTTGATCTCGCCTTATTCGATTCATTATCTAGTCGATATAACATTTAAATAGAACAAATTTTGTGAAATCTTTCAATGGTACAAGGTGTTGTAGTGGACAGTTAGTTTGAGTATTATTTTTGGGGCTAGATGTGAACGGGAATATGAATTTTTGATTTTTTGATTTGGTCCATACCCCCACCATAACGCTCGGTTCCATATCCTAGAATGGCTTAGTCCTCGGAACTTGGCCCATTCCTGAATAGCCGCGTCTAAAGAGGAAATGGATATCTATGAGATGGAAATGGAGTTTATTGGCTGGCTGGTTAGATACCAAAAAAAAGCTAGCCGCCCTGATGCCCTACTATTTGACGGTGCATGAACTTGCAGGGTGTGCATGCATGCATGAGGGCCGGGTATTGTTTCTTGTATAACCCCCTCAATCCTAACAATAACATAAATAATTAATCCCTTGTTGCCTATAGGAATGCCTCTTTCCTAACTTGGTCTAGGTTTCTGATTATCCTAAGAAGGAAATAAGAATACTTCCCCCATGTCTCAAATTTGTTTCAAATAGCGAGGATTGGGGTTCAAGGATACATGCTAATAGAGGGAGTAGGGATCATGCTTCAGGGATACTTGATGTTGGAGAGAGTAGGGTTGAGGGGGCATGCAGAATGAAACAAAGTCATGACATTATGAGAAAGCACAGAATGCCATTGAAGGCTGTAATCACGCTTTCATACAGAGGATTAGGGACAGTTTATGTCATACTACATATCAATTCAATTTTGTAGGATGAACAAGATTCAATGAGGACTCTATTATCCTTAGAGACTGGTCAATCAACAACATTGAATGGAACAAATTGAAAGTCATCAGACTTGCCATAACAAACTCCACAACCTACGAAAGCCTGCATGTCTCAAATTTGTTTCTGAGTTCTTGGAGATAAATCTTTGGACTATTGATGGAGGCATGAACCTGCAGATGATATTATGGAAAAAATAGTCTTTGTGGCTACAAAATATTAAGCTACCTTCCAGCTTCTTCAACCGTGAGTAGAAGAAGAATTATAAGAGGCTCTCGAAGAATTGGGAGGTTAGAGATAAGTTTAAATCAATTGTAGGTCTCTCTTTTGTTTACTTACTCTAGTTCACTTTAATACTCTTACTGGCCTCCAAAACTGGTAGAATATCAACCAATTTTAAGAACAACCTCTCACTCCATCGTTATTGGGCTCAGCCTCACATGCACCACTATGTCTCCCTTCCAAGTCGGGCTTTCACTTTTTTGCTATCCTGACATTTCTCAACCATTTTTCACAGTGATAGGATGAAAATTGATTGTAAATCAGAGTAGATACAATATAGACATGTCCTTCAGAATTACATAATCATGAACGTTGGCAATTAGTGATTAATCAAAAAATCACATTTTTTGGCTTCATCAACACATTCCTCGCAGCATTATATGAAGTTCCTTACACAATTGGCAAATGTGGGCTTATCAAAAACTTTAGTAAATTAAAAATTGCTTAAGTTTATTTAAAAACAACTTTTTGTTATACATAACAATTTTTCTGCTATCCAATATTTTACTTGATGTTGTTTCTAGAAGAGATTGTATATGTTTTTTGAATCACAATGTTTCAGGTCTCACTCTATGATCTATCATCTAGATGTTAGAGAGAAGAAGGTTGCTGTGCTTGCTGGCATGTTTTGGCATGAGGGAGCAAGTACCAAAGTGTTGGGCCTATCATTCTTGCAGAGGGTGCTCCTGAGCTTCCCGTTTCTACAAATGGTGTAACACTTGTTTAATTGCATGTTTAGTTTGGCATGTAGATGAGCATGTGTAATATTTTTCTTGTAGATCTATTTATTTTTCTTGCAGGGAGACATAGCATAATAAAAGGAAATATGGTTAAAAGTATTTGTTCAGAGCTCATTTTCAAATTGTTTGAAAGATCACTCAAGTCATTCTTTAAATGTATGGATTTGTGGTGTTTTCTATCAATGCAAATCATGCTGTTGTTAGTAGGCTTAATTCCTTTTGATTACTATCTATGGCATTTTTTCATCTTCTTCACAGGGGTAGGAAAAGCCATACAAAAAATTTCAAGCAGTCAGCATAGCTTCTGTTATTGCTCAACTAGTTAACAATATACCAAACAAATGCATCATTTATCCATCTGTATATTTTTACTATTTTTCTTAAGTTGACAATGCTTCCTTTTGAATCTATTTATGTTAAAGCAGGATGTATCAGCATTGACTGTAGTAGAAAAACAAGTTGCACAGATGGAAACTTGCATTGTTGCACTTACAACTGACATTTGACACTTGGAGTTGATATGCACGTTTACATGAAATGCTGAAGTAAGATGCATATCAAATATATTGTCTTGAGTATTTCATGCCAAATTATGGGCTCTCTTGTTAAATGAGCATACACAGTTTAAATGGTATACTCTTACAATCTATTAGCTCTTTTGTTGCTTGCTTACCTAATTTCCCTACAGCTACGAGCAAAAATTAACAATAAATATTTGACATATTATTAGTGTTGATCTTCTTAAGTTGGGCACTGATTTCAACCCATTCTGATTGATTTGTACAGATTCTTATAACCAGTTCCATATATTTAATTACATTTAGACACTATCTTTTAATGCTTTATTTCAGTGTGCTACATATTCTATTTCATATTTGTGATATATGATGAAAGTATTATAACATATGGAGGAACAGTCCATGAGTGGCGTGGCCAATTGAAATGGTTTTAAATTCAATTTTACACCATTTGATAAAAAATAATCAGTTTACCAATCCACCCCTAGGTTCATTCATTTGCAGTAAAATCTTCATTACATAGAAAATGTTCACAAAATCTATGTCAATGCTCACACATCTTCTTGGACTTACGCAAATCTATGTCAATCCTCACACATTTTCTTGGACTTACACAGGAACTATGCTGCCCTGCAGCTCTTGTTAAATATGTTATCAACTTGACTTTTCTATTAAAGGCTCTCATGCTGACTTGAAAGCCAGGTAAAGAAAAAGATATTATACACTATTTTGTTGGTACCCTGTGCAGCACAACAAACTTGTTCTTACTATAAGAAAATTTTCTTTTCTTTTGTTTCATTATAGATCTTCTGCTTGCACGGAGGTCTCTCCCCATCATTGGACACACTTGATAACATTCGAGCTTTGGATCACATACAGGAAGTGCGTCTATACACATAAGTATAAAATTATTCTTTTCTCGCAACACATATAACAACAATTTTAAGTGCTTGCAAGGTATATACTTATGAATAAATATTACATCCTGATTTAAATGTATGAAAACAATTTTCATTCCTTTTAAGCTTCATTCATCTCAAGGTGCAATTCACAAACTCAAGAATAGTGGCTTTTGTTCTTCAGGATACCTTTAGGGGAAGAGTATGTGAATGCCCCCTCGTGTTTGGAGTCCAGTTTAGAGGAGATGGCTATTTACACTGCTAAGGTTTGTTGAATCTAATTCTGAATAACATTGCTTGCTATTGTTGAATCTAACCTAATGTATATTTTAACTAGACTTGTAGCTTATATGTTTTGAAATTTTTGTTAGGCCTTGTAGTTTGTATAATTTGATTGCTGGAGAGTTTCTACAGCTAAGCAAGAAGGTTGTTTCACGAGTTATAGCAGCGCACTCGGGTATGAAAATTGTTTTTTTTTTATTCTAATGTATATTTTAACTAGACTTTTAGCTTATATGTTTTGAAATTTCTTTTAGTGGCTTAATGTTGTAAGGTCTCTTGAAATAAGACCTTCAGGCGATTGGTCAAAGTTTTACAAATAATCTTAGGAATAAAGTCAAAGAAAGTATTTTTAAAATATTAAAGTATTTAGCTAGGTCTAAGAAGATTTGTGTACTTTCGAGAGTTTTGCTTAGTTTTTGAAAGTTGCAATAGACCAAAGTTTTCATAGCTCGATTTTTGCTTCCTGCAAAGAACGATCATGTCAAATAATATAAGTGAAGAACAAAACAGGGAGACAATCGCTAGATTGTGGTCTAACTTGAAAAGAAAAGGTGATGGAAAATGTTATTGTCCTTGCAATATTTGTAAGGGCTTAAACCGTAGAAGACTGCTAATCAAAATAGTTAAGAGACATTGTAGGGAGAATGGTCACATTGAAGGGGGGCATGACTATCATCCACTGGTAAGTCATTCATTATATCATTTTATCAATTTATATACATATGAAATCACTTGATGATGAGTTGATGATCATGGTTTATTTATGTTAATCAATTTTATATAGGTTGATCTTCCCAGGGAAGTACATGATATGAACCACAACAATCCGAAGAATATGGTTTTTGAAGTGGAGGAACATGGAGGTGCAAATATCCAAGGTGAAGATAATGATCCCATGGAAGATGACGATCATGCGCCAGAAAACACAATTGAAGAGGATGGTATAAATACATTGATCCATGACACATCTAGTCCAAGCGTATCTGATCATGATGATGATGATAGCCTCGATGTACCTCTACTTCAGAAGGCATACGAGCCCCTATACAATGACTCCCAAACAACTCTTCTCTCTGCTGTATTGTTGTTGTTGAACTTGAAGGTTATGAATGGTTTATCCAACATAACAATGTCACGTATGTTAAGGTATGTCATATATGTCTTTATAGTTAACAAAGGGTGAATAATGTACCACTAATATTGTTTATATTAACAACTTATATTTTTTGTTTTAGATTGATAGGCGAGTTTCTGTTACCATCATCAAATATTCTACCTTGCTCATATCGAGAATTAACTACTGTTATGAAAGATATTGGAATGGAGTATGAAGCAATACATGCTTGTCCCAATGATCATATTATATATTATAAAGAAAATGAATTTTCAACACAATGCCCTATATGTCATACGAGTAGATATCGAACAGATTGACTAACAAAAAAGGTGCCTCAAAAGGTTCTTCGTTACATCCCCATTATTCCACGGATGTGACAATTATTCAGGTGTAGTAGCTTGGCTCAATTTATGGATTATCATGCATGCAATAGAAGTCAAGATGACATTATTCGAATCCCTGTGGATGGTTTGGCATTTATGCACATAGAGGAAAAGTGGCAACACTTCAAAGAAGAACCTCGTAATCTTAGGCTTTCATTGGTAGCGGACGATGTCAATCCATTTGGAGAGATGAGATCTGTTTACTCGGTGCGGCCTATTTTTGTTATCAACAATAACATTCCTCCGTGGATGTCAATAAAGAGGGAGCACATTATGTTGGAAATGATTGTTCCAGGTATCTTATCATTTGATAGTTATTAATTTATACGTACTTACAAATCTTGCAGTAAAACGGTCACAATAACTATGTAATGTTACTGTTCTTTCAAGTAGGTAAATATCAAGTAAAAGATATGAATGTATATATTGAGCCTCTTATCGACAAGTTGGTGGAATTATGGAACAGTGTCACTATGTATGACATGTCTAGACCAATACGACAAAGACAATTTCAATTCCATGCAGTACTTGAATGGACAATACATGATGCCCCAGGGCTAACACATTTTTGTGGTATGTTATAGTGAATTCAAGTTGCCCACAATAATTCTAATTATAAAAATCAACATATTTAATAATCCAATTACATCATTATCTTGTAGGTCTTCAAACAAAGGGAAAATTTGCATGTCCATTTTGTGGTCCAAAGATGAAATCTCGTCATTCAAAAAGTTTAGGAAAGCAAGTGTTTGATGAGTGTAGACACTTCCTCCACAGGAATCATAAGTATCGAAGTACGAAAAAACATCTTTTCAATGGGAAAGAAGAGACTACATCAAAGCCACGAAGAATGACACCTCGCCTATGGAAGTTGGAATATAATAGAATTAATCGTCAAGGTAATGTTGTTCCACCTAATGGTTTATGTTTGTAATTTATATATTTCTATTGTGATTTTTGTTGACTAATTGTGTAATTGATGATCATGAAGGTCGTCAAGGCAATACTAACAACCTTCCAAAGGGACTAAAAAGCTATCCCAGACAATTTAGTAGGTTTCCCTACTAGGAGCACTTACAAATTGTGCATTTGTTTGATACTATGCATATTGGAAAGAATATAACAGAGACAATGTGGAAAATATTGGATGGAAGGCATGACAAAGAAAAAATTGTCAAAATTTGTAATGACATACATGAATCCAATCATGCATTGAAAAATTTCATTCACTCAAATAGCAACAGAGATCAGATTAATATAAGTGCCATTCCATGGTTATTAACGGAGCAGCAAAGTGATGCCATAAAAGAAGTCATATGAAAAATTTGATTTCCCATAGGATTGGCTGTGAACATAAACAATCTCATATAAAAAAAAAGTGAATTTGGGCTAGGGCTCAAAACGCATGATTGGCATACTTTCGTCAAGGTAAGTTATGTTCTTCTGTATTTACAATATATTCATAAACTACGTGAATTGTTCGTTATGTTATGTTAGAAAACAATGAAATGATTGGTTTATAATTACTGCAGTACATGCTTCCTCTATCTCTCCTAGAGCACTTCAACAATAACATCAAACACGTGATATATGATCTTGGAAAATATATGAGGTAAGCAGTAATATCTGTTCAATTTGTTGTATATATTTATTATATTCATGATTTGTTTTTCTTGTTATGTAATCTATTGTATATTATTTTGTAAAGTCTCATATCTATATATTTTTTGTGACTTGAATCTCTTAATGTAGGTGGTTGTCATCTAAAGAAATCCATAAAGAAGATATAAACTATTGGAAGAGAAGAATTCCTCATTTACTGTGTGAAATGCAAAAGCGTCTACCTCCAACTTTTTCCAATGCACAGGAACACTACCTCATACACCTAGTTGAGGAGATTGAATTGTGTGGACCTATACATACTAGGTCAATGTGGATGTTTGAGAGGCATTTGAAATCTTTGAAGGCTTTGGTTCGACAAAGAGCACATCCTGAGGGTTCTATGGTAGAGGGACATATGGTATACCAGACTATGGTGTACATTACTGAATATCTTCCTAAGTTTGCATCAAATATCCATGTAGATCGCATTTGGGATCTCAAGCCTTTTAAAAAATTAGAAGGAGAGTACTTGATGGGGAAAGGTACATTGAGGAAAGTGAGAGGTAATAAATTATAAGATGTTATTGTAATAAATTATTTCTTAATCTTCAAAATAAATCGGTTGTAAGTTGTCTATTTTTTTTTGTACAGGTGCTCGAGAGTGGGATGCACTACATTTGTATATTGCAAACAATCTTGATTGGATGACGGTATGGATTGAACGATGTCAACATTCTGGTCGCACATTAACATGGGAAGTTGTATCTTCATTGGTTAAAGAACCTCATCGTAATGGAGATTCCAATGTTACGCAAAGGGAAATAGATTTAGCACGTGGTTCAAGAGATTTCTAGGTACGTACAAATTTATTAATCACCCGTATGTTTATCAACTCACGATACAATAATTTTGATATGTTTCACATATTATTGCAGTTTAAACACCACAAGGCTATGTTCTGTAATGGTCAAAAATTTTGCGTCAAAGTGTTGGATGACACGAAGAAAACTTGTGATTCAAGAATAACTGCAGTCTTTCAAGTGACTAATATTTCATCTAGAAACGACTTACATCCTCAAGAGTCTAAAAATTGATACTATGGCATTTTGGATGAGATAATTGAGTGTGACTTTAGTTCCTTCAAATTAGTACTCTTCATTGTCAAATGGTACAGGCTACGACTTAATCCAAATGATCCTGATAGAACTATTATTGAACATGATAATGGATTTACAATGGTTAATACAAGGTCGTTTGAGCCAGTTGGGGATGAGCCTTATGTTCTTCCAAGCCAATGTGAGCAGGTATTTTACTCAGAGGTTCCACATAAACTGGGTTGGTCATTTGTTGTTAGACATGAACCGAGAGGAAGGCCAATAAAGTATAATGCGATGGAAGAAGAAGATACCAAAGAAGTAGAAGATGATGTAGATGGTGATCACGATTGACAGTTATTGGATGATGTTCTTGACACAAATTTTCATGAAGAAGAAGAAGAAGATGATGACGATGATGCTGCTACTGATGATGATGATGAAGATGCTGTTGATGTTGATGATGACGATGACGACGACAATGACGACGACGATGATGGCGAGGAGGATGATGATGATGACGACGATGATGATGACAAGGATGATGATGATGATGATGATGATGATGATGATGATGATGATGAGGATGATGATGATGGAATTTAGAGGTATGCCATCAATCCTTAATCTATTTAATATTCATTTCTTGATAGAAATATATTTTTCTTATATATGGTTACATAGTTTATTCATTATCTATTTAAAAGCTACAAGTTTCAACTACAAATAGAATACTGCTAATCTAAATTAATTAAATAAAACTATTTAAAACACATATTGATGCGTGAATGTATTGAGCCTTATTTTCTTTCAGGTCAAAAGCATTTGTAAGTGTTTAGTTTAGAAAAGGGAATTCATTAAATATCTATAAAAGGGAGTTGTACCTAGAATAAAATTCATAGGGAAAACATAATATAAGTGCTTACCCAATTTGTTGGTTAATAATTCAAGTATCTCTAACATTTCATTTTAGAATAGGAATAACATTGTATCAGTATGTTGGTTTACAGACTAAAACTAGAAAACTTATTTCAGTACATGTATTTGGATCTATGGGATTTATACGGTAAGTAAAAAGAAACCAGTAATCCATTTTAAAATTATTATAATGGGTTTTGGAAGAAATTACAGTTATCTTAATTAATATAAAATATCTAATTGAATTTCAAAATGTTATGCAAGTGGCTTTAGTCTAGGTGTTTCCTCCACCTCCACACACATCAAACAACTTCAAATAGCATGTCCCCAAGGTGACTAAGCCCTCAACTCATCAGCTGCTACAAAAACCCAGTTTTAGCCCTTCACTAGGCCTACTTCCCTAGTAGGCTTATAATGTGAGCCTGATTTAAGTGTTTTATTGTGTACCTTTTAATGTTTTTAATTTTTATGTGTTGCTAATTATGGATGTGATTATGATTATGATGTGATTATGCTCACGATAATTGAATTACATTTGCAGGAAATTGAACCCCTTTCAGGAGCATCCTGCACAGTCTCATGGATCGACAAGTATAAGTCAATACTCCTTATAGACAATATATTTAATACACTTATCAATAGTAAGATTGATGTCTTCTAAGATCTCTCCCATTTGCAGGTACCAGCGAATAGGTATTTGTCAGAAGTGTCTTCCTCGAGTGAGGAAAATATAAGAATAGAAGAGGAAAGTGAGACATGCAATTTATCTAGAATAGGGAGATTAACTAGAGGTCAAAGGACTAGAAGGAAATTCAATAAACGCATGAAATTTTTCCTTGCTCAAGGGGGGTCATGTTCTTATGATGATGAGACGGAAGGTGACATCGAGGTGCCCTTGAGGTACCAACATCTACAGAAACATTGGGTACCCAAGGAACTTCCTCCAATAAACACTGATTTTTGTGTTAACGAGAGGATATATCGCATAGCACCATCATCACTACATGGTTTGGGCCTATTTTCTATGGATGGCATAAAGGTGTCTTACAACAAAGTTTCTGAATTGGAGTATGTTGGACCATGTTATGATTACAAAAGTTGGATGCATATTGTTAAATATAAAAAAAGTATGCGTAGGTATGCCCTCTTCGCAAATTATATACAACAACAAGAAAATAATCAAAGTAAAAGTGTGGCTATATACATTGATGGAAGGCCAAAAGCAACAGGGAATATTGTGGGTTTTATAAATAGTACACGACCTGGGTCAACTATAAAGCAACCCAATTGCATATTTGAGGCGCACGAGGGAAATCATGTATTCATCTGTGCGATAAAATCAATATGTGTAGGGGAAGAGCTTCTTATTAATTACAATTTGAACCACATAGATACAAACGAGGCTACTATCATGGGGGTGGTACATACTGCTAAACCAACTTCTAATCAATGACTCCAACATACCATTTAGTCAATAAATTTTTGGCTAACATTTTTATACTTCATCTTTGACACAGGGGTACAATATGGAGCAACCGCCTGGAGGGGATGCTGGTGATGCTCCCGGCTCATCTACACATGAGCAGGTAAAACTCATTTGTAATTGTGCAAACTAGATAGAAGCAAAATGTTATTTTTTTAATGTTGTTTTCTTTATTGTTTTGGAGTAATTTTGATAATACTAATACTATTGTTGTCACAGAGGGCTAGTGGTCGGAGGGAGGGAAAGGAACCTACAGTCCCTCAGCAGACCCCCCTTGAGGAGGACCCTTTCTCTATCGATTTAGCAGAGATCGATGACCCGATCGGTTCGATTAAAATTAATTTAAAGAAAATTAGCAAAGAAATTCTACGTTTGGCAACCATAAAGCCTATGACTCAACAAATAAAAGATAGGGCATCTGAATTGTTGCACACCTCTAAGTCCTTAAAAGTAAGTATTAATGAAATTTTTAATTATAACAAGAGTTCAATAATGGTTTTTATGTTATTCTCTTTTATGGCATTAATTAAAATATGGATGCGTTGTCTTTACATAGTTTTTTGCTTGATTTCGAGCCCCGTTCCCATGATGAGGGTGCTGCAGGTGGTTTAGGTAGATCGCATGTTCCATTCCCCACTTCTATTTTCCACTGAATATATATAGGAATGATCATAATCATTGACAATACATGCTCGAACAATCCTTTTTTTTAATGCTCTAACAATCTTGTCCATGCTAGTCCACGCGTTCTATATTTATGCATGCTCTAACAATTTTATTCTTCAGCTTCACATCAATTGAATCCTACGATGACGCCGCCTCCATCCAAGAGAACCACAAATCTCTTTTTGACTACTGAGTCAACAACACACAGCTTACATGCATTGACTATTGCACCATCTGCTGGTACACAAATCCCTCTTTTTCTCTCTTATGACAGCAACAAACAGTTTCTTTTTTATAACTTTATAACATCAATTATCATTTGTTCTTTTATACTTCGATCGTGACAAAGACTTATGAAACTTATGAAACTTTTTACAATAGGACCTGTGACATTATTTCTTGGATGTTCCTATGTTCCTAGTACGAGAACGGTGAAGGATGTCACATTGATCGTCAGTGACGATGAAGGCATTCCATTAAAAGTAGCCAAAGTTCCAGGTACTTTAAAGTTATTATTATTCTATAGTGATATAATAGTAATTTAGTTTTTGATCACTCTTCATCGACTAATGATCCCATGATTGTTTTGTAGGGAATGATCTTTTTTGGAGAAAACTTGGTGATGAGTGTTTACGAATATTTGGGCCCACCATGCGTACCTGGTGGAACATCATATCCTAACTAAAACCCCAAACCACTATTTTGATTTCATATCATTGCTATAATAGTTTTCCTTTTCGTCCATTTCTTGAACTATATTAAAGGTAGCTTCACTTCATTTATGAGTCTAACATGTTTTTTTTTACTTAAAATGTGGAATCACCAACGCAAACCGTTGAAGGATGATCTTATAGAGAGCATGACCCAACTCTTTGGACCTCGTGCATTCGAGAGAAACAAGCTCCTTGAAAAAACTGGTTTATGTTTGAATTATATTAGGGACCAGTACAGAAAAAATTTACGGGATAACCCCAGGTATGAGTGTCCACCCTATGTTCCTGAGGCTGAGTGACAGGCTCTGATTTTGGATGGAAAGTATAAAGCTGACAAGAAAAATAATATTACACCAGTGGAGAGTACAACAAGGTATGTGATACTGTTGAGAATCTAATTATGTACTAATTAACCTCATATTTATACTATCTAACATATTTCAAACTTTTCATAGATTGCCTGACACATCAAAGGCAACAAAGGCAAGACTAGAAAAGCACGAGACACACAAGCTTGGCTCTGGTGGTTTTTCGAAACTTCAAGCAAGAGTTGTAAGTATTAGTAAATGAAAAATTGTATCAAATTTTTTATATAATGTGAAGGGAAATGCTAGGACTCCCTTATTTAGCTCATCAATTATAAATAGGTCAATAGAATATAATAACAGTAGTGGATTTTCATATTCAATATAAACAATTCAACAATTGAAGTCAAGACTCTGCAATCTAGATTAGTGAAGAAAACTTGTGATTCACTAATATGACTTTATTTAAAATCTCACCCTTGACTGAATTTTCCTCCAATAGTTGAGAATAAAGGCAGTGATTGAAAGAATGAGGGAATGCAGCATCACTTGTAGCCATTTTTATTTCCAAAGAGCTGAACTAACTCTTACCCAACTTAAGAATTTGAAGAAAATATGTTGGTACAAGCAAAGCATACAAACACGCAACATTTATATAGTAGATTGCTCCATCAAAACTGCTCGATTTTTCTCCTATTATATTGTGATGGATATAGATGATTTGCTATTGATATTTTAACTACCCTCCATTGGTTGATGAAACAATGCAAGTAAAATTCACCATACCACGCAAAAATGCAGGGCTCAGAGTTCAAGAGATGCCTCACAGAAGACGATAACAGAATTGGCTTCCAACAAGGCTATAGAGCCATGGTTGAATGGCTACGAGTTGAAATTAGTGTGGAATGTTCTAATACTGATGCATCTCAGCCACAGGTAAATAAGCTAAATGAAATTTATTTCAAATTGAATACTTTACCAATTAGTCTATTTGATGTTAAGTTCCAATATAAAGTGAGTATATCTGTTTAAGCAAGCAATGATAACAATGCATAGGATGTTAGAATGCAGCATGACAATCCTTCTACACAATCTATGGATGTCAAAGGTTCGCATGATGTGCATCCCAGTGGTGGAGGTATACATTTGCTATTAAATTTTTTATATGTAATTGCAATTGGTGTTTCGATTAACGTAACATTTTGTATAGCAGCTGTAGAGGATCGAGGGGTCGATGTTCATGACCGTGTTGACGTTGAGTCCAGACAAAATAATGTGGTCAGATCAGGTAAAGAGACACAATTATGTTATTTAAAATAATTAAATACTTGTAACAATTATAATAAATTATTTTTAATTTAACTCTTTTATTTGTTATTGCAGAGGACCCCCCTTTGCAACATCATAGGAATTTGAGATCATCAAGAATAGAGAATAGAACAACTTATGAGGGGGGAATTGATGATGACACTGATGCTCCTCTTAGAGCTTACATAGAAAAAAGAAATAGAAAGAAAAAAAAGAAATGATTGTCACTACATACCTTAATTGATAATGACTGTATTTTATGTCTCAATGAATTTAATTATGTGCTAATGAATGTTCATGAATTATGTGTTGATGCAGAATATTGATGAATGTTGCATGTTAACAAATCTAATGTGTTAATGAATGTTATCATGTGATATTGATTGAATGTTATCATGTGATATTGATTGAATGTTACATTTTATTAATGGTTGAAAGAATGAATGAATGTTAGATGTTAATGGGGAATGTAGAGTGATGTTAGGGGGAGGGGGGTGGGGCCAAATGAGCTTCCACCTTCACGTGGTTGGCCCTATTTAGTAGAGAATATTAAAGTATTCTCGAAACAAAGTGAAGCTCAATAAGATACTCAAATAACTACCCTACCCCAAAACACACGAATGTGTGTTAGTTCTCCATATAGGTTGTGATACACTCATAAACTCCAATGCTTCATAAGAGATCACCACTCTTATATCAATTCATAGTACAATGTTTGAACTCTAATGGCTATGCAAGGACTTCATAAGTACAAGGGTTACACATATCAAGAAGGGTTAATGTCATAGTATGTAGAATGAGAGACTAGCCATATTCATAGTTTGATAAGATGGTTTGGCTCTTCCTAATGGGTTTTACAAATACCACATAATCAAATCATCTTGGATTATTATCCGTTATTGTTGTAGTATTCTATTTTATATCACATACACTCTCTTTCATGAAAATATTTATGCATGCCCTTAATCTCCAATCGATGCATCCCATCTCTTGGTAACATTCCCTTAAGCCAATTTGTCCAACAATTTGGATATACTGTCTGTACTCCCATATTATGTTGCGATTCTAGCGTGTGTTGTGCTCCATTGGTCTTCTTTTTTATTTCACACATACTACGCACTCTTACTCATTCACACATATCCACACCTTATATTTTTCCAAGATAGAGCCTTTAAAATTTATATTTGAAATCTAAAATTATTTCCATCCCATTGATATTGACATGGGAACCCTAGAGTACTTGTATGAATGGATGTGTATTTTAATTCCCAACTCCTTGTAAATGCAAAGATGTCAGCAGTTCAATCAACAATATAATATTGCTTTATCAATCTTATGCAATCCCTTGCAAGCAGACTAGAAGCTCCCCAAAGGACAATAATTGCTCCCCCTGCATATTCACTACTGCTATGTCAAGGTAACTTTAAGGATTTTATAAATGAGAATTTGTGTCAATGATTAGCAATTTTATCCATTGTGTTGGAACATCATAGCCACGGTCCTCTTAATTGAATGAGGTCTTATTTGTGGCATTTGTCCCACCACACAGCTCCTTTATTTGGTTCACCTAGCAGATAGGTCACCCAAAATAATTAACTTTTCAGTATCAGTGCCTTATTAGTATCACACTTCATTATACTTCTACCTTTGTGAGATATATAATTGTTGTTTTATTCATATAAGTCATTGGATAAATAAAAGTCAATATGTCCTCCAAAAATTACGACTTGAGATGAGGAGCTAAGAACAAAATAAATCCAGAATATTTCATTATGTGCCATCCCAATATACAGTTTTGTGGCTGTTATTGTTTTAAGTATGAGGTTGATCATCTGGTACCAACAATGCTTGAATATTGTCTTTGTCTTCACCAAAATAAAATTCTCCATCAACATAGACAAATTGCAATTATGATATGTAATCGTAGAGTGCTTTAAGAGGCCCTATGCAGATCATTTCCACTGCATACTCCCACCGCATACTTTAGATCTTAATCTTTTCATTGCCTTTGCAGGTGACATGGTAAGTAGTTTTGCTAACAATACTTGCTTTGTATAGAAGACAACTACTCACTAAAACTACTATGACATCTTCCTTCATCCTCATAGTTGTATAACACGTTATGTATATCATGATTCACTATGTACACAATGTTCTTCATTCCTTTCTATTGATACATATCAAGTTCTAACCAAGTAATCTTCCATCATTGGTTCCTATTACAAAGTTGATGCCGCACAAGGTGAGTCAGAGATATAGTTATTCCAGTGGTTCAAAAGTTCTCCATCATTATTTCAGGCATGCGATTCTATTATTCCTGGGAAATGATCTGTTGTGATACTAGATCTCTGATTTGCTATCTTGATCAAGATATTTTCCCAAAAAAAGGTTGATCAGGATTTTCCCAATTTTTTCCAAAATTTTGGCCCACGTTTTGTCAATAATTTTTTTCCCCCTTAGCATTAGCTAGTAAGGAGGAAAATCAAACTTGTTGACTTCTTGCCTCCAAATCTGACAAGAACTCCACAAGCTCTTCATCTAAAAACATAGTGATTCTTTTCAAATGCAAATACATCAATAGCAATTCATTTTGTTTGGCTCGTCACAATAAGCACAACATTTCTCCTTTCCATGTCATTGTTTGTGATTGCTATTACATCACCATTGCCTATATAAGCTGAGTAGAAATGGATCAATCGAGAGCACTTTATTATGAATTTAGCTTTCAAATTGCACAACACTGGTTCTTCTGAATCGTAAAAGATGGTAAACAAAACTTGTGAAGCCTAATGAGCATTTTGTGCCTCCTTGAGGTACTCAAATATATGAGCAAAATTACCACAAACTGTCAAAAAGCTATGCAGATATTTCACACACAATTTTCATTTCAAAAATAGAAGTAACATCATTTTTGTAGCTTCCTGTGTCATTTGTAGGAAAATCATCTTAGTGAATACTGTAAAAAACAAAAAAAAACAAGTTTTTATACCCCTATGCAGAAATTGTAACTACTTAGGGTATAATCCCATGAAGAGAGGGAAGCCACTTAAATTTCTAAGAAGTTCAGGAGACTCATAAATCAGTTGGTCCCATGGCTTTTATAGGGAAAATTGTACTAAAAAAAAATTGGTTGAAATTTTTTGGGACATTAGCAGTCTCATAATTCTATGGCACCAATTAATGCTAAAATAATTAATTGAGAGTCTTTGTAATGGCTGATGTATTTGATGTGGAACAACTGAGCCAAATTAGGAGTTAAAACAAAGCTAGACTTTTTCATTAAGAACAACAACCCCCTCATGGATCGTACATCATAGCAACCAGCCTTATTGGCTCATCTGACAAGTGTTTCTTTTTTGCTTGGCATTTACCTTTTGTAATTTTTGATTGATTTTGAGGGTTTGACTTAGAAGTTAAATACATTCTAGTTTTGAGCTAATGCACTATATTTCTTTTCCCTTATGCATAATTTTGAAATACTGCATATCATAAATACATGTTTGATATTTTTTTGTGAAAACACACCCATCCTCCAAAAAAAAATATCATCGTAACACCATCATAACTTTCACACATGACAATTTTTTTCCCATTATTTACAAACATTTCAATGTAGTAAACATATAATTATTGCACTATATCTTGCACACTTTTCTTGTAGAATATATAACTATTACAGGTTACATAAAAAGACTTTATCAAGATAAATCTGGTTGAGATCCCGCGCAACCCTTCTAGAAAAATATTTGAAGTATAGTTCATTAAACCCATCTTTTTATTAGAGTTCACATTTGAAGAAGGGAGCATGATAGATTGGCCTGAAACAATCCTCGCACTAAGACCAAGTGCGGACCCTCGCCCTCTTGGCCCCAACTAGCAAGCACATAGGACATCAAGCAAGAGGCGACCTACCTAGTGGAGTGTTGGTATCTACCCTCCCTATTCATGCCACATCTAAATTTATTTCACAGCATCCAATCACCATACAATTGGAATCAAGGAGGTTGTGGCGGGGCCACTGTAGCGGCGACAGTAGTTGGCGTCGCTGCCACAGCGACCTCGCCATATTGCTAACCATGGACGTCACAATTGTGACGTATGCACGCGCATTGCGACAAAATAAGCGTTGCGTGCATAGCGACGCCGTCGCAATTGATGATTTTGCATCGCAATTGTGACACATTCGCAAAAATTGCGACGGCCAACGGCATCGACAGCACCGTCGCAAGTTTCCATGGACGTCACAAGTGCGACGCCCACGGATGAACTGTAAAGGCTCCTGCCTCAGCGAACCCATTGGCAGATGCCAATGCCATCCCGTCGCAATGCATGGTGAAGATGTCAGAATTGCTATGAGAACCACATCCATTGCGACAGGAGCAATGATGGGATAGAATGTTGAGCTTGCGACAGATAGGCGTCGCAATTGCAATGTCCACGAGTAGACGTTGTAATTTGCGACTAAAAAACAACGATGTCTACTGCCGTCGCAATGGCGACACATTCACGTCGCAATTTTGACACTTGGCCATTGCAAATCGATGCCAAATGTATTAGTGGTGACATGCCTACACATGGTGCATCTACTATAAGTGAAGCTTCTTTTATCTAATAGATGATTATTTTTATATTCCATTTAGCGGTCAATGATTCATGAATTACATATTATAATTGTAATGATTTTCATTATTATTATTATTATGTATGTGTGTGTGTGTGTGTGTGTGTGTGTGTGTGTGTGTGTGTGTGTGTGTGTGTGTTTGGCATTGAGCACTATGGATCAATATCATACTAGATCAAATGATTTAGTATGAAATTTTTTTATATTTCTTTCATTTTTTGTGTTTACAGACACACACACATACACAAATACATTCACCCTGCAAAAAAAATTTGTGTGTCAATTTTTTGTATGGCATATGAACTAGTAACTAAGGTATAATTTGTGCATCAATGAACTCTCTATCTTCATAACATTTCAATTCCTTCTCTCTTGTAAGAAATATTGTTTGGTTGTGGATTATCTTTGGCTCCTATGGATTTTATCAATAACTCAAGTACATAATATTATTCTCCTAGAGAATTTATCAAAAAAATTACACAATAATACAAAAGCACTAGATCATAATCCACTTCCCTCTTTAAAGATATTTTTGTACAAGAATTTTCACTGATAGATTTATTAGTCCCTATATATTGAGTCTCCCTATTTCTATTTTGAAGTTTGGTAGGTCTATAAAATCCATGTTAATAATTCTTGAGGTGTCTCAAAAGCTTAAATTATATCTAAAACAAAGTGTGCGCAATATTGTTTCATTAATAAGTCTTCAAGTTCCAATCTCAAATGAGTTCACCCAGTCGATTAAAGTTTTGTACCTTAGAAACTTGTTATGTTATGTACTTAAGTATATCAACACGCAAAAAAATTGAATTACTATGAAATACTTGTTGTCACCTAGATTGCACCCTTGTGTTGAAAATAACTTTCTAGCAATCTAGTGAAACATGGGATGATCCTTGGCCTATGGGTATACCATGTTAAGGATCAACCTCCAGTATGAAGGGTTGACTTCCCTTGAATCACCTCTTGAAACTAACTTTAACTGTGTAGGAAAAGGGGAGAGAATAAACATAAATTTTCTTTAGCTATAAATGGAGGTGATTCACCAAAACTATGGAGTGATGCAACCTTGAATAAAACTCACAACTTCAAATTATGACTATAATAGTTTGATTACAAAAAGATCCTATTAACATTAAGTGCATGAAATGTAACAAGGTGTAGGGTTTGAAAGAAGGAAAATTGTTCACAACTTTCAAACTTAGATTGCACACAAAGTACACTCACTCTTCTCATAAACAACCTCTAAATATCTCTCAAAACACTTAAGCCAAGGTTTCATGAAAAACACACTAACTTCAAGCTAGAAATACCTAAAAGACAATGACAAATTGACAATAGGACCAAGGAGGATCATTGTTATATTATTTCAGAAGGAGAAAAAGCTCAAAAATGCATCACAATATAGGATTGAGTTACAAAACATTAACTCTCCAAGGAGTTAGAATACAAGAACTCACAAGGAGATAGAATGTAAGAGCTAACTCAGAATTGCCAAGGAAAGGGTTATAAATAGGCTCATAACCCAGAATCTGCATCATCCCTTAGAGTGGAAACCAATCAATGATTTCCATCAAATCAGTTGAAGATTGCCATCTATTGCCTTCATGAATCATGTTGCAAACTAAATCTGAAAAATTTACATCTCCCAAAAATCCGCTAGTAGGTGTATGCAACTTTCCCTCTTAAATTTCCCCTACCCATGATTTTGGTAAAATAAAATTCTACCAACTTTGCGATTTTTGCATTTAAAATTATATCTAAATGGGATGATTTATAATAACACCGCCCATTTAAATATTTACATTTAATGTCAAAATGCAAAAGTGATATATAAAATACCCTTATACACATACTTAGGCCTTGATTTTAAATACCCACCTTGCACACATAAACATTCCCCTTTGCTAACACTTAGAAAAATAAATACTTTCCCCACTATGCATATCAAAATGTCACCCCCTTATTTAAAACGTACTCATAAAAATGTAAGAACAATTATTAAGGCTGAAATATGTCTTCCACATGTTCAAATCCTTCAAAACGAAGCCCAAGTTTGAACTGGAGGTGTTTTGGGAAATTTTTCATGACAGGAGACAACTTAAGCAAACTTCCTATAGCATAGAAACTGGAAACTTCAATCTATAAAGTAAGATTTCGATTCTCATCCCTCCATTTGCTCATTTTATTTTCTATGAATGCCCTTTGAAGCTTGCTATAGATTTACATTTGCAATTTTCAGATATATAGATGCTTTCCTCTTAATTTCATGCTTTTGTAACCCCATTGCAAGTGCCATTTTACCATATGGCATTGATGCATTTGAAAAGGGCTTTGTCCCTATAGATTCATGAGATAAATAAGATCTCCATGCTTTTTCTTATGTTTTTTTTCTTCTACAGGTTATTTCATCAAAGTCACGTGTTGTATTCTTCGACATCATGCCTTCTGCTATAGGAATGAAAACATTTTCTTGTCGCTTCTACATGCATGTATTTGAAGTATGCCACTTTGGTGTAATTGTGCATTTGATAAATGATGTATTTTCATTCCTTGTTGTTATTACACGTGCATGCAAATTGAAATTCTTTATTTTTCATGGATGCATGTAAAATGCATTTGATGTGTCTGATTTTTTTCCTTTTCTACTACTACCTCCTATAGCATGTTGTACCAAGCTGAATGTATCTCATTTCTTTAACATATGTATATAGATGTTTATCACTTGTTGATGTACCTTATATGTCTACATGATCTGGTATATTCTTTTTATTCTTAATTCACACTTTCACCCTTTATACTATTCTCTTGTCGCATGTATTTCTGTTGCATATGGTTCTCTACTTTCTTCCTATCATTGATAATAGGCTTGCATTGTACATTCTGCTTTTTTCTATAGGAACAATTCCTAGTTCATGTCACCTCTGCAAGTTTTTCATGCATGCTAGATATGAATTTTCTAATCCATTTAACTCATTTTTCCAACACATGGAACAAACACATTAGATAAAACATGGGCTTCTCTCCTTCTACATCATCTTTTTGAGTCATTTGTGCATGTTTTGAGAATAGCCAGATGAGTACTTTCTGATTCTCCATTGATGACTATATGCATGCATGGTATTTAAAAGATATCAAATATTTAGATCATTCTAGATCTAATCCCACTGAATCTCTTCTTGCAACCCTTGCAAGATCTAAGATAATGCAAGTATTGGAAGGAAACTAGAGCTAGTAATCAACCATCTACATATATGACTGAAGAATTGTATGGTACCTTGTATTTTTATTTCATTTTTGATGTATGCAAATTATTTCAGTATGCTCTATGTGTTGGCTATGCTCATGGCCTGTGTGAGTCCATGCACCTTGTTTTTAATCATTCTTACAAGCATATTTTATTATGCACATTTCATATTCCACTGAATACATGCACAATGTTTTAGTTACACATGTTTCTCTTCTTCTTCCTTTTGTGTGCTCCTCTATTTCAGTTGATTGTGTACTTGATTTTTCTCTTGATTTACAAATGAACACAAATATAATCAAGATCACATAATAATGACAAACTAGGGTATTGTAGAGGCAAATTCATCTAATAATTAGGCTACTAAGTGTCACCAATTTGAATGACATGAAAATTTGGTAGCAATGCTTTGAACCAGTTCAAACCAAGCTCAAAGAGGTTCAAATGGGTTCCACAAGGTTCAAGGTTCAAAAAATGGTTTTTGTAGAGAATCCAGGACACTCCACTTAATAATGTTTGGGAATTTATGTTGGAAAGCTTGTTTTACCTAAGGTATTTATGGATATGGATTTATTGACTATGTTGGCAAAGAGATACGACCCTGTGCTATGATTGGTTAGAAATCATTTTGGGGATGGTTTGTTCAAGGTGATAGCAGAGGTAATTAGAGAGTTTTTTATGTTAACCCTAATACTTTCCTGCATAAAGAGATATATTTTGGAAAGCTGCAAGAAAACTATGATGGAAAAAGGGTGTATCTTAGGAGCAAGCCTTTGCAGGAGCATTTTTCTAAGGTGGGAAATCTGGCATTGGTGACATCATCTACCCCAGAGTCTCTATCAAGGAAATATTTCAACCCTAGGGAAAAGGCCCTGTATATTTCTCTTTGCAAAATTTTTGGTATGGCTGAGTAGGAACACATCCCAACACCTCTTGTATTTATAATAGCTCAGATCCTTCAGTATGGTATGAGTTCTACTTTTGATTTTTCTTCCATTTTGGTTAAAGAGATGCATAATGGATTGATTGGCATAAACAAGGGGAAAGTAGACAAGCCTTTTGGCTAGTACTTGATGTACATGTGCTTGTTTAAGGGTGTCTCTATTTTCAAAAAAGATATGAAATTAGAAAGGGAAAGAGATGGTGAAAAGTTTCTTGTCAAACTATGGAATTCTAACATGACTTGGGAGGTCACATATGCCATTTTTGTAAGATTTGATTTATATTTTGCATCAAAGATGAGGACACTTTTGGTCCAGGATAACCATAAAATCCCTAAGCCTTTGTTAGAGTTGATCATACCAAAAGTACATGCAACAGGGTTGAAGGTAAGTCACAATTGGGGAGACATAATCCCATACTTTGTCTCCACTATTTTTAGAGCCTATAGTTTCCAGGGAAAAATCATATGTCCTACCCTACCAAGTACCCCTCAAGGTAGGTGTTGTTGAGTTCCTGTGGCGAGTTAGAGGGCTTGAGGAGAGAGAACTGGTTGGTAGATCCTAAGGAACAATTTTTCCAAGTTTTACAGTGGCTCACCATTTTCTAATAACCAAGGGAGGATGGAGATACCTAGGTAAGTTTTTAGATAAATATCAAATGGCTTGGTCTTATCAAAAAATTTAGATCTTGAAGGATTTTACAAGATGTTTAAAGAAAGAACTAAACCTATGAGTTATAATCATATTTTTTATCATCCTAAAGACATAATTAGAAATAAATTTTCTCTACAAGAAAAAGAGGTCAAAAAGCAAAAATGGAGAGTTTTTAGTAAAGTTCTTATACTCATTAATGCTTTAGATAATCATTATGATCCATTGAAGGATATAATGTTTTGGGGTGACAAAATAAATAAATTGATGATACATTTTGTTGAATCATGCAAAAATTGAATAAGAAAAGAGATTTATTAATAAAAACATATTGAAGGTCAAGCTAAAGAGGTAGAGAGGATATTGTCAAGTAAATTTTTCATAAATCTAGGATAGCACACCCTCCAAAGAAGAACTAGATATATAGTGGCTAGGAATATAGAACCACATCCTATTCCATTCTATTAGAGGTAGTATTTTGAGAGTCCACCATCAGAACCATCTACAAAGAGGTAGAAATTAGAGGTAGGAAGTTCAACAAGAGTTGAAGAATATTCACTTTCTTAGGCTCCTATGCGCTTTGATAATGACAATACATTAAGGGAGAAACTAAGGAAGATGGGAGGTCAGGATGATGTTTTGATAACAACATCAAAGTTGGAAGAAGGAATGCCCCAAGAACCCCTAGTGTAGGTTTTGGACCTCATAGTTGAGGATTATAAAAGGAGGGAGATGGATCCTATCATAGAATAGGCTTACAACAAATTTGTTTTTGATGATGACTTTTTTAAGTCTAGGGCTTTCATTCAATTTTTGTGGAGAATCAATATTTCCAATTTTGAGGAAAAATGTAAGAAAATAAAATCAAAGCAACTTGATAAAGAGGACTCTACAATTGAAGATGAGGTCAAATGTGAGCTAATGCATTTTTTTGATCAAATAACTCTAGAGGTTGGAAGGAAATTGCTAAAAGATGTTGGTGTTATGGTGCTCCCTAAGTGGGACATTGTTAATGGTGTGGTTTTTTATGCCATTAGGAAGGAAAATGAAACCAAATTCAAAAAAGAGGAGGCCAAAAAGGCCCATAAAGGAGTGAAATATAGTGGAGACCACCAAGCATTCATGATGTGGTCAATTCAAGAGAATAGTGAGTCAAGACTCCATAAAATTTTGGATTCAAAGCATACAGGGAGCTTGATGGTATATAGAGTATTAGATACTGACAGTGAAAAATCATCCCTAATGAGTAAAGAGGTGGCTGATTTCAATTTAGATGTAGCCAAGAAAGATAAGAAAAAATCCATTGACTTGAACACTAAGTTTGAGAAAGTGTTGGAGGCATATGATCAAAGGGGAAGAAAAATCAATGAAATGGAGAAGATCATTTCTAACTTGGAGAAGCAACAAGGAAAGAGGAAGGTGGTAGAAGAGTCAAGTCAAGCCATGATTGCAACATCTCTTGGTCCACCTCCTCCCACTGGGCATGCCATTGATATTCTAGACACTCCCTAACATCAAGAATTCTACAACAAAGAAGAATTAGATGAAGAAAAGGTCAAGCTTAGATCTACTCAAGTGGAAGCTTCATAGAGATATGAAGATAAGATTAGGGATACTATTATGTTCCTAGTTGATTTTGTTAATTGGCCCATGTTCCACTTCAAAAATGGAAAAATTAGTAGACATGTGGATTGTTTTGAAAAAGAATGAGCTTATTTTTAGACCAATTCTAGATGGATTAGTAGAGAACAAGATCTAACCGATTGGTGTATTAATATTATTGATAAAAATGACACAAATACTTTGATGAAAAAAATATATGTTCATACCACTGATCTCCTAGATTTTGATACAAAAGGGGATTTTTTTATAGGAAGATGACTTGGTATGTTTTTCCAGATATGTGAGTAATACTTTTGATCATTTCCCCCATGTTCTAAGAAATTCAATACATTTTGACAAAAAATAAGTTTGGGGAATTGAGTTGAAAGAAGTTCAGGGAATTCAGTGTATAATGAATGGACAAAAAAAATTCCCAAATTTAGAAGAGTTTTCATAGGTGGCACTAGAAGATGAGTCACAAGACAAATCCATGAGCACTAAAGAGGTAAAATTAGTTGACAAGATTGTTCAAGAAATAACTGAGGAGATAGGAAGGGTGGACCCACAACTAGTGCAAGAAGTTGAAGATAAAATATCAGTGGTTGTTGAGGAATAGGAAAAAGATAAAATAGAAGAAGCCCCTACCCCACTACAAAGAACCTAACAAGTAGTTACTAGGAAAATTGGTTATCATAACAAGATACCTTACCTTTCTGGTTCATCCACTCTGGGTATACCTGCACAACAAATCATGAAACTACTTTTGATATCAAATAAAAGTTTCCACATGTACTCAACTCATCTCTCCCATGGTTTGAAGATAGTGATATTTTGTCCTTTTGTAACTATGCTTTTGTCAAAGGACAACTATCCTTTTCCCTATATTCGTCAAGCTTGTTGCAACTTATGCTATATAAATGAGTTCCCAAGGCTATAGGATGGTCCAAGTTTTCATTCTAGAAAGAACATATACTTTCATTTTCTGTGTTAGTCCAAAGTCATATAGTTTCATTTTGTCTCAAAGAAGCCATTAATGGAAAATATGAAGTTACATTGTTGAGTTAGTATTGAGTCTTTCTTGAAAAAGTTGACATTGGAGTGTATATTTTCAAAGGAAATAATACAAAAAGTAATTGCAATTTGATCACTCAATTGAGATCTTATCTCTTCTTGTATTACTTTCAATTTGTTGGAATCTAATGATAATTTCTATTAAGTTTCAATTATAATTCATTTTGAGTTATATTCCTATTCATATTTTGCTAATAATCTAATGGTTATGTAAATGCTTGATATGAATATGGAAGGATTGAAGGTTGTCTAAAGAAGATTACTATAAGAATGAGATCTAGATTGAGTATTATTTTCCTTTTCACAAAGTGATGGGATAGATCTAGTTATTTGTGTCAAATTTTTGTGAGAAATAGCCCAATGGATAAGACGTTGTTCATATTTTAGAAGTCGGTGGACTCTGGGAGAAATTATATAGTAAAAAATCAATCAATCAAAATCCTTTTACTTTTCAGTATTATGAATTGAATACATAAGCCCACACTTGATTCAAGGTTTCAAAGGTAATGAGAATCAACCATCTCTCATTGTCTTTTCAATCTCTTGAATTAGAAGAAGATAGAGCATATTCATTTGCTAGAATGGGAATTTATATGGTAAAGTGTTGACTATAAAGAAGCCATAAATTCCTAGGTCCTAAATTTTGTAGAGCTCAAAGTGAAGAAGGCTTGAGCAGTCTTATTAGTTGGTCCTTTTGATTTTCTTATTAGAAAGCCCACCATGGTTTCTTTTGGATAACTCCTAGGTTTTTCTTTGCATATTGCAAGGTAGTTTAAATCTTGTCAAATCAAGATCCAACATGCTCTATACTCCATGGAGTGACAATAGAAAGGTGAGTTGGAAATGTTATGGTAATCATGACTTGATGAGATGACATACTAATAAAGGATAAAAGAAAGTTCATTCGAGAGTCCAGAATAGTATATGATTATTGAAAGGCTTTTATTGGAGAACTATTAACCCAAGATTGAGTGTGGAGACTAGTGAATCCAAATGGGCGGTCATGTCTACACATATTATGGAAATTGAAAAGTATGGAATTCCTGAATTCCTAGCTAAAAGACCTCTAAAAATGGTAGATGAGTGCTTACTTTTTCCCTAAAGGAGAACATAAATTTAAGGAACGATGTATTTAAAGAAATCGTATCCAAAGTTAAAGGGATGGAAGAAGACATAAAGGAACTGTGTGAGAAAATAGCAAACAATGTTAGTGCTGTCAATGTCACATATACATTTGCATAACAAAAGGGTCAAGAATGAAATGGACTCTATCATAAGGGAATTCAAGGGAAATATATGATTGGTTAAAATGAAGGGGAATCCCACCACGGGTGACTTCACCAAGGTTGCAAGAATAAAATCCATGTTTTATCTTTGTGTAGACCATCTCCTTAAGCATGCAGATAGGGTTATAAAATTAAAGTGGGAAAAGGAAGCATGGAAGATGTGGCTCCTTCATCTTAAGAACCCTAATGTCCTTATTGTTTTAGAACTTGTAAATACCTTTAAGGATTAGAAAAATGCACATGACACTATATCAGATGGAAAGCAAGGGTGTTGAGCAAGAATTAGTTCTATCCACCTTATAGTTACTAAGTGTTTTCTTTAAATTAGGAAAATTGTGGACATGTATTTTCAAACTAAGTTTTTATTTATATAACTATTTAATGCTCTCACTAGGAGGTCAGGTTTCCAAGGAGATCTCTCTTGTTATTTTTGGAAGACTGTATATTAGCTTAGCTAGAAGTAATATTGGTTCAAAAAAATTTGGTTAACAAAACTATTTTTCTCATTTTGATATGTTACCTACAAACTTTAGAATCTGGATATTTTATCTACATGTTTGAAATTATGGAGCATATGTTTCTATGAAGGTATTCCACTTTGTGTCATATATTATTCTTTTACTAATTTTTGAAGTAGATGTTTATTAGTTTGAAAAGTGTAGAGTTGATAGTGAATGAATTTTGAGTTCATAGGTAATAGTAAAAAATGATTCTCTATATGATGTATATTTCCAAGTTCTTATTATCACACTTATCATCTAAGAATGGTTAGAGTGGCCTTAAATACTTTTAGGTAGTTAAAGTATGCACATTTTTTAGGTTAACAATAATTCATTGAACATCTTGAAAAGGGAGTTGTAACTTCTTAAAAATTTAGAGGGAAGTCATTATAGTATGCTTACCCAACTATTAAATATTTATTTCCAAAATAGAGTAATAGAGTTAGATCAATAATTGTGTTGAAAGGGAGACAAATCTATGAACTAGTATATTTTTGGCTACTCTACTAGGGATCAAAGTGCCTTGTGTATTTGATTTTGAACAATTGAGAGGTACTTCCCCTAAGATGGAGGTTGGCAGCTCTATTGAAAATGAATTAGTAGAAGATATTTTAGAGATATCCAAAAATATTGAAACATTGGGTTCCTATAAGAAATGGAAAAAAAATGGATATCTTTTTCTTCATACCACCAATTAGAGAAAATCTGATCAGAAATATTGCAAGATATTTAGAAAAAGAAGTGGGATTTCTGAAATCCTTCTATGGTGCTATCCCCATCCACAAGAGATTTCATGTGCAAGACCTAAAAGAAGGAGAATAAGTGTGTGAAGAAGAATAAATTAGTGGGATGAAATTTGAACATGAAAAGTATCTTGAAGAGGAATCAAATTGTAGTCAAGAGGAAGAAAAAGATCAATGCATTTTTCAGCCTCCTATAGTTCTCTTTTTCACACCACCTACAAAGGAATCAATGCAAAAATATGCATTGAAAGAGCTATTGGTGTTTTAAAACTACCAAGCTAAAAAATACCCAATACTAGGATGCAGAAGACAAGATTTAGTTTAGGGGTTAGCTATTTCCTATATTCAACTTAATTTTCTTCAGATATAGACCAACTCCAATAGAATCACAAAGGAATCTCTACACTTTAGGCTTTGCAAGGCCAACGTGGGTGTACCTTAGGGATGGAAATGTGACTAGTTTTATGATTCTCTCTTCAAACATGTACTCACTGATATTCTTCTTTTAGATCTATCCCCTATAGAAAAAAATGGTCACACATTCTTCTTAGATTTGCAATGAATTCCTGATTACAAAAACTAACTATAATTCAAAGAAATACTATCACAAATAAGTGATGACCAACAATTTGATTCTTCATTACAAAAAAGTAAATAGTGATTTGATTTAATTTATGCTTTGTGCAACCACATGAACTCTTCAATTTTCATCTAAACTGATGATCAATGCCTTATCCATTTTTATCCAACAAAACTTGACCTAATTAATTGTCTTACAAATAATTTTATCAGCAGTTAACCCTGAATTTCATTCTTATGAATATCCCTCCCAAATACCTAGAAATCATATCAATTCAATGAAAGCATTTACTTAACTCCTTGAATTAAAAGAAATCAATGAAAATATATACAACCCATCCAAGTTGCATTAAAATCAAAGAGCCTCATTCATTTCAATCCCAAAATTATAGACACATGGAAATGGAGACAAAATTCAGAGACACAAATATTGTAGAACCTTCCTTTGTATTAATCTTCCTTGAAAATAATACATTACTAGTATAAAACTCAAGAATAACTCAAGATATGAAAAACTGTCATTCAAGATTCAATTGTATTCCTAGATTGCAAAATTTGAATGCGTCATAAAAAATTGACACAAAGACTAATTGGACTGACTACAAAAATAGTATAAACACTAGAAATTGTATAGACTTCAGACCTCAACTCCACATCTTGGAAATATTTTTATAGGAAGAATTGCAACAAGCTTCAAATAGGAGGACACATGCCAAAATTATATTGGAAAGTAAATACAAAGATATTTTATATTGTTTCATTACAAACATTCTTTGTACTTAAACAAAATTCTAGATGTAGTTGCAAAATTGGTAGGTGGCACTTTCAACAAGTGTCTTTAACATAATTATGTTTGCCCTCAAGCTCCTATCACTTTCCTTGCATTTTATTTCTTCCTTTTGTCTCTTCTACCTCTAACTACATGCTTGCAACATTGTGATTCCCTTTTTTCACTCCTTTGCAACTTTATTTCACTTTGTCTTTCTGACCATTATAGTCTAGCAATGACTTCTTTATTCATTACTTCACATCTTTGCCACAGTTTGGAGCTTAACATCTTTCATGCTTTCGATGATGCGATGCTTCATACATTTACCTTATCACTTCTTTGCAACTACTAGACATGTTGCTTTCTCTAATTGTGTGATGTTGCACTGACTATTTTCCTTGACATTTTCTTCATCTCACAACATTGCAACTCAAAATTTTACTTGCCTTTGAAAAATTGAAAAAGTGTGATAAATAGTTATTTGCCACTTCACAACTTAAAATATTAACAACAAATGAAACCATGTGAATATGTGATGATTACCTTTAACTATAACACTTTGGTTATTCGCAAGCTCACAACTTCATTTCTTAACCTTAGCTTTTGACCCACGAAGATGCGATTGTTTTTTTGTATAATTGTCACTTCTTTTCACAACTTTGTAACCAAAGATCTTAACTGTGATTGAAACCCTATTATCTTGCAATAGCCTTTAACTTAAACTATTTTGAACTCATCTCACAAGTTCACAACTTCAAAAACTTAACTAAAGCCAAACCTTGCAACAATGCAATTCCAAGATTTCGCTACTTTGTAGCTTTGACCCTAAGTCAATCACAAACCTTTGTGATGCTGTGATGGTCTAAATCCTTTACTACATGATTACATTTCACATCATTGTAGCTTAAAGTATAACTACATTTCAAACCCTTTTGAAAGACTAATGAGCATTTTTTTTACTATTAGATGTCTTTCACGGTTTCACAATTTATAATCTTGATTCATGGCTCAGCCGTGAGACCATGTAAAAATGATTTTCTTTAACTACAGGATATGCGTGCTCTCCTTTATTTCTCCAATCTCCTATAATCTTAGCTAGAACACAAATATGAGGTCTCCTAGGTAAAGCATCTGCCGCCACATTCTTCTTCCCTTTGACAAACTCAATGTCAAATTCATAAGCCTACAACTTCATAATCCACTTCTATTGTCTATCATTCAAAGCATGTTGGCTCATGAAGTATTTGATGCTATTGTGATCAATCTTGATAACGAAATTCCCCCCAACTAGGTAGGGCTGAAACTTGGCTAATGCATGCATAATAGTAAACATCTCCTAATCATAGATGGAATAGCTCCTCTCCACTCCATGGAGCTTTATACTCTCAAAAACAATAGGATGCTTCTCCTACATCAAGATTACCCCAATCACATCTCCTAACACATCACAATGAAGCTCAAATGGCTTCATGAAGTCTAGTAGAGCTAGTACTGGACATGATGACATCAACTTCTTGAAATGATCAAAGCTTCTCTGAGCTATCCTTGTCCATGTGAAGGCCCCTTTCCTAGTAAGGTATGTCAAGGTTGTAGCAATCTGTGAAGATCACTTAACAAATCTCCAATAAAACCCTCAAAGACCAAAGAACCCCTTATGCTGTGTAAGGTTCATAGGAGTAGGCCAATCAAAAATAGCTCTAATCTTTTCAAGATCTACCCAAAATCCATTTGCGTTGATGATATGCCCAAGATATAGTAGCTTAGTCAACCCAAACTCACACTTAGATTCCTTGAAATATAGTGAATCTTTCTCCAAAATGGACAACACCATCTCAAGACGTTGTACATGCTCCTCCCAAGTCTTACTAAAGACTAAAATGTCATCAAAGAAAATTAGGACAAATCTCCTAAGTTACCCCTTGAATACCTAATTCATGTAACTCTAGAACATAGCAAGGGCATTGGTCAACCCAAATGGCATAACCAAAAACTCAAAGTGGCCATAGTGACACCAAAAAGCTATTTCTCAATGTCCTCCTCCCTCATCCTGATCTAATGATACTCTGACCATAAATCAATCTTTGTAAAAAAGCATGCACCATGCAATTCATCAATTAGCTCATCTATTCATGGGATGAGATATCTATTCTTAATGGTGGTCTTATTTAATGCCCTATAATTGATGCACATGTGCATCATCCCATCCTTCTTCTTTACCAACACTACTGCTGAAGAAAAGAGGATCTTACTAGGCCTGATATGCTCTATCTCCAACAAATCCTTAATCATATTTTCCATCTCATCCTTGTGTTTCTTAGGATAACGAAAGGGAGTAATCATAATTGGTTTGGCTCCCTCCTCAAGCTCAATAACATGCTCCATTCCCTTGTCAGGAGGAACCCCATGTAGAATCTCACCAAAAACTTTAGCATGCTTATCAAGTATCTCCTGGATATCAAGTGGATGACTCTTCACCTATGGTTCCTATGAGGCTAGCATAGAAAGACATTCTGTTGCCCACTCTACATCACCATGCCGAAATAGTCTCTGTATTCTTCTCAAGGAGATTACTTTGTAGCTCCCATCTAAAATTTCTCTAAGTACAATAGTTCTACCCTCATGTTGAAACCTCATCTCCAATTTTGCTAGGTTGAGTGTGAACTCGACTAGTGAAGCCATCCATGTCACATAGAGGATGACATCATAGTCTCCAATGTCTACTACATAGAACTCATCCTCCAACTCATAGCCATCTCCAAACCTAATGTTAAGATTAGATATCTTTCGAGTGCATAATATTTTTTCACTAGTAGCTACCATGAATCTAAACCCAGTTTGCTCCTCAATCTATAAACCTCTCTTGGCTACCAATTGTGCATCTATGAAATTATGTTTAGCCCTAGTGTCAATGAGTGAGATCACTTTTTTCCCTAGATAGTACCCCTAACCTTAAATGTGATTGCCTTCTGAACCCCTATTAATCATGCCAATGACTTTTGATCCTCAAAAATGTTGCTCTCCTCTGTAGTACTATCCTCTTTTGAATCAGAGTGTTGATCCTCCCTCTCTTACTATGACTCCTCTGCTAAAAAATATCCCATTTGACTTGCCTTAGCCTTGAGAGGACACTTATGAGATAAATCCCAAGGCTCTCTACAATGAAAACATAGCTTCTTCTTTCTCAACTTGTTCAGGGTGTCATTATCCAACATATCCCTTTTTGGCTGAGCATCCTTGTGAAAAGATTTTTTGTCCTTCTCCTTGTCCTTTTTCCTATATCAATCCCTATGCTAAAATTTTCTCCTAAAAGAAGAAGGTGCTAAGTCACGAGGCTTTTTAGTTGCCTCCTATAATGTAGTTGGGTCATGCCCCTTGACCCAACCTCGCAAGGGATTTGAGAGTCCATCCATAAACAACACTACTAACCTCCTCTCTGAAATATCTTTGACCAATATAGCTAACCTCTAAAATTCACTGATATATGTCTCAACTAATCCCCAATGCTTAAGTTGTGCCAACTCCTTAAACTGTAATTTGAGATCCTTGGTATCAAATCTCTCTATGAGCTTTTTTGTGAACTCCTTGTAAGATGTGATCTGATTATGCCCCAAGGTTACCATGCCATGGTATCACCACTCATGTGACGGTCCATCCAAGTGAATAGCCACATAATTTATAGCCTCCTCCTTAGGCATAAGATTCAACTACAAGTATGTATGAACCTTCTGCACCCAAGCTCATGTGGTCATCTTCCCTAAAGCATCATAATAAGGTAAAGAAAGTTTCCCAACTTTCTTTCTCAGCTCAATGTTTTGATTTCTCCCTCTTGATCTAGGCATGTGTCTCATCCTCAAGTCCATATAATCTCTAAGGGAAATATCCACTTGAAACTTCAATTGACTAGCCTCCCAGTCCCTCCTAAACTTATCTTGTAACTCGATAATCTGTAGTTCATTAACTAGTTGAACCCAATATCTGGGTGGGAAGGTGGGTAGAAGAGGTAGAAGAGCTCATTGTTTGAGCTGGGTGTGCAACATGTCTAAAGTTATCAAACTCATTCCCATTATTTCCATGTCCATTATTACCATTAATGTTATTCTTTGGACCATTGTTGTTGCCTCAGCCTCCATTATTATTGCCCCTATTGTTATTGTTTCCTCCATTGTTATTGTTTCCATTGTTGACATCACCTAGATTAATATTGATCGCCATCTATCTTGCCATAAGCTGCAACATCATATCCATTCACCTATTCTACTCCTATTGCATACGTTGTCCCTCCTCTAGTGTACCTAGTAACCATATAAACATTACCTTCTCCTCATCTGGACCAATATTCTAGCTTTGCATAGTCCTGTATCCCTATCATCTTGGTCACCCATATTGTTGTCTTGTTCAAAGAATATCTCCTCTATGTCTGTATGATTGAATTGTATGTCCCTCTGCATGGATGAACTAGATTGTTCTCTCTGCAAGTCTAAACTCCTACTTTGTCTTGCTCTAGTATTGTGGAAATTATAAAGCCTCTATCACATGCTCAAACATAAATGCTTAGCCCTTTTAATTTCTAATTTTAGTGTTTTGACATTTTGTCAAATAACTTTCCCTCTATTCGGCTATCCCAAATTCCCCATAAGACCTCCATAGGATGGAAAGACTTATAGCGCTGATACCACTATAATGGCCACCTTGGAAATGTCCAAAAATTGAACCAACTAATGATAGAGATTTTAATGTCTTTGCATAGATTTGAAACCACATAACATGAACCAAAAGGAATTTATGCAAATTGAAGATTGAACTACTATTGAAATAATATTAGTTTTCAAACTAATAAAATCAAATACATAGCAAACTTTTGAACTCACTAACTACTCCAACATTATAACATGTTATTCCAGTCATGATTTCCCAACTTTCTGCTACAATAATATGAATATTGCCGCACTATAGTGTTGGTATAGTAAAAATTTCCTTCAATCAGTCCAAAACCCTCATAAAAACATTCCTCCACAATGGCATAAGTATCATACAAGGAATGAGAATGATATGAGCAAACACCCAATCTACCTATAGCTAGAAATGCATCCAAGCTGCCTATTAATGAAGCTAATAGCAATGAATTTTGAAGGCCAAACCCCAAGGGAATGATGTCTAGAATGTTACAAGAGAGGATAGACATCCTCTAATGCCAAGAGTAGATCCATAACTCACACATCTAATTTCTTCTCATATTAAACTTTACCTAACAAGAGCCACATGATCTCCTTCTATTCCTACTTCATGGGGTCGACCACTTTTCACAACTGATGTGCGATAAATAAAATAAAATAAAATAAAAGGCTAATAGTCACACAACTAAACAACTGCTAAAGTGGGGACATTACAGTCCACCCCCTTTGAAATTGCTTGTCCTCAAGTAATCTAGCAACATAATGATCTCCAACCTCGACCTGGAAGTAGTATGTGACATACCTATGGACATTAAACCAACTGCAAACCAACATCATTAGGACCAACCACATGTCTTATAGCCTAGCACCCAAAACTTGTGTTGATGATGTAGTAGTAGGAATGTCACCAAAAGGAAACTTTGTCAAAGATCTATAAAACCTCTTCTTCCCTGTATCCACCCACATAATATATATTGGACTAGAATCCTAATCATCACCAACATGCATTGAAAAAGATGTAGCTATAGGAAAACCATATGCACTCATGTTAACTGTATCAACAATAGTTGTAGCCACATCAAAATATATGGACATAGGAACACCACTAACTGTTGCAATAGAAAACTAAACTAAATCTATAGTTGATGAAAACTCATAATCATCAACATGTGTGCAATCATTAGAACATAGATCAAAAATTGTATGCATACTGCTAAACACCCTGTTGGATGGTTTAGTTGACATAGAAGTGGCTGCTGATATGAAAATATCCTCACATTCTCCTAATCCAACTATTGCTACATCACCATCCCCTCACAAAGCCTCATATGTGGACTCTTGACCCTACACACATCATTGAATACTAGATTTCAAATCAATAATACTAGGGTGTAAACCGACATCTACTAACCCCATTGAAACATCCACATCATCAACATCATAGTTGGGTGGCTCTATATGTGTTTCAATCCTACTTGAGGAAGCAACTACCTCCTGCACTGTAGCAACACCATGATATCTCACATAAAAATCTCCAATAATAATCTTGTCCTCGAGAGAGCCAAAAATATTAGTGGTAACAATTGAATCAACTATCTCTACACTAACTGTAGCAAGAGCTCTAGGAGCATCAACCTGTTGAAGGTTGGTGTCATTATCCTCTACTACCACTGACACAACTGCACTTCCTTTTGAAATAAGTCCATCATCAACACTATTGATAGGGCTAGCAGGTATTATACTAAATATATGCACATTTGCATCAGGGACTCCTGTTAACAAAAACTCAAGCTTCCTTCCCTGCATCCTCAGTGTTTGCCTTCTAAAGGTAGAAACCATATACCTTGCTACCCTTTCAATTGTCTCTAGATCTGACAAACTCTCTATCAATCTCTATTGATGAAGATTAAATTTCTCCATACTCTCGCACAAAGCATTCATCTTCGCACTAAATTTGTCATTACTCCACTAACTTCTAGAATTGCTAGTCCTCCTCTATCTGTCTATGGCTAGAAAATGCTAGAGTGTTGGTCACTCCAAATGTAATAGAAAATTTTAAAATAATATAAATTTCCTACCCCAAAAGATGGCAGAAAATCACTCTAATACCACTGTAATGGGCACCCTAGAAATGCCCAAGAATTGAACCAACTAATAAAGATTTTAATGTTTTTTCCATGGATTTTGAAACCATAACATGAACAAGAAGGAACATTAGAGTAATATTTTGTTTTCTTACTACTTAAATCATTTTGATTTAATCAGTTAAGTTATTACTCTTTAGTGATTAAGCTTTCTCTTAGGTGCATTAATAATTAATCTTTTTATTAATTATTAACATTCAACCTAGCTTTCGTAGGCTTTAGGGTTTTATTCACCTTTAAGGCTGAACTCTTATAATTATTTTTTCATTATCTTGGAATATATTTTTGCTCTAACTCCATTGAGATTTCCAAGCTGTGCTTTTTCCTTCTTTGGTTTCCTTCAGTAACAAGTTATTTGCATGTAGGTGTTCTTTGTGAACTATGAAGTTGGTTTTCTCAACTTCTACATGGTACCAAAGCATCCTTGCTACTACCTGGTCTAGAGATCTTGAAGTCATGATTCAAAGACAGAAAACCCAATTTTTGAAGTTTTTTAATTCAATCTAGAGGAGACACCTATCTTTGGTGCACTTTGGGAAAAAATGGACACTTCCATTGTGCTTAGAAGGCCTAGTATAATCAAAATTCATATAAAATTTGTCAACTTTGGCCACAGTAGCCTCTAAAAAAAAATTGGCTTCCCAGGGCCATACGAATTCCAAATTTTTTTTAAAAAAACAAATAGAAATAAAAAAAACTTGTTTTTCATGCGCACTACCTAGCTGCCACCAGTGCACCACCCTTCTGCCACCGGTGCTCTACCTGTGCCTGGCCTATGCCCTACCACCACTAGCGTGCCACTATGGCCCAACCCACACCCCATCAGCACTACACACCATTGTCAGTGCAACTCCACTTGGCAACTGCCTCCATTGCCACCCAACCACCCAGCCATTGCCGTTGGTAGTGATGTCACTTTCTCAATCACTTACGTCAAATTCTAGACAAGTGTTGTCATACTTTCATCACTAGGAAATTTTTTAAGGTGTTGACATCATCTTCCTAGCACTTACATCATCTTCTTGGTGACTAGATTTTTTTTTGGAAAATGACCATTTGATAGCCATACCTCTATCAAAAATTTTCCAGTATCTATAATATTCTAGAGAGCTCATTCTTTGAAGGAGCAGTCATTTTTTTGGCCATAACTTGAGCATACGAAAGTCTTTTTTCAATCGAAAAGAAGCGCTGAAAAGTTGGTTCCAAGTTGGAGATAATGATGCTAGTTTTCTTTTATGACTTGTCCATTTGAGCTCCTATTTTTTGTGTTAAGTAGAGGCTTCAGTTTCCTCCCTCTCTATATTTGGCATCCAGGTTTTCTTTTCAATTTTTGTGCTTTCCTTAGTTGTCTCTTTGATTTATGGGGGATAATTTTATACATTGTGGGGGGCGCATTTTCTTTTCTATAATTTAATTTAGAATTGACCCTTCTACTTCTATCTACTTTCACTCAATGGTAGACTCTTCTATCACCTACCTTACACCTCACAACTACCATACTTGGAAAGAATAGATGACCAAATTACTTATGGAAAAGGGGTTATGGTCATGCCTTGATGTGACTCCACCAATTCTATAGAGGCCTTATGAGGTTCTTATGTAGCATAATAAGATGGATGAGGCAATGGGCCTTATTGAAATGAATATTTTAGATGGGTTAGTGTTTCACTTGGATGGTTTAACTACACCCAGGGCTATGTGGGACAAGTTTTCCACCTTGTTTGGCACAATGAATTAGTTTAGGGTTCTACAGATAGATGCAAAGCTCACCTCCTTGGTTCCTAAATAATTCACTAACATTAAAGACTTCTTGATAAAGTTCAAGTCTCTTTGATCTATTTTACAGGTTGCTAGAAAGACAAAGTCATATGATGAGTGTATCTTTTTGATACTCTCAAACCTTCGAGGTCCTTATCAAATTTTCACTTCTACCTTCTACTCCACTATGGATGCACTAGGTGCACAACATGTTATGCCCTCTTTTGAGACATTTTGTGATAGGTTAACTTGTGAGTAGTCCAAGCTCACTTAGATGGATTCACTTATAGGTTCATAGTCATAGAAATTGCTTGCCAAGTCATCTCAAGATACATAGAAGCAGAAGCCAAAGTAGATATCAGATTCCTCCTCTTAGCACTCTACTAGTCCATCATGGTCTTCTAAGAAGGAGAAAAAGAAGACCGAGATTCCTACCTATTCTTATTGCTGGAAGGGACCTCATGATGAGTCACATTGTTTTCAAAATAGATTTGATGGCTATGAGAAATAGATTGCAAATGTACAAGCTCTTCTTCAGAAGAGCATTGTTTCCTCTCCATCCTCTTCTACCTCACAAGGGTCTACCTTTTAGTCTTCTAGTCTTCTTCCATCTCTTCGACATCTACACTAAATTTTGGACAGGGTCATGCATTATGGGCATCCATTTCATCCCCTTCTCAAGTCCCTTGGATATTGGATTCAAGTGCTTCTCACCATATGGCATCTTCTCAAGGGGTGTTCTCCACTATTGAGGTTTCTCCCATTCCTCATATTATCATGGGGAATAACACTACCCATTTATTTTTGTTGTTTTTTTCATCTATTTTTGGAGAGGATTTTTTCCCACTATGTTTTCTCCTTTATCTCTGGTTTATAGTGATTTCCTTGTTTCAAGATACCTGATTAGGCCTTGTTGCTAGGGCCCATTCCTACTTTCATAGCCATGCTAGGTTAGTTTATCCCCTTCACTTAGCTTAAGGGGGGGTGTTAGAGTAAAAAAAAATTCTTACTACTTAAATCATTTTGATTTAATTAGTTAAATTATTACTCTTAAGTGCTTAACCTTTCTCTTAGGTGCATTAATAATTAATCCTTTTTATTAATTATTAATATGCAACCTAGCTTTCTTAGGCTATAGGGTTTCATTCACCTTTAAGGTTGAACTCTTGTAATTATTTTTTCATTATTTTGGAATAAATTTTTTGCTCTAACTCCATTGAGATTTCCAAGCTGTGCTTTTTCCTTCTTTGGTTTCCTTTAGTAATAGGTTATTTGCATGCATGTGTTCTTGGCGAACTGTGAACTTGGTTTTCTCAACTTCTACAAGGAATTTTTGCAAATTGAAGATTGAACTATTGATGAAATAATATTAGTTTCAAACTAATAAAATTAAATACATAGCAAACTCCAACATCATAAAATAAAATACATAACAAACTCTTGAACTCACTAATTACACCCAATCTACCTATAGCTAAAAATATGTCCAAGCTACCTATTAATGAAATTGATAGCAATGAATTCTAAAGGCCAAACCCCAAGAGAATGACATCTATAATGTCACAAGAGAGGATAAACATCCTCTAATGCCAAGAACAGATCTATAACTTGCACATCCATGTTCTTCTCATATTCCACCTTGCCTAACAATAGCTACAAGCTCTCCTTTTATTCCTATTTCATAGGGTCAACCACTTTACACAAGCAATGTGGGATAAATAAAATAAAAGGCTAACTGGACAATTGCTAAAGTGGGAACATTACAATGAAGCATAGAATGTGATGCAACTTTTGGATTTCAAAATTGTTATACTATTTGAAAGATATAGCTATTTTTCAATCAGTATGTCAATCAACACTTTACAGTCATCTTTATTAAAAATTAACTAATAAATACTTATCAAACTCAAAATTTGATAATAATTATATTGATGGAATCTTGAGAGTGTTATAAAGAAACCAATTTTATTTCATTGAATTTTGATGAAAATAATATTGTCAAATGGCTACTCGAAGTCTAAATTTCAGTGAAATCTTTCTCAAACACATTTTTTGAGTTGACTGAACAGGTTTGGTAAATACCAAGCCTAATCTTAATTTCAAATCAAGTATCCGATATTAGATTGGATACCCAATATGAAATTGGGTACCCAAAAAGTGACGGCCAAATTTTTTTCAAACATTCATAGCCTAGCCCAAATTTTTTAAATTTTGGAGGGAAACCACCCAAATTTAGGAGGCAAACCAAAATTTGAGAAGTGTGGGCATTATTATTATTAACTATTATTATATATGATTATTATTATTATATATAGTAATATTATATAGTAATATATATGATTAATGATTATTATTATATATAGTAATATATATGATTATTATTATTAAATATAATATTGTCATGAAATGTGTCGAAAGGGGTAATAGGTTAACCTATGACCACTTTGGATGCATTCGAACCACCCAAATGAGTTCCTAGGGGTCCTAGGGCGCCTAGGGACATATGTTGTCAATGAAATGCATTAAAAGGGGTCACAAGTTAACTTATGACACCTTTCAACACATTTGAATCAACTGAATGGGTCCCTATGGGTCCTAGTGCCCCTAGGGACATATGTTCTCATGAAATGCATCAAAATAGGTCACAAGTTAACCTATGACCCCTTTAAACACATTTGAACCAACTAAATGGGTCCCTAGCGGTCTTAGGGCCACTAGGGACATATGTTGTCATGAAATGCATTGAAAGTGGTCACATGTTAACCTATACCCCTTTCAACACACTCAGAGCAACCAAATAGGTCACTAGGGGTCCTAGGGGCCATAGGGACATATGTTGTCATGAAATGTATAGACAGGGATCATAGGTTAACCTATGACCCCTTTTGATGCACTTGAACCAACCAAATAGGTCCACAGGGGTCCTAGGGCCCCTAAAGACATATGTTGTTATGAAATACATTGAAAGACCTATGACCCCTTTTGACGCATTCAAACCAACCAAATTGGTCCCTAGAGTTCCTAGGGACATATGTTGTCATGAAATGCATCAAAAGAGGTCATAGGTTAACCTATGACCCCTTTCAACACATTTGAAACAACCAAATAGATCCCTAGGGACATATGTTGTCATGAAATACATTGAAAGGGGTCATATGTTATCATGTGACCCATTTTAACACATTCAAACAACATAGAGTCAGATAATGAATTTGTATAGTTGGAGAATGAAAATGTACCAATTGATAATGATAATGTCGAGATTGAAAATAAGGGAATGAAATTTTGGAGAATGAAATTTTACTAGTTCATAATGTAAATTACATGATTGACCATGTTGAAATTGACAATGCACAAGAACATTACATAACTCCTAATTATAATCGACATGAAGGTTCTAGAATATCAAAATGGATAATTGAAATTGATGAAATGATTATTACCAATTTGGAAGAAAAAAATCACAAAAAACCATTCAGTTATGGGCTTCAATACTATATAAGATGTTTTTCAACAACAAGATAGTGGTGGAGCAATGTCAACTTTTATGCACTTATTAAAGATGCAAAAGATGAGACCTATACTTTCCAAATTAAAGATTCATGTCAATAAAAAATTAGAAAGAAATGCCATTATTGTGAAGAATCTTTTGAGTTCTCTCAATAGCATTGGCAAAAATAGCAGGTAGAAGGATAAGAGAGCTACTCGAAGGGTTATTACAACCTCTTTGGTAAGTCATCATTTGAGAAAGGGTAGATATATGAGACAAATTTGTATTAACTTGAGCCTAAATCATACTACTTTTAGAAGAGCACTTAGTAGATGAGAGAAAATTGATGATCCTCTTCAAAATGAAACATGGACTTTTGGTGGGAGACTTCCACATTTTAATAAGAAGCTATATAATGATGTGAAGGATCAAATGACACAATTTTGGCACTCTAGCTCAAGAGTATCACCCAATGCTAAAGACATGTTAAAGTTGATAATTGGCATCAGAGACCACACGTTACATCCTAAATGTTGTGTGGAGGTATGTCAAATTTAGAGAAACTCATCCAAGATTGCATTTATCACAAAGGGCTTTTGAATCTTTGAAGCCATTTTATTGTGTGCCACTTAAAATTTGAAATATATGTTGTTGCAAATATTATGTTGAGTTTTCTATGCACCATGAACTATTATGCTCCATCCATTCTACTTTGTATAGTAAAGAAATGTTGGAGAATTGTGGTGCTAGTGGGATTCCAAAATCATCAAGAGACTTGCTAGATCAATTTTTATGTTGTAGAGTCAATGGTTATTTATTTTACAAAAATGTTTACTTAAATAAGAAGTGTTTAGAATGTGGTGGCTTATACAAGTTTGACACATGTTTCCATGAGGGGTGTGAGCAAGATCTTGGGAAGACAATAGCAAAAAATGTGGTATATGAAATGGTGAAATACACATTGAAGAGTGGGGGTGAGGGCTCTAAATGTGAATTCATTGCAAAAGAAATCAATGGGGCTATTTTTATTTCTTATTTCAAAACAAATCTTTTTTACAAGTATAAAAGACATAGTCATAGGTCTCAGCGATTGGATCAACAATTTAGAATGTGTAAGGAGACTTTTCCCATTGGCACTATTATATCAATCGTTGAATTTTCTAAGAACTACACATTGCAATCTCAAAATGAGACACAATCTCAGTATTACAACTCCATTCAAATTGTTATTTTTGTCCACATAACATATAGACATACCCCTAATAGTGCAAAAGATAATTAAAAGATTATTGGAGAGTACCATTTTTATAATAGTGATGATAGATCTATGCATAGACATATCATTTGGTCAGATAATTGCATAGGTCAATTCAAGAATGCTCACATGTTTTAGTTCTGTAGGATGCACATAGAGAGGGGGGTGCCTCATATTTGGAGTTTTTTAGAGTTTGGACATGGGAAAGGGGGAACATGATGGACCAACAATATGTGTAAAGAGAGCTCTCGTTAAGGAGAAATTGACGATTTTAGGAGCAGAGCTTCTTGATGCTCATAGCATTGTTGATTGGTGTAGTTCAACATTATCATAGGAGTGGACTCTTGATTCAGTAGTATGTAGGTTCTTTTGGTTCTTTGAGGAAGGATCCATAGGTGATAGATCAGATTGTGCTATAGCAAGAGACTCATAAAAAATTCAATCATTTTGGAGCTCTAATTCTAGTACATGAACTTTTTGGACACAACAACTACCTTGCTTTTGCCCTATTTTTTTAGTGTGTTTGGGATCATTGTGAGTCAAATGAGTGGGTGGACACATGGAATCCACATTATCTTACTCCATTATCTATCATACCCTCTATCATAAATGATGAATTTAAAGTTCACTTGAGCATAACCATCTATCAGATCTTCTTCAGCCAAGACATATTTTTGAATTGGTTGCACCACAGGGGAATGATGAGAAATTAGATTATTGGTTAGCACATTGTGTAAGAGGTAAACAAAAGCTTGCACAACTGATTATAGATGATGATGGATTCACATATCCTAATGGTTCAATGTTTATTACTGGAACATGGCTACAAACATACATGCTTAGAAGGAATGGAATTCTTGCATTCAAAGACTATCAGAAACACAAAACAATTCTCATATATTCACATCCTATTATAGCAACAAATGTGAATTTGTTGAAGTAGCAAGGAAGACCAAAGGTAAAAGAACTTTTTACTATTAATAATGTTGATCATGAAGCCCTATTGGAGACCCTAAAATAGAGAGAGGGCCCTACTAGAACACTCGACTAGGTATATTTACTTCTTATTTTATTTTGTTCATAATGATTTGATGAACCGATGATTTTCTTGTTTAATAGAATAAGTTACTAATATTTTTAATGATATTGTAATGTAGGTACATCATGAAGAGTAGCCATGCATGAAGATAAAAAACTAAATATGGAGCAGAATGAAGAAAAATCTATTCTATTTTTTACACTACTTTTTTTGACACTGCTATTTTTGCTAGTTGTGTATTGATGTAATAATGATGAAACACTTGAGATATTGTAAATATAAACTTATTGGTTTATTGTAAGAAACAAAGATGATTTTACTTAATACAATTTATGTGGAGAGACCTAAAAAATGATGATATTAGTACATACTAAGACCAAACTTGTACTGTTCCCAATGCCAAAAACTTGAGAGAGGTTAAAAAATAATTGTTTTACTTAATAACCCTAGTGACACCCTTATTCCAACTGCAAAGAGCTTCCATCATTTGTAGCCACCTCGTATCGAAGAGTCTCCAAGGTGCTTTAAGTGCATTTCAAGGTTGATCTTTGGAAGGTGATAACTTGAAACTTGTGAGGGCTATCGATGAAATGTCAAATGCTACAGGACGGTCATGCTAAGGCCTAAAATAACCTATCTCATTTTTGAGAGATCACATTTTGTTTGGATTTGACACAGCAATCTTGCTTGATGCCAAAACTTGCAGTGTGCCTCAATTCATAAGTGCATCATAGTGTAACTTTGAAACTATTGATCTTGGCATCAAATCATCAGTGCCATTAGCTTTGGATGGGTAGGTGAACCCTAGTGACACCCTTGTTCTAGCCATGGAGAGCCTCCATCATTTATTGTCACCCCATACCAAAGAGTCTCCAAGGTGCTCTTAGTGTGTTTCAAGGTCAATCTTTTGAGTGTCATAACTTAGAGCTCATGAGGGCTATCAACGAAATGTCAAATGATACAAAATGTTCATGATGAGGCCTAAAATAACATATTTCATATTTGAGAGATCAAATCTTATTTAGATTCAACAAAATGATCTTGTTCGATGCCAAAACTCATAGTGTGCCTTAGTTCATAGGTGCATCACCCTTGTTTTGGTTGTGGAGAGCCTCCATCATTTGTAGCCACCCCATACTAAAGAGTCTCCAAGGTGCTCTAAGTGTGTTTTGAGGTCAATCTTCCAAGGGTCCTAACTTAGAGCTCATGAGGGCTATTAATGAAACATCAAATGCTATAGGATGATCATTATGAGACCTAAAATAACCTATCTCATTTTTGAGAGGTCACATTCTGTTTGGATTTTGTACAATGATCTCACTCGATGCCAAAACTCACAATGTGCCTTAGTTCATAGGGGCATTACAGTGTAACTTTGAAACCATTAATCTTGGCATCAGATTGTCAACACCATTGGCTTTGGATTGGTGGGTGAACCCTAGTGGTAAACTTTTTCTAGTCACAGAGGGCCTCAATCATTTGTAACCACCCCATACTGAAGAGTCTCCATGGTGCTCTAAGTGTGTTTCAAGGCCAATCTTTCAAGGGTCATAACTTGGAGCTCATGAGGTCTATTTATGAAACATTAAATGATATAGGATGGTCATGTCGATGCCTAAAATAACCTATCTCATTTTTGAGAGATCACATTTTGTTTGGATTCAACACAACAATCTCGCTTGATGCCAAAATTCATAGTGTGCCTTAATTCATAGGTGCATCACAGCATAACTTTGAAACTGATGATCTTGGCATCAAACCATTAGCACCATTAACTCCATATGGGTAGGTTAAATCTAGTGACACCATTTTTATATCCATGGAGAGCCTCCATCATTCGCGGCCACCTCATACTAAAGAATTTCCAAGGTGCTCTAAGTGCATTTTGAGGTCAATGTTCTGAGGGTCATAACTCGAAGCTCGTGAGGGCTATCAATGAAATATATAATGTTATAGGTTGGTCATGCCAAGGCCTAAAATAACCTATCTCATTTTTGAGAGATCACATTCCATTTGGATTTGGCACAACAATCTTGTTCGATGCCAAAACTCGTAGTGTGCCTTAGTTCATAGGTGCATCACAACATAACTTTGAAACTGTTGATCTTGGCATCAAATCATCAGTGCCATTAGCTCCAAATAGGTAGGTGAACCCTAGTGATGTCCTTTTTTTGGCCACAAAGATCATCCATCGTCCGTGGCCACCCCATACCGAAGAGTCTCCAAGGTGCTCCAAGTGCGTTTCAAGGTCAATCTTCTACGGGTCATAACTCAGAGATCATTAGGGCTATTGATGAAATGTAAAATTCTACAAGATATTCATGCTAAGGCCTAAAATAACCTATCTCATTTTTGAGAGATCACATTCTTTTTGGATTCGGCACAGGGATCTTGCTTGATGCTAAGACTCATAGTGTGCCTCAGTTCATAGGTGCATCACTGCGTAAATTTGACACCACTGATCTTTGCATCGAATCATTAGTGCCATTAGCTTTAGATGACCAAATGAATGATAATGACACCTTTTTCTATCCATGGAGAGCCTCCATCATTCACGGCCACCCTATACCGAAGAGTCTCCAAGGTGCTCTAAGTGTGTTTCGAGGTCGATCTTTAGAGGCTCATAACTCAGAGCTAGTGAGGGATATCAATAAAAAATTGAATGCTACATGATGGTCATTTCAAGACCTAAAATAACCTATCTCATTTTTGATAGATCACATTCTGTTTGGATTCAACAAAGTGATCTCGCTCAATGCGAAAACTCACAATGTGCCTCAGTTCATAGGTACATCACAACATAACTTTGAAATTGTTGATCTTGGCATCAAATTTTCAATGCCATTTGCTCCATATGGGTGTATGAACCCTAGTGCCACCCTTTTTTTGAATATGGAGAGCCTTCGTCACTCGGGGCGACCTCGTACTGAAGAGTCTCCAAGGTGTTCTAAGTGTGTTTCGAGGTCGATCTTCCAAGGGTCGTAACTTGGAGCTCATGGGGGCTATCGATGAAACATAAAATGCTACAATATGGTTATGTTGAGGCCTACAATAACCTATCTCATTTCCAAGGTGGTCTTAGTGTGTTTGGGCTGATGAACCATAGTGACATCGTAAGGGATTGCCGAGATTATTTCAAATTAAACATATATGATAGCATTTCAAATTAAACATTGCATCAAAATTTGATAATAAAGGTTGTTAAAATGTTATTCAAAAATTATTGCATTTGAATTGAATATAAAAAACATGATCAAAATGAATGATATTTCATAAACATGAACAATACACATAATCCATGATAAATTAAACACTACTATACTAAATTAATATGTATATCATTGTGCACATAAATGACAAAAATATATATCAAAATATATTTATCCATAGAAAAATTACACACACACACACACACACACACACACATATCAAAGTTCATGTATGCATAGAAAAATTATGCAAATATATATCAAAATACATAGATCCATATACAAAATGTGGTTTATCATGCCATCAGAATGTGTATCATATCGATGTTTATGTATAGAATGTGGCATATGTCATCTCAAAATGTGTCATGATGTATGCTATGACAACTATACTATCCTATGATGTTGGTGGATGATCAAAATGTAGCCTCTTCACTGCACTAGGTGGATCAAATGCTTCCTACATAAACAAAAAAAGAAAACTCAAAGTTAGACTACTAAATTTATATGATTCTATGTATCTAACATTAAATTACTCAAATGCATAATGATCCTTTTTTTAATGAAGATTTATAATATTAAACTTTCATCATAAATACCTCTCTCATCGACCTCTTGTGGCGGTCAGGATTCCTCTAATATGTCCTTAGAATTGCTTGAACCTCGTTTATTGTAGCTTGTGTATGTTCAAGTATGTTTTTCAGATGAATCTACAACTTAAAATATAACATATAGCATGCTAAATATATAACATATAATCAAGAATTCAAACTACAACTTACTTGTGTTGACTCCTCCTCTAGATATAATGGTTGTGTCAGCAGAGATACAAAAATCTAGCATCCAACCTCTTGTGCACTAGGTGTTTCCTATGAGATACAAAATATTAGTTTTTAATATCACAGAAATTAGTTTTGAATTTATTTATGAAAATAAGAAAAATAAAAAATAAATGATACTTATACATACAATGGGGCTCTCACTATGAATGGAAACACTAGAGGGTCTACGACATGGAATCTGCCTAGACTCATCACTAGTAGCCACACCCTATACAATAAAGGATTTAATTAAATTTCATTACCAAAAACATTTTACAAGAATGCATCAATATTTAATCACTTAAAAAAAAACCTAATTACCCTTCCCTTGTTAATGGGTTGTGCCTCATCCCCCACACTTTGCCCCCACTGACAAGTGATACCTGCAAGAGAAAAGAAAGATTAGAAAACATATATGCTTCAATATCAAATAGAAAAATAATGAGAACACAACATAATGTATCATAGATGTCTCAAGGCCAAATGAAATAGCTAAGAGCATGGCATTATCAACCTGTCTAAGCTCCTCCTTAGTCATCAACTAAACATGAATGAAGATGACATACATGTATAAGTTAGTACGGATTAAAAATTAAAATTACTTTATTATAAAGATTAACTTTAAATCACATATGTGATAACAAAAAAATGTATACACATACCAAAATAGAAGAATCCCATGCCTCTACATGCCCCTCCTCTCTCATGTCAAGGTGTGTAGCCTCTACACATGCATCTGGTGTATCCTCCTCAAATACAAATTGATACTCAAAAATATCACCTATGGGACCTACACAAATATTCTTGCACATTATGAAAGTATGGATCACACAAACATGTGATGAGCTCACCGATGATGAACTCACAACAACATCATCAACATGGCGAGGCAACACTGACCTAGCCTGGGATATCAATAGGATACTCAATCTATGGATGGCTCTAATAGTCTAAGAGCTAGCCTCTGCAACCATATTAGGATGTTGCATTGGAGGAGGGGGGGAGACATCAATAGGAGGACAAAAGTGTTAGCTTTCTTCCATTGAATAAAGGGTCTATCTTGAGGAGCTTCTCCTCTTACACCCATGTTGGGCCTCATGCTCCAATAGTTCACCTTGAGGTGCAACACAAATTCAACATACAATTTTCTAACAAAATAAAATGGCACCTATAAATTATTGTGTGGAGGGATGTCAAAAGCCATCCACCAATGATCCCAAAAGTTTGCATGCATAGCCTCATTTGTGCACCATTTAATTGATAGTTTGGGCTTTGTGCGTTCTACTTGTTTACCAATTTTTGAGTCCACAAAAAGTCTAACTATGTCATCTTTAGTTATATATAGGGCCACAACCTCATCATAGTCCAACCCATCATCAAACATGGCATGCATTTGGCCATGCCAACAAAGAGTAAAATTTTGTTCATTGGTAAGTGTTTCAATATTATCCACTATGTTGTTTAATGTGGATAACATGGGAGCCAATGTGGGTATAGTGTTATATGTGGTTTGCAAAACCCTCAGTTAGGTGAGATTTTCATATATCAAATCTTTAATTTGAGGAGGGTTTTTAGGGGGTAGGGGATCGTTTGGTGGACAGTTTTGAGGGGTACTAGATCATTTGGTGGAGGCTTATAAGGAACATTATTTCTTGCCTCAGTATCATCATTTGGGTCAGCCATACCTATTAATTTGCAAAACATAATTTCTATTAAAAACAACCTAAATTTCAACAATTTCTATTTAAAAAAACCTATTTTTTAACAAATTCAATTTAAAATAACTAATTTATAATAATATTCATTCAAAACATTAAAAAAAATTACCCTTATCTAATACCCATTCTAAAATTCGATACCCAAATGGAGGTCAACACTCAAACCAAAAAAAACACAATGTAAAAAGAGCTCTCAAGTTTTTTTTTTTTTTTTTTAAAATTTAAAAATCTATGTTACAAGTTTCTGGTCTCCGATTTCATATTGGATACCTAATATAATATCGAGTATCTGATATGAAATCAAATACCTGATTACTAATCGGATAACCGAAAAGGCTTAGTGGACTAACATTTTAGCTTTGGTATTAGGATAATGGAAAAAAGTCAAAGCGGATTTTGAAACGCTTTTAGATGTTTTCAAACTCCACTTTTTTCACATTACCAATTTTTGGCACACCATGATCTTGTACATACCATAATTTTCTTTTTAAGTCATTTAAATTAATATTGGTGTTTAATGAATGGATGTTAATGTACCTTATGGTTAAAGGCATTATTCAAAAAATCATCCACTATAAATAACAAAGGGAGTTGTATCTTCATATCTAAATTCAGAGAGCACATAATAATTGAAAGTGACTCAATAGGTATCACAAATTTTGTCAATTTGGGCATTCAAGAGTCGTTTGTGAAGGTTAATGTTACCTCTGATTTTGAAACCTTATGTATTCCCTTCACACTCAATAGTGTCGAGAAATTGGAAAAAGAAGCTTTAAAAAAATTATAATTTTTTTTTGCATTTTTATAATATTTAATTATTTAAAGAATTAAACATCATCATATTTAAGTGCAAAATAATTAAACATCAAATTATTTATATGTGAAATCAATTCCTCACATAATTAATTCTATAAAGAATTGATTATTATTGTAATATGTTGGTGAAAGTAAAACAAAAAAATGGGCAAGTTGATGGGTAGGGGATAACTTTTTAAAAGAATGTTAAGTTCATTAATTCTATAAGAATTAATACTATTGTAATGTGCAAAAATGAATATTGCACTCAACCATGTGCAATTTCAAGTGAGAAATTGAGGTCCAATGAAGAACTATAGAAATAAAGTGTAAATTAGTTCAGTGAAAAGAAGCTACGGTAGTTACCAACTTCTTGGAGAAAATTCTTTAAAAAGGGGAAACTATTATTGTAGAGGAGTTCTTCTCTCTTTTTTGTAAGTGGATTTATTTGTGTAAGTGCAAGAAATTGGGTATCAATTATGTGGAAGTCCATTTCACAAAATGAGACTTCTTTAGAAATGGGCACTTGATTTTTAAGAACCAGGTACTCGTTATGGTCCAGGTGCCCAATTCGTATTAAAAAATTGGCCAAGAAGTTGGGTCTCAATTTTGTAGAAGTCTATTTTGTGGAATGAGACTTCTTTAGAAATGGGCACTTGATTTTTAAGAACTAGGTACATGTTATGGTTTGGGTGCCTGATCCATATTGAAAAATTGGGGCCCTGATTTTTCAATATGGATTGAGCACCCAAACCATATTTTAAAAATTGGGTGCCCAATTTGTAAAAACATAAAACCTATTTTTTGGGGCTCTTTTTGTCATTTTTACTGTTGATAGTGGGTTGGAGACAGAAGCCCAATTTGAGATTTCTACTGACCCCCCAACTGATTTTTCACTCTTCCAGGTATTTTATTTTATTTTATTTCATTGTTTTTAGTTTTTTTCTTTATAATTTTGTCTATTTATTTCTTTTTTCGTTCACAATTAATAGTTTTATATACGTAAAATTCTAGATTTGCATTTCTTTCCTCCCTTTTTTGATAGTTAGATGTTCATTTAAATTTTTGTTTTGTAGATATTCATTTAAATTTTTGTTTTGTAGATGGTTATTTAAAAACTAGTATTTTAGATGTTTGGATGTATTTAATTTATATGACACATAATTAAAGTTAAAGTTATGGATGATTCTAGATGCATTAGACATTTAGATTGTTTAAACATGTATTTACATTGATGTTTTAGATTTATTTCAACTAAATAGTAATTGTAAATTATTTTGGTATACATTTTAAATATTAACCAAATTTTATGGTTAGGATTTGTATAAACCCTATACTTGAAGCTACACTTTACACTTAAATACATGTTTATGAAACATTTTTCTAACTTAGAGGGTTATGGACAAGGACATTAGTAGTGTCTAGCAGAAGGTGTCTAAACTTGAAACCACACTGGGCAACATGGATAAGAAGCTTAAGAAAATGGTGGATAATGTAAGTAATTTCCTAAAGAAGAATGAGGCAGATAAAGGCTAGGATTCTCCCCTGGGGGCTGATTCTCAAGGACCTAGTATGCTTACCCAGGCCCATTCAAAGAAGATTGAGGAAATAAATAGAAAAGATGATGTGAAAGTTGCTGCTAAAATCATGCATTCTCTGGTGGACCAGGCTGTGAATCTAATCAATACTCCTTAGCTGGTTAGTTGTTGTACCTTTGTTGGACTTTTTTTTGTCTTTTCCAGCACTGTCATCTGTGACCTCTTTTTGTTGTCTAAGGTTTGTTTCATTTTTGTTCTTGGTTTCTTTTCTATGTTGTTCTTTTCTCTTGCTTCTCTCTAGAACTCTGCTGATGTAAAGGTTATGGGTCCTTTAAAACCTTTTTTTACTTAATCAAAACATTTTTCTTACTCTAATATATTAACTTATTACCCTATTTCTATCCCTAATTCAACTATAATCTAAATCTTAGGTACATATTAGACCTTGAATTTAGTAATCAAACTCTAACCATAACTATAGTTCACTTTTTGACCTTAACTATAACTAGTTCATATTTTTCTCTACTTGAACCATAACCCTATTCTATCCTTAAGTTTAGTAAAAAGTATGCTTCAACCATAAGAGAAATTGAACTATATAACTCTATCCTAATTTGAAAGCTAACCATAATACAATCTTAACTAGAGCCATAGTAACACTTTACCTTAATATGTACATCCTAATTGAACCCTACCTAATGCATAGTCTGAAACTTTTACTTTAATCCTAATACTAACTCTAAACCTTAAATGCCTAGCTACATAATAAGTTAAGTTTCAAACCTTATATTCCTAACCCTACCATATAGACACTAAATTCTAAATGTAAATGTAAACCATGATGTTAGCCCATATCCATACCCTAACACTGAACCTAACCAAATTTTACATTCATACCCTAAAATGTTATTTTTAAAACTTAACCATAACCCTAATCTGCTAACTTTAACCCCCAAACTACTTCTTTTATACCCCAACCTAAACCCTAACCCTATATTCCTAAACTATAATCTCCTACCTAACTCTTATCATAATTCAAATATATATTATTCCAAAACCTTTTTTTTAAACACTTCTAGAATCCTTAGCCTAATCTTGACCCTAATCTATATATAATTTGAATCCTAATCCATACCGTAATCCAAGCCTTTTGTGTAACAATAATTTTAATTATATTGCACAATCATAAGTTAATGTAAGTCATAATCTAAATAATAATCCATTCTATAAATTTATTCTCTATCATCCTCTTTTTGATACAATATTCAAGTTGTTAAAGATGTATTAAATGTAAATATATGGTTTTAAAGATGTAAGTATAGTGATCTATTCAGATTTATTTTAACTAAATAGTCATTGTAAATTAATTTTATGTTGTACATATTAAGCACTAACCAAAGTTAAGGGTTAGAATTTAACTTAATCCATATACTTAAAAATACACTTTACAATTATGTATGTTTATGATTCAATGTTTCTTTAACCCTAATATATTATTTATCGTTAGCATGAATACATTCTTTCCTTAATTTAGCTATAATGCAAATCATAGGTATAAATTAACCCTTCAATTTAATAACCAAACTAGATAACATAATCTTGGATCATAACTATAATTCACTTCTTGAACCTAATTGTAACTACAATATTCCCCTTTACGTGTACATAGCCCTAGTCCATCCTTAGGTCTACCACAAATTGTGCTTCAGCCATAAGAACATTGAACTATATAAGTTTATCCTAGTTTGAACCCTGACCATAATCCAATACTAGAACTAGAGCCACAATAACCCTAATCCTAATATGTACAATCTAACTAAACCTCGACTAACACATAATCCCAAACCCTTAATCTAATCTTAAAACAAAACCTAAATGTTATATATGCATAACTAGATAATATAAGTTAAGTTTCAAACCTTATTCCTAACAAAATTATAATAAAAATAAAAATTGAAGATTTAAGCCTCACCCTTAAATCCTAAATACTAAATTGTAGCATTAATTCTAAATGGAAAAAATTTAATAAAAAATGTTAAATTTCCTAAATCTTAACCAACATATATTAATGCTCAATCTACTAAAAACCTAATTTTGTAAATGTTAACACTTTTATAAACTCTAAGCACAATCATAACACTAACCTTTTTTTAAAAACACTTCTAATCCTTAACCTAATGTTGACCCTAAACTAAACATAATTTCAATCCTAATCCATACTCTAACCCTACTCCTTCATGTAACAATAATTTTAAGTGTATTCCACAATCATAAGTTAATGTAAGCCATAACCTTAATAATAATCCATTCTGTAAATTTAATCTCTATGCTCCTCTTTTTGATATAATATTAAAGTATTTAAATATTTATTAAATGTAAATATATGATTTTAAAGATGTAATTATATATTGATCTATTTAGATTTATTTTAACTAAATAGTAATTGTAAATTAATTTTATGTTGTACATATTAAACACTAACCAAAGTTAAGGGTTAGAATCTACTTAATCCATATACTTAACCTACACTTTATAGTTATGTATGTTTATGATTCAATGTTTCTTTAACCCTAATATATTATTTATCATTAGCATGAATATATTCTATCCTTAATTCAACTATAATGCAAATCATAGGTATAAATTAACCCTTCAATTTAATAACCAAACTAGATAACCAAATCTTGAATCATAGTCATGATTCACTTCTTGATCCTAACTCTAACTACAATTGATATTTCCCTTTACTTGTATGTAGCCATATTTCATCCTTAGGTCTACCACAAATTGTGCTTCAACAGTAAGAAAATTGAACTATATAAGTGTATCCTAGTTTGAAACCTAACCATAATCCAATCCTAGAACTAGAACCACAATAACCCTAATCATAATATGTATAATCTAACCAAACCTTGACTAATGCATAATCCCAAACACTAAACCTAATCCTAAAACAAACCCTAAATGTTATGTATCCATAACTAGATAATATAAGTTGAGTTTCAAACCTTATTCCTAACAAAATTATAATTGATATAAAAATTGAGGATTTAAGCCTAATTCTTAAATCCTAAATGTTAAATTGTAGTTTCTTAATTCTAAATGGAAAAATTTTAATCAAAAATGTTAAATCCTAGATCTTAACCAACATATATTAATGCTCAATCTAGTAAAACCTATTTTTTTAATTGTTAACACTTTAGAACACTTTTGTAAAGTCTAAGCACAATCATAACACTAACCTTTAAAAAAAAACACTTCTAATCCTTAGTCTAATCTTGACCGTAATCTAAATATAATTTGAATCCTGACCCTTGTAATTGTATAGTTTAATTTTATGTTGTGCATATTAAACACTAGCCAAAGTTATGGGTTATAATTTACTTAAACCTACACTTTATAGTTATTTATGTTTATGATTCAATGTCTCTTTAATCTAAGTATATTAAATCATTAGCATGAATTTTCTCTCCTCTTTTTGATATAGTCAAGTAGTTAAAGATGTATTAGATGTAAATTTATATGGTTTTAAAGATGTATTTATATTGATATTTTAAATTTATTTTAATTAATTAGTAATTTTGTGAGTTTTTATGTTGTATACATATATCCAGATTATATTTCATGAACCCACCCCCACCCTCATCCTCACCCGCTCCATCTCCACCCCCACCTCCACCCCCACCTCTATAACCACATAGTCCTCCTCCACCACCTATCCTAGAGGACTTGTGTGAGAGCATGAGGCACAACCTTCATAGCCTCATGCAAGATATATAGACTATTAGGAGAAATACTCATAGCTCCCCACCTACTTCACCTTGTAGATAAAATACAAGGCATTGTACTATCTATAGAGCACTTAGACTATGACATAGATAGGTTTAGAGAATGGAGGTAAAACATGTGTGGCTTGTATTATGACAGCCTACCTTATAGATAGGTTTATCAGTTGAAAATAACTAAAGGACATTTACAAAGATATTTTGTAAACCCAAAGATAGGTGATGAGATAAGTGAAAAGAAGCCTTGCATATCTATTGGATGGTGCACACACCCCCACATATCAGAGAACTTTTGGGAGTGGTGGTGGATGATATTTGACCATCCACCACACACTAATCATGAGGTGCCCACATACTTTCTCAAGAGATTATGGGAAAAGTTTGAATTGGGTTTGAAACCCAATTATTTTGATATAAAATTATTTCAAGGGGTCAGTGGAGGGATGTCTCAATATAGGCCTAGGGAAAAGATCATAATAATACGAGGAATTTTTGACGTCATCAACCTCTTGTTCCTCTTCCTGCACTAATTGTTCCAATGCCTCTCCATCATCAAGAAATGTCATCTTCTCTTACTTCATTGAGTGCCCTTTCATGCAATTTAGTAGACCAATGGATGCAGGTGATGTATATTCATCCCATTGGACATGTTTGTACCAATTGTGGAGGTATATGCAAAGGCCCCCAGAGCAATGTCGATGCAGCATAGGATGCCCATGATGCTGAGGGTGGTGATTTTGATGATTAGGTGTATGCTACTCATGGTGGTGCTAATGATGATATTGATGTGTCATCATTTGTTGACCTTCTTTGTGGGGAGGGAGATAGTTAGGAGCAATAGGTAAATAATTTATTAAAATTTATAAAGTACATTATTATTTACTTTCTACATATATGCATAATTATATTAACCATATTATTGTATGTTTATTTTCAATTAACAGAGGATGGATGATATTGTTCCTCCTAGGAGACATTATAGTCTTTTTTTGAGACCTTCAAACATTGGCATCCCTCATACTTGAGCTGTATGCTACTCATGGTGGTGCTAATGACGATATTGATGTGTTGTCATTTGTTGACCTTCTTTGTGGGGATGAAGATAGTCAGGAGCAATAGGTAAAAATTTAATTAAAAATTATAAAGTACATTATTATTTACTTTCTACATATATGCATAATTATATTAACCATATTAATGTATTTTTATTTTCAATTAAAAAAGGATGGATGATATTGTTCCTCCTAGGAGACAGTATAGTCTTTTTTCGAGACCTTTAGACATTGGCATCCCTCCTACGGTATGCAATTTGAATTACACTTTAAATAATGTACACTGGAAATCAAATTTAATAACATGTGCTCATATATCATTTTTATCTAATTTTTTAGGGATTGTCATCCATTACACATTTTGTTTCTTGTAGAGGCCTTGATCCATCCATCATTGAGGCACAGCCTCAAATACCTATGGTATCAACTTTTCAAGAAAAATAATTTTTACTGTTTTTATGTACACATTTTTATTAACTTCAAATTTGATTCATGTATAATAATATATATTGGTGTTACAAATAGGGAATGGATCATATTTTTCCACGTAGGCCTCAATATAATCTATTTTTGACTTCTTCAACTTTTGACCATTTCAAACATGTTGATGCTTCTAGTAGTGAGGCTCGGCCTCAAGTACATAATGTATGTACTTTTCAAGATTGTCTTGTTGCATATGTATGCTTACTAACTCATATCTACAACTCTAATCCATCATTGTGTTTTGTAACTGTATGCCACAAGAGTACGTGATCATCATAGTAGCATATCTCTAGACACATTGATGACACTGGCTAGTACTCAGGTATGATATATATGTTTTTAGTTGAAAAAATATAGTATAAATTATGTACTTTTTAATTTATGTTATTTTTAATTCATGTATATATAATTTTGACTCAAGGTTTATGTATCCATGATTTTAGGACAATGTCGCCATGAGTGTTTGTGGGACTATAGGACTAAGCTAGATGGAGGTACAAACATCATCCTTTGAGGTTAGTATTGTTATTTATACATAGTTCATTATGATCTTTATCAAAATTTTAAAATTTATGTATTCTATTATAGGACCTCACCACAACCACATTTGGTAGTTATGATAGTGCACCTCCTCATATTATAGAGGGACACCTATCTCATGAGGTATTATTTTAAATAAGTACTAAATATTTTATTTTATTTGCAAGCTAGATTTTGAAACCCATTTCAATTAAGTATCTACATATTGTCTTCTCAAGATGCCACACATGATGTGACACACAATGCCCCATAGGATGTGACACATGATGTCCCACATGATGAGACACATCATGTTACACAAGATGATCCATTTGAGTCCTCTTCATGTGGAGTACAAAGGAATGTAGATCAAATAGATTAGGTCTTTTGGCACCTTTAGATTGTGAAATTTATGACACATATTTTTTATTATGATACACTTTGTATTAGGACACTTATTTGTATATATATATATATATTTGGACTTCATAGATCATGTTATCACATGCTAGACCATTTTATATATTTTTACAACTTCTTATCATGCTAGTGTATCTAGTATAGATTCATATGTTATCATGTTGTAAGTATGAACCATTTTGTTTATTGTGACATATTTTATTCCTGTTATGACACATTTTGTTAGTATATGTTGTACATGAACAATAATTTTAATAATTTAATTAAATATAGTACCATTAATTTAAATAAGTTTGAATCTAAAAGTAATGGAAAATATAGGTCATTACTTGAATTGATAAAGAATTTAATATCAAGTGCACACCATTAACTTTCAAATATAAGTGAACTATATTTTACACAACTAAACTCATTTTTTTAATAAAAAAAAGTGAAGTCATAGTCCATATAGTCCAAGTGTTAGAATCTAAACTCCTAAATGAATTCCATTTACCTGGCCTGCTAATTGTCTCAAAGTCATATCTTGAAAGGATATTCTTCTCTTCAACTAGGCAAAAAAATGTCTAATTGTTGAGTTCTAACTTGATCCTGTGTATAAATATTTGTTACACCATTCCACAATCTCATATGAATTTTAGAATTTGGCTTTTTCCTCAAATTTTAATTGCTCTCTACAAAGGGCTCTCTTCATGTATGCACTAACACCATCATGTTCTCCTTTACCATGTCCATGTTAGGAATAAGGTGTCTCAAATCTAGATAATTCCTATTCTTATTATTTGTTTTGTAAATGTATTTTTTTCAAATAATGTAATTAATTGTGAGTGTACATGTCTAGTTGGCATGTTGATGTATCACTCTACTTGCATGTGTTGGCATCTTGAATTATGTTTAAGGAGATCATGAATTAAATGATTATGAAGGATTCCTATGACGCATAAGAGCTATCTTTGGAAGATTTGATAATGGGTGAAGATGTGAAGACATGTGGCAATTGATCATTGAGTACTGTACACTTGGGGTCTCCATCTAGCACACAAGGTTTGGGAAAATTTTTTTTGGGTTCCTACTTTTCTAGAGAATGATAAAAACCCTAACACATTTGTTCCTTGGAAGTTTCCCTAATATGGAAAGTGCATGATGTAAGCATTTTTTAGGGTTGCAGATAGGAGAGAGTGAAAAAGTGTATTGTTGATTGCTATTGTATTAGTCTTCCATGTCCTGAAAGAACTTCCATTGTAAGTGTGTTGTAACCTTTGTGTTAAAGATAATACATTGTGCAAGTTTTGGAGGGGTGGGGTTGTTTTATTGAAAGGTTTTTTCCCACTGGCATATCTTTATGTATATGTGTTTTTTCTTTCTCTATCTATTTTCTGTATTCATGGTTGACTTTAATAGTATTTTTTACATAACAAAAACTCTGAAATTGTAAGGATTTAATAGGAATTTGCACAATACTTTCCTTAAAGGATTAGTGTAGGAAGTTTTTTTTACACCTGAGTTTCCTTACAAGTGGTATCAGAGCTTGATCAACTTTTGATCCTAGTTGTTGGGTAGGGTTTTTTGAGCTAATTTCAAGTTGAGTGGGAGCTAGGTGTAGAGCATTCTGAATCTTATTTGTAGATTGAGATGGCTAGTTCATCATACAAAAAAATGAAGGTGGACAAATTTAATGCAAGTAATTTCAAGTTGTGGAAACTCAAGATGGAAGACTTGCTTGAAGATCGTGATCTATGGGAGGCAACTTCACTTGATGTGAGACCTGCAAAAATATCTCAAGAAGATTGGGATCTCAAGGATCAAAAAGCTAAGGGTCTCATTAGACTCTATCTAGCTAATTTAGTTCTCCCAAATGTTCTTGATGAGAAGATTGCAAATAGTTTGTGGACATGGCTTAGGTCTATGTATCAGGCCAAATCACTAGCGAACAAGTTGTTTATGAGGAAGAAGTTGTATTCTCTAAGAATGGAGGAAGGAGGATCTATTATAGATCATCTAAATGCTTTTAATTTACTTATTATACAATTGACATTATCTAGTGTCAAGATAGAGGAGGAGGATCGTTGTATGATCCTGTTATGTTCCTTGTCAGATTCATGGTTGCATCTTGTGATGGCTCTTGGAAGTACTTTAGTCACTTTTAGAATGGATGATGTGGTGTATTTTTTGTCATCTAAGGAGATGTAGAGAAAGTCTTCAGATTTGGCTAAGGAAGCTCTTGCTGTTCACAGTAGATCTAGCAACAGCGGGAAGCAAAATGATAACAAGTCTAGAAAGGGTAGGTCCAAATCTCGTGGAAAATCAAAGATTCCTAGAAATTCCAGGAAAAATGTTGGAGCTATGATAAGATTGTGCACTTTTGTAAAGATTATAAAGAGCCAAAGAAGAAGAAGAAGGCCTTAGGTTCAGGTTTAGGAAAATCTCAAGAAGATGGCAATGCTTTCATTGTAGCCTTGGTAGTGCATGCATTTGATGATGTGTGGTTGATAGACTTGGGTGCTTCTTTCCACATGACCTCTCATCAAAGTGTAGTGCCTACCATTGTTCACATCTTTCTGGACATATTGTTGTTATCATTATTAGACTATGTTAGACTAGTTTTATGTTGATGGATTAGTAGTATTGTTTTGACACTATCAAACATTATGTTATGGATTCAGTTGGTATATGATGAGATCATTTAGACTTTACATTTCATGTATGCATGATGATCATTACATTGTTTTCAGTTATTGTTGATGATTAATTAGATGGTTTATTATCTCATGTGCTTTATTATGGATACTTACCCCATACTTGCATGTGTATGATGTGCATGTTTGTTCATATTGTATGGCATTTCTGATGTGGTTAAGGAAGGGAGTCGTAGTCACCTGCTAGTCAGGATCTACACGATGCACCACTTCCTTCCATTGCCTGTTTAGCTTAGCATTATATATATCGTATGTACATGCATGGTTTTTATGCAGGTTGCAGGTACCAGGTATTGATTTCCCTGAATTGCCAGGATGAGCGTACCCTATTACATTATCTCAATGATAAGAGAAGGGAGATAAATTCTCAAGTCCAAATCCCAAACCCTTAAACCATTTGTCCTAGTGAGGTAGGACAAGTATCTGGATATTTTACCCACCGAATGTGTCGGATGACATATTTCATGATTTTTAACCCTTTAGACTGATTTTGTATGAATTGTTCTATGATGGGTTTTCATATTTTATTTTGGAGGTCTATGGTGAATTTTCTATTAATTAAGTCTTAATAAATAGATTTAATTAATGAATTAATTATTTGGAAAAAAATAAATATAATATCATGATCTTTGATATTTTGATTATAATTAATTAAATGAGAATTAATTGAGGAAAAAGAATTAAATAAAAGAAAATTAGAAATTAAATTCATAATAATTATAAAATAATAATAAAGTAATAAATAAATAATAATAATAAAAGTTATAAAAATTAAAATGAAAGTTATAAAAATTTAAATAGAAGTTATATAAAAAGTAAATTAGAGTTATAAGCTTGCCTAGGAGTTAATGCACCTTTTTATTTCTCATATGTCAACAACACGGGGGTTAGTGCATCAATTAAGCACATGGTGTCTACAACCTTATGACTCATCTAGAAGGTTGAAAAAGACACATGCTTAGTTGGTGACATCTTCTAGCTATTTCTAGAGACATTCTAGGTGTTTCCTGAGAGCTCTTTATGTTCAGGCATTCCTCGAAGCTTAGACACAGCGTTTGGAGCATTAGAGGACTCAGGAACTTTGGAGAAGGGAAGAGCTTGCTCTATGGGTTTTCTGAGGGAAGAGAAAATTAGCATCAGAATTCGGGTAGATTTTTGTGATTTTACTTATGCTATTTCTGCATCTTGCACTTCCTATCTTCTTCGTGTCTTCCATATGTCTTCTGAGGATTTTCCTATTTTAATTGTATGCATTCTCAATATGGGTAGTTAAAATTTATTTGAGAATCTTTATATGCATAGATCTGAAGAGAACACGGGGCTAGGGTTTAAATTGTAGCCAAATCTATTAGATGATTTATTGAATAAATTTTGAGACCAAATAGTCTATAGGAAAATTTTGAAAATTGGAATCTTTAAATAAATTGTGTATATGTTCATTGAAAAATATACATGTTTATATTTTCCCACACACACACACACATACATTTATATATATCATATATATATGTATATTTATATGTTGTGATATTGGATAAAATTTTGCGTATATTATATATATATATACATACATATGTATATTTATTTATTTATTTGGAAAGTCGAATAACTTACCACAGTGAGAATTCATTAAATCGCATTGCGATTTGTTTTTTTGGCTTTTGAGAAACGTTATTAAAAAAATGTTATATGAAATTTTTTTTTAAAATTTTATATATGTTGGGCGGGTGGGAATCCAATGCCCCACCCATTGCAGGCCTGTGAAGATCGCAGAGTACATGCGACTGCAGTGTACCTGCGATCCGCAGTGTTACTTTAATTAGCCGGCGTGATTTCTTTTATAAATCGCAGTGTATAAAGTTGTTAAAAAAATTTATATATTAAGTTATGTGCGGTTATCATGATATGTTTTGATAATTCGGTTTTTATATTTCATTTTTATAAAATGTTATTATAGTATATTATAATATATGTATATATATGTGTGTGTGTGTGTATATATATATATGTATGTATATAAGTATATGTATATTAGTTATAAATAATTATTTAAAAATTATTTGTATAGATGGATCATTCTGTAAAAGATAAATGTTTTAAAAATATGAATAATAATTTATCAATTATTATTAAAAAGAAGAGATATTAATAATTAACTTAATTAAACTTAGTTTAATTAAGGTTAACTATTAGAACGTGTTATAAGTCAAAGTTTTGAAATATGCAAATTTTGTTGATAATATTGGATTCATTGGGAATGTCATTTTTCAAACAAGTTTATATAAACAAAATATTGTTAGATCAATTAGAAAATTGAGTCTAATGGTTCTGGGGAGAAACTTTTATCTATCAAACAAATACATGGGTTAGGTAAAACGTGAAATTTCTCCACTTGATATCTAGATTGAAAAATGTAAACTAAAACCTCCACATTTAAATTCAAGTATGTAATTTTAGCAAAACCAAAACATGTGTTTGCATTGTGTTTTCTTTATGCTATTGTTTTGGGTTTTGGGTTGACTAGTGTTGACCAGTTATAGGACGTCTACCAGAGGCTTGGGGGTTATGTGAATTATGATGTCATGATGATGTTTTAATCTCAATCTTTATAAACCCAACCATGGTTATGTGATGGAATGCTCTATGTAATGTTTGTAATTACTGATTGTTATAGTTGAGATTCTTATGTATGAGACACTTGACTTAACCATTTTTGGTTCATTGATAAGTTATCCTTAGTTTATTTTCTAGTCGCCATGATGGGATTGAAATGTGTTTTATGATGTCATGTTGTGACATGTCTGACTCAACCATTTTGGAGTCTTCAATCAATATGATTGAGATATGCTTTGGTTATTGAGAACCAATGGATACTTTTTTGATTATCAGTGATGCTTCAGTTGCCAATAGAGAGCTGTTGTGGTCATGATTTTCTATGGATGCTTGCTCATGGAGATTTGATGCTTTTATGCATATTTGATAATTTTATTATGGATTATCTTTTGTGATTTTGAGATTTATGATTCCATGAGCTTAGGGTAGGTTATCTGCTTGTAGTGTTAGGAAGTGGCTCATTGTAACTCATTGTAAGTTGGTTAAAAAGTGAAAAAATTCACACCTAATACTAACTAAATGAACCTAAAAAGATAATTTTTTTGTTCTCACCCATGCCTTGAGTGCTTGTACAGACTAGGATGGGAGTAGAGAGAACGCATGGTTGAGACCTTGCATTTCATAGTATGCCTCGTTAGTATGAGAGGATACTAGTGGCCTCATGAGGATCAGTATGGACCCGTGGAGTTTAGCTAACTACCAGGGTAACTTGTACATGATATATGTGATGACACTTTCCTGCTTGCATAGTAGGTTCCTACATGTCTTTGTGTGCCTCTGGGAATTAGATGTCGGTTTTGTGTGATGGAACCTTTGAGTTAGTATACTTTTAGGATTCCTAGACTTATAGAGATTTATGCTATGTGTTTTGGATAGCCTATTTGGGACTTGATATTATCTCCTCAGCATGGTGGGAGTGGACCACTTAGGTACCACGCAGTCGAGTGGTAGTGTTTTTCCACTCTTATCATTTGAGATTCATTGAGACATCATGGTTGATGCATCCTTCATGATGGTGGATATGTATCCTTTCATTGATGATTAGCATATGTTAGATGATGTTATCTTATGCTTTTATTTGCATGTTAGATTACTTTCTGCATATGATATAGTATATGTTAGGAGTGACATTCCTACTATGTTAATACCGATGATCTCTTTGGTGATTTGAAATGTTACGCACGGAGGGATGGCTAGGGCCCACGATGGTCTAATGATGCTATTAACGGTTGGGAGGAACCGTGCACTTAGTTTATTATGTTTGATCTTTATGATGGATGTTTATATCTTCTATGATGATGTATCATGTGTATCATGTGATTATCTTTACTTTGATGTATCTTGGATTAGAATAAGATGATGTATCTTATTTCACATATGTATATTCTTTTAAGCTTTTCATACCCTGTGACATGTATAGTGGATGATTAAGCATTTGGAATGTAATGTATAAACATTGGACTTATCATTTCATGTGGTTGTTGTATTAGATGGTTTCAATAATGTTAGTTGATTTGGATGTAATTCAACATTAAGGGATCCTTAAAGAATGTAATATGTTATGTATGTTATGGACATTGCTATTGCTTCTGTTATGGTGCATAAGTTATTTGTGGTATTTACTTTTATTATATAAAAAAATGCTAGCAAACTTAGTGAAATTCTAGGTTAATTCTTTGGATCCCTTGGTGGGGCATTACACAAAGCTAATTCTCAAAGTATGAAGTTTTTGATGGTGCAAAGGTGTACTTGGGTGATTATTCTCACCTAAAGATAGTTGGATGAGGATGATTCACTATCAAATTCTCTGATGGATGAGTAAAGGGGAACAACAAGGTAATGCACATCCCTAGTTTGGAAAAAAACCTATTATCTATAAGTATGTTGAATGATGTAGGTGTGCAAGTTGTTTTTTCTTAATATGGATGTAAGATGATGAGAGGAGCTATGGTGCTTGCTAAGGGTGCTAGGAGAGGTACTCTATTTTAGCTTGATGCATGCATTTCTCAGTGCAATAGTTCTTTTGTTTCAAAGAAGAGAGCATCTATCACTTCATCCCCACCATCTGAATGAGTAGTAAAGAAGACTATGGTTATTGGTTGCGATGGTAGTGTAACATGTGTACCTAAGGGTGCAAACACATTGAAAGGCAAGCTTCCTATAGAAAAGACAATGCTGTGGCATATGAGATTTGGTCACATTGGTGAGAAGGGTCTTAGAACCCTTAAAAATAGGAACCTCATTGAGGGGATAAATGATTGTAATCTTGAGTTTGACTTCTATGAACATTGTGTCTATGGTAAAAAAAATTGTGTTCAATTTTACTCTAGTTCTCACAAATATTCTGATGTTTTGGATCGTTTTCATTATGATGTATTTCGTCCTATAAAAGTTCCTTCAATCTTCAATTCTATATTATTTTTTATCTTTCATAAATGGTTACAGTAGAAGGACATGGATTTATTTCCTAAAAAGTAAGAGAAAGCCTTTAGTCAGTTCAAGGAATTTAAAGCCCTTGTAGAGAATCAAACTATTAAGAAGATTAAGTGTGTGAGAACTAACAATGGTGGTGAGTTTTTCTCAGTAGAGTTTGAATAGTTCTATAAAGAATAAGGTATCAAGATGCATAAGACAACTCCTTATAACCCATAACAAAATGGAGTTGCAAAAAGAATGAATAGGACATTGATGGAGAAGGCTAGGAGTATGCTTAGTGGAGTTGGTCTTGAACAAAGGTTTGGGCTGAAGTGGTGGCCATTGCTTGCTATCTGGTTAATAGATCTCCTACATTAGCCCTTGTTGTTAAGACACCCATGGAGGTGTGGTCTAGGAAGAAGCCTTTAATTAGACATATTTTTGCTTTTGGTTGTGAAGCTTATGCACCTATTCCAAAGAGAAAATATCTAAGTCAGAAAAAAAGGTGTCAAATGTATTTTCATTGGATAGAATGTTGGTGTGAAGGGATAAAGCTTTGGGACCCTATGACTAGTAAGGTGTTGAATAGTAGAAATGTTATTTTTAGAGAGCCAACATCTTCTCCTATTGTGCAACAACCAGATGAAAAAGAGAAGAAAGAAGATATTGTTTAGTTGCCTCCTACCTTTGAGAAGACTGAACAAAAAGACCATGTTGGGTCTAATGATGAGGAGAGCTCTAGTAGCTCTAATAGTTCAGAAGAAGAGGAAGAACAACCTCAAACTCAACCCTTGAGTTGTGCCTTTTCTTTTATTACTAACATTGATAAGCTAGATCTATGAAAGAGGCCTTGGATATGGAAGATGAAGGTTCCTAGATTAAGGCCATGGATGATGAGATGGCTTCATTAGATTAAAAAAAAACTTGGGACCTTGTACCTTTCCCTAAAGGATGGAAACCTATTGGTAGCAAACAGATGTTCAAGAAGAAATTCTATGTATATGGTAGTGTTGAAAGGTAAGAACCTAGATTGGTTGCGAAGGGGTACTCACAGGTAGAGGGAATAGATTATGGTAAAATATTCTCTCTTGTTGCAAAGTTGACATCCATTACATTTTTGTTATCTCTTACTACATCATATGATTTAGAGATAGAATAGATGGATAAGAAAATAGCTTTCCTTCATGGTGATTTGGAGGAAGAGATTTATATGTCACAGCCTAAGCATTAAATTGCTAAAGATAAAGAATCTTTGGTTTATAGATTAAAAAATTCTCTGTATGGTTTGAAACAATCTCCTAGGATTTGGTACCTTAAATTTGATGCCTTTGTGTTGTCAATTGTATTTATAAGATCAAAATTAGATCATTGTGTTTATTTTAGAGTTGAAAATGATCACCTTATTATATTGTATAATATGTTGATGATATGTTGCTATTTGGGAAGGGCAAGGGTATGATTTTTTATTTTAAATCTTAGTTGTCAGCACAATTTGAGACGAATGATCTTGGGGTCGCAAGGTACATTTGGGTATGGAAATCAGTAGAGATAGGTCTAATAGAAAACTTTGGTTGAGTCAAAGTAAGTATGTGAAGTTTGTGTTGGATAGGTTCAACATGGCAGATTGTAGACCATTGTGTATTCTTGTTTCTATGGGAACAAAGTTATTTGTAGATGATTTTTCAAAATCTACTAGTGAGGTGGAGGACATGAGTAAAGTACCTTATGCTAGTGCTGTTAGTAATCTTATGTATGCTATGATTTGTACTAGACCAGACATTTCCCAAGAAGTAGGATTTTTGATCTAGTTTATGGCTAATCTTAGATGGGTACATTAGGACATAGTTAAGTTGAGTATTTAGATATTTGAGGCGTACATCAGATTACTCCATTTGTTATCATGGTAACTCTTATGGAGCTCCACATTTAGTTTGTATTTGTGGATTTTTGGATTCAAATTAGGCAGGTGATATTGATAATAGGAGATCCATTAGTACTTATGTGTTTACTATGTTTGGTGGTGCCATCAATTGGATGATTAAGTGACAACTTGTGGTTGCTTTGTCCACTAAAGAAGATGAGTACATGGTTGCTACTCATGCTTGTAAGGAAACCATTTGGCTTAGGAGATTGTGTTATGATATTGGTGTTGATGTAGGACAAATTACTAGTTGGAGCAACAATTAGAGTGCTATTTTCCATGCAAAGAATCCAACTTTCCATGCTAGAAGAAAGCACATTGATGTGAAGTTTCACTTTGTGAGAGATATTGTGGAAGATGGAAAGGTAAATTTGAAGAAGGTAGATACTGTAAACAATGCATATTGGCCTATAACAATTAGTTCCTATTATGTTCCTGTTGCTCTTACAAGGTGTTCAACAAGTGGGAGAATTTTAGGAATAAGGTGTCTCAACCTTGGATAATTCCTATTCTTATTATTTGTTTTGGATAATTCCCATTCTTATAAATTTAGGAATAATGTGTCTCCATTTGGCATGCGGGGTTTGGAGAATTTTTTTTTGGGTCCCTACATTTCCAAAGAATGGTAAAAACTCTAATACGATTGTTCCTTGGAAGTTGCCCTAAGATGGAAAGCGTGTGATATAAGCATTTCTAGGGTTGTAGATAGGAGAGAGTGAAAAAGTGTATTGTTGGTTGCTATTGTATTAGTCTTCTATGTCCTGAAAGAACTTGCATTGCAAGTGTGTTATAACCTTTATGTTAAAGACAATACATTGTGCAAGTTTTGGAGGAGTAGGGTTGTTTTACCGAAAGGTTTTTCCCCACTGGTATATCTTTGTGTTTATATGTTTTTCCTTTCTCTATCTATTTTCTATATTCATGGTTGACTTTAATAGTATTGTTTACATAATAGTGAATCTGTAATTGTAAGGATTTAATAAGAATTTGCATAGTACTTTCCTTAAGGGATTAGTGTAGGAAGTTGTTTCTACGCTTGAGTTTCCTTATAATTTAAACTTAAAAAAACTCCACATATGTTGGATATTAGTTTGCCTATGTGTCCTACTCAACCAATAGAACATTCTATCATTCTTGAATTGTCTTATACAATTATCTGACCATACACTAGTAATTTTGGACTCAATTTTTGATGAATATTGGTCAAAATTTTGACCTAGGTTGGTCAAAATATTGACCAAGTAGTTCATGCTAATTTTTCTTGTAAAAATTTTGACCAACCTGCTGATTGATCAAAATTTCAACCAATACATTTGTCAAAAAATTTTAATTTTTGCTAGCTGTGATTTATCAATGTTGGTCAAAATTTCCACCAATGTTTGGTCGAAATGTTTTTAGAATTGGTGGAAATTTTGACCAATTATTAGTAGAAAACTATCAAGAATTGATTGAAATTTCCACCAATGTTTGGTCAAAAAAAATTTATAATTGGTGGAAATTTTGACCAAGTCTTGGTAGAAAATTATCAAGAATTGGTCAAAATTTTCACCAATTTTTGGTAAATTTTTTTTATAATTGGTGGAAATTTCAACCAAGTATTGGTAGAAAACTATCAAGAATTGGTCAAAATTTCCACCAATGTTTGGTCAAATTTTTTTTAAATTGGTGAAAATTTCTACCAAGTCTTGGTAGAAAACTACTAAGAATTGGTCAAAATTTCCACCAATGTTTGGTCAAATTTTTTAAATAATTGGTGGAAAATTTGACCAATTCTTGATAGTTTTCTACCAAGACTTGGTCAAAATTTCCACCAATGATTGGTCAATTTTTTTTATATGTTGTATCAAGCAATTGTTTCTTATCCAAGCCATTTAATTTGCAACCTTTTAAATCTCTACAAAGATAAAGTTGGAGCAGGAGAATTTTTCTTCTCAAAGGTGTCCTTTGATTGTAAAACATCCATTCCATTATTTTTTCAACAAACAAGACATATCTAGTTCAACATATAATGGAATGGACACTTTACAATTAGAGGACACCTTTGAGAAGAAAATTCTCTTGCTCCAACTTCATCTTTGTAGAGATTTAAAAGGTTGCAAATTAAATGGCTTGGATAAGAAATAATTGCTTGATGCAACATGGAACAAATGGACATTTATGCATAGGGCACCATCAATTATTTGAGTGATGCAGATGCAACCAAATTTTTTGGGGTCAAAGCCACCACTTAATATAATATTTCTAATCTCCATGAGGTCAAAATTATGGTTGTATGGGCTATGCAGAAGGCACTTCTTCATTGTCCACTTCATCACTGATTAACTTGCACCACATACTGACGATCTTCATCTTTGTTATGGGCTCCTATCCCTATGTGAGTGTTGATGTAGAAGCTGAAGTGGAAAAAAATAAGTGAAAGTATGTTGAATAAGGTTTCTAATATTGACTTGTTCAACATTTTTGATTTAAGAGCTATGGACTGGGCATGTTAGATACCCAAAAAAGCCTTACATTGAGATCTTTCTCAAATCATTATGACTATGTCATCATTGGACTAACTACCTTTGGGATGTGCTCATTTTGGATAATAATAGGATGATTTTTATAAAATGATTATATTGTTCCACATGGGATAGCAGGAAATGGTGATTGAGTTGAAATAGATCTATACAACTATCCTTTAACATAATGTACTAGCCAATTTTTTTGTAAGAATACACACCTATCAATAAACAAATAACCATGCACCAGAAATGTCATGTTGTAATAGACGGTGTAACTAATTAATTTGCACATTTCTTAACTTGTTCCTTGCACATCATATATTAATTTCTATTTTAAATATCATTTCTGACACCATAATTTCATTCAGGTAACAGAATGCAAAGCAAGAGCATTGACCACAACATTTTGATTATCTTAGTGTAGAATTGGCCAAAATCAAGTGACTAGAACTTGAGAAAGGTTCAACGAGTCAAGATGTAACCAACTTGTCCCTAAAAAACTTTTCTTATGAAAAAAAAATTCAAATTATCAAAAAAGAAAAGGGATTCCCATGAAAAGTCCACAACATGAATAACTAATACCAAATAATCCAGTGTCTAATGAAAAGTAAAATACAAAAAATAGGAAAAATTTTACAGTCCAAAGCTTTAATCTATTTACACTTTACAAGGCATTGTAAGTGACTTCAACGAAACTAAAGGGCCTTATCCAAGAAGATTAATGACACGAAAACTGCCAAAGCTTAAACATAAAGAGACCAAATTTAAAAATCTATAGGTTGCCATTGGTCACCTTATTTTATGACCCTAACTACAAAGCTATCATGTTGCCAATCCTTCACTTTGCAAGGGTGGGAAAATTTTCTCATGATGCACCCTTCTATCTTTGGATCATTCTACTATGTATTTAACCATAATTAATTGCCAAAAAACCATTATGTAGTCTGAGTTGGAAGCTTTGAATAAGACTATAACTAGGAATTCACCTTATGTAGTTTGGAGTTATTCTCTAAACTACATTTTCTTTATTTATTTTAGGGCAAAAAAATTTCTATGCACTATTCTATGTGATGCAATGTAGTTCAAGTTCTACAACTTGAAAGACACTTTTTCCATCTATTTTAGAGTAGGTTGGATTTTTAAAACCCAAACTTCACTCTTATTTCCTTGATATCGTTCAAAGATACTTCTTGGAACTACAAGTTTTAATTTACCATGTAGAGCTGGAGAATTTCTCTGCCTTCATGCCATAAAATGAAGTCCATGTAAATTGAATAATTTTATCCAATGTGCACTACATCAACATTGTATGCAGAAATGCAAAAAAATTCTGCAATTACATAGAATATGCATAAGTTTTCTAACACTAGAAATTTATCAAATTTAGAATTGTAGTTTTATTCTACATGTCAAATCCTCCTTGAAGCAAGTAGACTATGAAGTAGAAGTACCAAAATGTGTTCCTAGTGACCTCTATGACATCCAATATTGTTAACATTAGATGCATGAAAATTGGTCATGTAGACCTTACAATTCTTGAAAAGGGTCAACTAGCAACTGATACGTTTCGGTATGCAACCAATTTTGGATATCAATATCCATCTAGTCTTTAGAATAGCTGTCCACTTTGATGTAGAGAGCAAGAGCATTAAAAATGCAGATTAAAATTATTGTAATGCTAGATGAGGATTTCATTTATAAGATTTTTAGATGCCCAAACATCAATGAGTATGTTTTTATCATCATATAGTTAGCATAAGATTATAATGCAAGCACTCTAAGAAATGTAGGAAGAATATAAACATGAATTGGCTCAAGACATCCAAGCCTATCATTGCAAGGTGGCCAAAGACTCCCCCATACTAAATTCCAACAAGAGGTCAATGATTTGATAACCCTTCTCAGTAGGGTTAAAGGTCTTCCTAAATCTTAAATTTTCCACTAATGAATGTATCAATACATTCACATTTTTAGAATGGCATTCATAAAATCTTTTTGGATAAACCAAATTAGTGATGCAATTTGTGATTATCTTTCAAAAGTGTCAAATAGCTTGAAGTTCTACATGACCTCCTACTCAGTGTATAATGCCGCATCAATGAGATATTTTGTAGGTGTGAATTTATAAAGTGACACAAGTTAAGTCCTAGTGTATGAGTGAAATGTACCCTTTTCTGATTTGATATGGTATTTCATGCCTCTAATCAGATTTTCAAAACCAAACAACTGATATCACAAAGATCCTCCAAATTTCTCAAGAAACCCCAAATCGGGTATGCTGAAAATAGTGCTAAAAGCTTCACAACTTCACAAATTATTAATAAATATGAAAATGGAAATTTTTACAGAAATTTCAGCAGCATAAAAGCCTACAAATTAACATTTCCAGATCCGTATTGCCTTTACACAACAGCTTGAAAATGTAGGACCAAAACTATGCTCATCGGGCTCCCGAAATAACACAAAATATGCCCGAAAACACCACAAAAACACTAATAAACTATCTCAGAAGTTTAATCACGTCCCAATACATATATTCAGCTATATTTTAATAGCTTAAAGTCTGAAATACAGCAGCAACCAAAACTGATATGAAATGCTCAACTGAAAACACCAAACTCATGCAAAAAACACACCCAAAAACCCACAAATCTACACTGTTCAGCACAAAGGAAAACTCTGTATGAGCATGCACATGGAATGGCTTCAAACTCCCATCCTTAGCCTTCTTGGAAACTTGTAAACTCCCATTCTTGGGTCTCCCTGGAAACCTGCAAACTCCCGTTCTTGGGTCTCCTTCTCCACAGGTTTGGCAGCCTCTGAAGAATAACAAAGAATGAGCAAAAATCAAGTTCTCCTCCCTGCCCAAAATGCCTCCAAACCCCTTAAAAGAGGCCATAACCGTAACTCACATCCAAGAGAGGTTAATGAAACATATTTTAATAATAATTTCATTTATTAGTCCAACAGTTTCCAAAGACTAACCCCCCTTTTTCCGAAACTTCACTTTCTTGGGCCTGCCTGTCTTAGCAAAGATTATTATTTTTTTATTATTTGAAAAGGGGACATGACAAGTCCTCCCCTCCCAAAAATTGCTTGTCCTCAAGCAATGGTTGAACAATAAACCAATCAATCCACCTAGATCCCAAATGTAGTCATGAACTATACTACTACCAATTAACACAGGCTCCTGCAATATCGTCTGCAATATGACCAAGAGGAATCCATAATCAACCTGACAATTATAGCTCAACCAAACTCTAAAATCACCACTACCACAATCAAAAACCCATGAGGCACAAACTCTTAGAACATCAGAACCCAAGCAAAGTGGACAAATCAAACTACCAACACAGTAAATACCATCAACGCATCCCACTGGCCTATACGGAATGCACAATCCAACTCTGCAACAATGGTGAATGGTCTCAAATGAAACTGTACCAAGTATGGAGAATCCACACACTGTACAACTCCTGCAATCAACACAACTTTGCAAATCACTAGCCACTATCTTGTAACCATAACTACCATGCACCCCTGATGGTGAAAAGCCATCACAAGATAAATAGCAAGAATTGGAACCCAAACCAAATCTTCCTGCCATCAACTCCTCAACACAAGGATCAAATGCTAACTGATGTACATACCTTGCAATATAATGTTGATAAAAAAAACCAACCTTAGTCAACAACTCACAATGAACAAGTGATACAACCCACTGTGACTGATCACCAGCTAAGTCAGGAGATGTCATAGCCAAAGGAGTAGAATCAATAACAACACCCACTAAAGCATCACTCTGAAACTCCTGCTCTAAGTCATGTATTATCAAGCTGTCAACTGTAGAACCTATCACCATGTCATGCCCATCACAACTCTCATCTTGAGGCATCAAATTGTCCCATAACTGATGATAAGCACTAGGAACCAAAAGTACATCTTTGTATCATAATCTCATTAACATGGTCATCAAAGGTAAATTGATGAGCGTACCTCATAGTGTAATGCCAATAGAATGCGCCAATCTCAGTCAGTGGCTTAGACTATAATCTAGATGAAACTAACTGCAATTGATCATTAAGATATCACTAAGGGAGTAGTATTACTAGTAGGAACCATGCCAACTGTCGACTCACCAACATCACACATGCTCTTTGATACATCTCTAGTCTCTGTGCCATCAGTACTAGAGGCCACCACCATGTCAGGCATAAAACAATCTGCTACAAAACCCAACTCAACTGAACTTGACTCTAGTGGGAATGAACCTAATATGCCAATGTTAGTATCAAGGATGGATGCATCCCCATCTCCACTGTCTCTGAAAATCTCGGCCATGGACATCCTCGGATCACCAAACACCATAGCTTGTGACTGTATAGAATCAGGTAAAGACTGTAGCCACTCTAACTCCATGGTCGCCTTAGCCAAATGAAACTGTGACTCCTTGAAAGCCAACTGTGTACTCTCAAGAATCTCAGAAGTCACCTCAAGTTGCTCAGTAAGCTCACTCACCTCATCTTCCTTGGCCAACAATGCATCATATGCTGTACTGCCCCACTCCATAAGATAATCTCTGTCAGCTACCAACTGCATATAATTCTGTCTCAAAATCTGAATAGCGTCCCATAAAGAGTGGATCTCTGTCAAGGAAAGATAACTACCTTCCTGCTCATCACTAGTAGGAGAACCCCATCCATAAACTGCTAACAACTGATAAGCAACATCAAAATGCTGGCAAGTGATAGCAATGTCTCGGTCACTAACTCTTAACTGATTAGGCACATGATGGCACTGGCTTGACTGTCTCCTACAAACCTCCTCTGATGCACTGTCTAAAGGAGTATCCTCAAAGTTACTAGTCTCTAGAGTATTACCATCCATATCCTGTGAATCAAATCTAAAACTCATATCAACATACGAAGTATCAAAAACATTAGCATTGCTGTCCAACTCCTCTATACCCAAGGAAACTAAGTCTTCAAAATTGCCCACTGCATCCTCCTGGATGTCATCAATGCCAATATGATCCTGGGACTCATCTATACACACTGCCAAATATGAAATATCATCAACACATTCTAGCAAGTATGGTCGACTGGATATATGAACAAAGCCCAACATCAATGTATAAAAATTAATACCAACATTGGACAAGCTGCTAGCACAAGAAAAGACAACACCGTGCAATCTGCTAATCAAATCTATGATAGCACCCAAACAAAAACTGCTACCAAAAAGTGTTAAAGATATCCTGTCAACTGAATCCCAAATGCCAATATAACAATCTTGAGTCCATATCTATAAACTAGAATCAGCTGGTAACTCAAGCAAAATCCTCACTTGAGTAATATGACCAATACCAACTAACTCCACATACCTATCATGATGAGATAATGAAGTCAAAATACTATCTTCACTCAACTTCAGCTGGTGGGATAAATCATGTGAAGTACTACCTGCCTCAACCTCATGTGATGAAGCATCTAACTATGCCTTGTACTCTTTCTCAACAAAGTCATGAATGCTCAATGTTTGCTCATCTGTACCAGGTATCTCATCATCCTGCACAACAACATCCTCATAATCATCATCTGAACCCACTACACTGTAGTCACTGCCTGTTGTAACTATACCATCCTGAATACCTGTGGCATCACCCTTTGACAACCTGTAAACAATTGTCTCAATTTGAGTATCAAGTTGACCGTTACTATCAATCTGTGTAATATCCTTTCCCACCACGTCCTGTGGAAAAGTAGAATCTAAGACCTCTACCTGGCTATCAGCTAGTTTCTCAAACTCCTCATGCAAGTTCTTGGGAATTGTGTCATCTGTCCTGTGAGAAAATCTGCCAAATAGAAATCTAGTCAACTTATCCACCTTAGCTGGGTCAGATAACATGTCATTCATTATACGGTGGTGCTCAACCAACTGTTTAGACATGTCATGGCTTATTTTCATAAATTTGTCTCAAATGTCTAAATAACCATCCTTTCTACTATTTTGACTCTGGCTATCAATTGTCCAAGATCGTTCCCTCTGAGACTCTGTACTATACCTGTCCATTCTGGATAAAGTAGAGTGTAACCCCAATAGGATATAACTTCTTCAAACACCAAGAACTAACATGCAAATGATTAGAAGTAGCATGCAACCATAGATTTGGACATGCAACTGATTAGAAGCAACATGCAACCACCAAATTATGACATGCAAGATCTGGGTAGTTGTCAAAACTGACATGCAAGATCTGGGTACTTGTCAAAACTGAAATGCAAACTTCTACAACCACCAAATTCACCAAGAACTAACATGAAAATGATTAGAAGTAGCATGCAACCATAAATTTTGACATGCAGCTGATGAGAAGCAACATGCAATCATAAATTATGACATGCAAGATTTGGGTAGTTCTCAAAACTGAAATGCAAGATCTAGGTAGTTGTCAAAATTGACCTGCAAACTTCTACAAACCCTCAGGCTGGCAAGATCATGGCTCTGATACCACTAAAATGTCCCCTTTTCTAATTTGATATGGTATTTCACGCCTCTAATTAGATTTTCAAAATCAAACAACTGATATCGCAAAGATCCTCCAAATTTCTCAAGAAACCCCAAATCGGGTATGCTGAAGATAGTGCTAAAAGCTTCACAACTTCACAAATTATTAATAAATCTGAAAATGGAAATTTTTACAAAACTTTCAGCAGCATAAAAGCCTACAAATTGACATTTCCAGATCTGTATAGCCTTTACACAACAACTCAAAAATGTAGGACCAAAACTATGCTCATCGGGCTCCCGAAATAGCACAAAATATGCCCGAAAATACCACAAAAACACTAATAAACTATCTCAGAAGTTTAATCATGTCTCAATACATATATTCAGCTCTATTTTAACAGCTTAAAATCTAAAATACAGCAGCAACCAAAACTGATATGAAATGCTCAACTGAAAACACCAAACTCATGCAAAAAACACACCCAAAAACCCACAAATCTACACTGTTCAGCACAAAGGCAAACTCTGTATGAGCATGCACATGGAATGGCTTCAAACTCCCATCCTTAGCCTTCTTGGAAACCTGCAAACTCCCTTTCTTGGGTCTCCTTGGAAACCTGCAAACTCCCATTCTTGGGTCTCCTTCTCCACAGGTTTGGCAGCCTCTGAAGAATAACAAAGAATGAGCAAAAATCAAGTTCTCCTCCCTGCCCAAAATGCCTCCAAACCCCTTAAAAGAGGCCATAACCATAACTCACGTCCAAGAGAGGTTAATGAAACATATTTTAATAATAATTTCATTTATTAGTCCAACGGTTTCCAAAGATTAACCCCCCTTTTTCCGAAACTTCACTTTCTTGGGCCTGCCTGTCTTAGCAAAGATTATTATTTTTTTATTATTTGAAAAGGGGACATGCCAATGAGCATTATTCCCAAACTCTATAAAAGTATGAAACACTTGAGGACAATTAAAGAAGCTTCTTAACTAGTTCGGTTGCACTATCATCATGCTTTAACTTATTCAAGTAGAGTGGCCACATTTGTGAAGGATTGTTATTTTGAGCTTGCATTCTCATGGTGAATAATAGTGTATTAGCTATTATTTAGTGCATGTGTTTAGTTAAATGTTTCTCTGTCTAGTGTTGATATTCCATTGGTTGTTGCAAATGGTTGGAATGGTCCAAAGCTATAAGAAGGCTCCTAGGACCCATTTCTCTTTGCTCAATCTTAGTCATTGCCTTAAAGAAACTTTTGATGGCTAGTACCTAGCAACTTTGGAAAAAGTAGTGTTGGCAGTGAAGGGAGTGTAGGATATTTGGTGAAAGGAGTAAGCATACAACTAGAGTAGATTTCTTGGCTTAGTTGAGTTTCAAGATATCAAACAAAGCCTTACAAAAAGTGGATTTATTTATGTCAAAAGAGTTGTGTTGATGTCTTGTGTGGTCATTGTAAATGTGGAGAAAAAGGTTAGTTTGCATAAAGCATGATTATATTGCAAGGAGAAAATGAAAGCAATCCTTCAAAACAAATATGTGCAACATAGTTTATCTAAAAAAGAATCTTTTTAACCATTGATCAAAAAGCAAGCATAAACAATCCACAAAGAAACACTCAAAATAATATTCCTAGACATAAGCCATTGGTTTTCCTACAAACCTATTGCCATTGGTAGGATTTTTTTAAACTGATTGTAAGGAGTCACAATAAATTTAAAAAGAAATCTGAAGAGATTGTCATTCAAAATAAAACTATTTACTTACCAACTTTCCATCAACTGTCTGAACTTTAACTTGCCGATCTTTAATCTCCACGACTTCTCCATCAATCCAGGCCACTTTAGAATCTTGCACCCATACTTGAGAACCTACAAGAATGTTTATAGGAGCCACTTATATTCAACCAAAGAGAGCCAGATTTTTACGACAAGATCATAAAGCCCATGTGAACATTATTAAAAACTACTCTTCAATGGCATGAGTAAGAATTGATTGCCAATATTTATGCCATAGAATGATGTTATTCAATAGAACTGAGAATTCTCATAATGCAAGATGGCATTTCTAGTGAGAAAAAAAAAGGGTTTCCTAGTCTACATTTATGCCTTAAAATGATGTTATTTGATAGAACTAGGCATGCCTACAATTGAAGATGGCATTGCTAGAAAGACACCAAATTATCTACATGATTTTTTGTTATCTACATAACCTTACATGAATTTTTTCACACAATTTTCTGCATTGAGCTAATAAGAGTTATTGCTACAAAGCCTTAAAGATATTTGATGCCAGAAATATAAAATCAGTCAAATGAACATTATTATGAAGGTATAGTTATCACTTCTTAGAGTTTAAAAATATTCCTTTCCCAAGTATGAAAACAACATACATATTTTCCAAGAGAAGCTCCTCTTTTTTCTAATGATGAAGGTTGTGTTATTACAGTAGTTGGCAAAGGATGCATCGTTGAATGTGGTGGCATTAGCAAAGATGGCAACACATGAGTTCTTTTCTATTTCTTTCATGATGCTAAAACAATTAGACTAGGGGATGGATCATGGATCGACAATAGCTTAAGACACTATGACAAGTACATAAGTGGAAAATCATAAATAAGAGGGGAAATCAAATCTATTGCATAGAAAATTCAATTTAACGAATGCCCCAACACCACCTCATATAATAGTGTTCTAATGAGCTAGGTACATTTGGTTAGATTTAAAAAAAAAAGATCCTAACTATAATGCTAACTAATGATTAATGAAATAACTTAATGATACAATATGGTAAAGATATTTAGGATATATAAATGGAAAGAGAAAACAACTAAGACTAACTGGTAGGCTAAGTGGGCTCTTTATCCAAGACACCTACATGACTCAAAGGATAACAATGTAGATTTAGGGTGCTAATTTAGTACATGTTCATCTTGTATGGACAAGCTACAAATGGTCATATGAGAATGTATGATAAGGTCATCTAAGATGGTCATACGAGCCATTCAAATATATTTAGTTATATAAGATGATGCTTGCAGGCTAAATGTACAGGGTCATTTAGAAATTAGAAAGTACAATGATATGAATCAGGCATTTGGAATTAGATTACTAGTGCAAGGTACTCATATGTCAAGGGGGTCATCATATTGAAGATCACTATCTTGATTGGTCAGTCAAGATAGGCTTAGGTTATGATAGTTATTTTGGTCCAATTGTAAAGGTTTTAGGCCACTTGGTGTTTTATAACCCAATGGCTTCTAACCTATGGGACACTTAGGCTTAGGTTAATGCCAATGGCATCTAGTCTTTGGATTATGCACATTGCACTATAGGTGTGTAGGCACTTAGTTTGTGTCAATAAGAGCACTTGATTAGCAACAATGCTCAACAATGCCAGAATGTTGCAAATATGTTTTAATGCAACTTTTTTCCAACTTGCAAATTGTTGTCATTAGTTAAAATTTTGCACTAGTTAGGATTTTAACTGTTTCCTCTAATCCAAGGCAGTTGGATCATAGTGGAGGTATTTAAAAACTATCAGAGAAGCTTCCCCAAAGAACATGTTCTACATTGTATGGGTTTTCCTTTTGAAATCAATAAAATTCTTCTATTTTTTCATAGTTTTGCTATTTTAGAAAGTTTTTTCATATTGGTACAAATTGATACAGATCCAAAACTTGTGTAGGAAGAAAGAGCATCGAGTTAACTTTTGAATGTAGTTGATTTGACTAAATTTGGTGTAGTATTGATCAAGTTATCAGTATTTTTCTCTGATTGGGTCAGAAACCCTCCATTCTCTAGGGTTTCGAGAAAATGGGTGTTTATCTCTCAAGTATCCAACCAAATTGCTTTGAAATTTGGATTTTTATAGTAAAATGAGTCTAGTACATGATTCCAAAAGGAGAGATCTAGAGGAGTCGATTTGCTATTTTTAAACTCATGCCGTAGGGAAAACTGTCGGGTAAGTTAGGCCTAGAAATAGTTAAATATCAACTCACAGACTGAATTAAGAGAGTTTGATCAATTGAATGGTACAATTAGAGCTATGATATGTTCCTAGAGTAATCCTAACACTAGCATCTTATCTATGCACCCAATTTGTTATAGTTTCTTTGTCATCAAGCCTAATTAGGCCTGTTAGGTCTGCATAGACATAAGATTGTCACATTATGCTGGAGTAGGTTTTTTTGTTGATTGTTAGGAAGTTGGTTTAGATGTTTGAGACTTATTACATTGAAACCTTCTATCTAGTCAAAGACTTGGTGTTTTGTGTTTTCTAACCAAGTCAGTAAAGATAGAGTTTGGTAAGACCATCACATACAACAGTGACTATTTTGGTGCAACTTGAGTGTGGCAGTAAGTAGTTTACAATTGTTGTCTATGAGTTTAGAGTAAAATCAGGTAGGGTTGGTAATCATTGGGATTTGAAAGGGTAATAGGTTAGTGAAGTGAAGAGAGACTTTCAAAAGAGTCATTGAACTAGGGTGTGTTTGGGAATACCCCTCTAAAGTACTAAGCCAAATCAGAGTCATTCTTTTTTTTTCAATGCTATTAGGAGATTGTAAGGTTATTGAATACTTGTAGATTCCTTGAAGGATAGAAGGATGACAAGTTGTCGCAAGTACTATTGGTTGAAGGAAAGTACACAAAAAGACTACAAAGGCATTAAAGTTACTTCCACTATACCACTCTGCATCAAGTGGTATTAGAGCCTAGTAAAGGTTCTTGGTTTCAACATGTTAGACCAAGAGGGACCAAATCAGTATAGTTTGCATGCCAATGTTACAAAAAAAGAGATATAAAAGATCTTGAGGATTCACATAGCAAGAAGCAAGATAGTGGAAGAGAATAGCAAAAATTTGGAAGAAGAAGTTGCAAAGCTAAAGGGGATCAAATTATTCATCAGTGAAGAAGGTTCCTCAGAAGAGGATGAAGAAGAAAAAAATTCTCCACATAGGGGATTGGAAGGGTAAGGAGGCCCTACATAGTAGGATAAAATCTTCCTTGAAGCCCTTGGCATGCATGGAAAGAAGGATACAAGAGGAGAGATTCCCAACTTCTATGGGAAACTAGATGCTAAAAAATGCCTACAGTGGATAAAGGCTTTAGAAAACTACTTTGAATGTGAAGAAATTAAACCTAATCAAAAGTTAAAGATTGCCAAATCTAAGATGAGAGGAGCAGCACTTATTTGGTGGAATTTCCTCCAGCATGAAAGGGCAAAGAACAAGAAGAATCCTATCACTTCTTGGAAGAAGATGGAGGTTGAATTCAGAAAGTAGTTTGTTCCTAAGGGTTTTGAGGTAACTTTACATTAGAAGTTGCAAAATCTAAAACAAAAAGATTTAGATGTTAGTACATATACTAAAGAATTTCATAAATTTTCTTTGAGATCAAGATTAGTGGAGACTAAAATTCAAAAACTAGCAAGGTATCTAAATGGTCTGAAGTTCAGCATACAAGATGAACTCAACCTATTCAATCCTAATATTGTCCATAGATGTTATCATATGGCCCTCAAAATTGAAGAAAGACATAAGAGAAGGAGTGGATAGAATGTTAGAGGAGGAAGAAGAGATGGTGGTTCAAGAGGAAGGGGTATATTTCAAGGAAGAGGCACACCTAGTAGAAATCAAGAAGAGACAAGTAACCTAGGATCAGATGGAGACTCTAGCAATAGAGGAGCATTTAGAGGAAGAGGATCAAATAGTAGGGGAAGATTTGGTGGTAGAGGACCAAGTGTCTTCATGGGAAGGTGTTTTACCTGCAATAAAATAGGCCACCAATCTTTTAGATGTCCTCAAAAGGTTGGTGAGAACTCAAGACAAGGAGGAGAAAGAAGGGTGTAGTTACTTCAAGAGGAGGATGGACAAAGCACTTCATCATACCATGCCACCACATCTAGGCCAATTGATCCTAAACAAGGGGAGTTTCTCATGATGCAAAGGACACTCCTAAGAGCACCTCAAATGGTAGAACCTCCACAAAGGAAATATTTGTTTAGAACCATGTGCAAAATCAAGGGAAAGGTATGTAAACTTATTGTTGATTCTAGTTCCACTAATAATCTTGATTCTAGGGAGTTGGTAGAAAAATTAAAAATTCAAAAGATACATCATCGTACTCCATACAAAGCCTCTTGGTTGACTAAGGATAGACAAACCTTGGTAGATGAACAAGTATGGGTAGAATTCACTCTAGGGGAATATGTGGATAGAATTCTATGTGATGTCACTAATATGGATGCCTGCCATGTGTTATTGGAAAGGTCATGGAAATATGATGTCAAAGAAAAAAATGATGGGGAAACTAACATCTACTACATAAAAAAGTGGGGTATACACTACACCATGAAGCCTGTACCTAATGAAGGGAAACAAGATCATGTAGTTAGTTCTACCATGCTAGTAGGGAAAAAAGAATTTCTGCAAACTATAAAGGAGAAAGACACTTCATGCTTTTCTATAGTGGCCAAACCAAAAAGTGAAGTCTTAATGAAACCCTTAGACAAACCTAAGAAGGAAAATTGGTGGGAGAATGTTGGTCCAAAAGAAGTTAGAGAACTATTGATGAAATACCATGGCATAGTAGCAGGAAGTACACCAGAGTCTTTACCACCCAAAAGAGAGGTTAGTCATTGTATTGACTTGATTCTAGGAGCCACTCTACCTAAAAAGGCTTCTTACAAATTAACTCCTTAGAAAAATGTAGAAATTGCTAAGAAAATTGAAGATTTGTTATCAAAGGGGTTTATAAGAAAGAGTATTAGTCCTTGTGTTGTCCCTACAGTCTTAGACCCTAAGAAGGATGGTACTTGGAGATTTTTTATGGACTCTAGAGCCATCAACAAAATAAAAATCAGATATAGGTTCCCAATGCCCAAGATAGAAAGCCTCTTGGATTGCCTAGGTGGAGCAAATTACTGTTCAAAGGTGGATCTTAAGAGTGGGTATCACCAAATTAGGATAAGAGAGGGGGATGAATGGAAAATTTCCTTCAAGACTATAGAAGGGCTTTATGAATGGCTTGTAATGCCATTTGGTCTATCTAATGCCCCAAGTACTTTTATGAGGCTCATGAATGAGGTCCTCAAACCATTTCTTAACAAATTTCTTGGGGTATATTTAGATGATATTTGGATTTTCAATAGGGATCAAGAAGAGCATTTGGAACATGTAGATCAAGTGTTGAAAAAATTACATGAGGAGAATCTAAAGATCAATCTAGAGAAGTGTACCTTTATGAAGGAAAAAATCATATTCTTGGGATTTGTGATGCCTTAAAATGGACCCCTCAAAGATTTTAGCTATACTTAATTGGCCTCCTCCTACTTGTCCTTAAGAGGTAAAAAGTTTCCATGGTTCATGCAATTTTTATAGGAAATTTGTCAAGAAGTTTAGTGGATTGTGTGCACCTATTATTGATACTATAAAAGGAGGTAGAAAATGTTAGTTTGCTTGGACAAATGAAGTAGCAAATGCTTTTGAAATTCTAAAATAGAAAGTTGCTAAAGAACCAGTCTTGAGATTTCCTGATTTTAATAAAGTTTTTACAATTGAATATGATGCTAGTACTAAGGCAATAGGAGTACTTAGTCAAAAAGGCAGGCTTGTAGCCTTTTTTAGTGAAAAATTAAATGATGCAAAACAAAAGTACTATGTTTATGATCTTGAACTATATGCAATGGTGTAGTCTTTAAAGAGATGGAGACATTACCTTTTGCCAAAAGAGTTTATTGTTTTTACTGATAACTAGGCTTTGAGTTTCTTGAATAGGTAGGTCAATCTGAGTCAAAAGCATGTTAAATGGATGGAATTCATGCAATCTTATACCTTCTCCATAAAACATAAAAAGGGAGTTGTCAACAAGGTTGTTGATGCCCTTAGTAGGAGGAATTTGGTGATCCAAAACATTGAGTTGGAAAGTGTTGGTATAATAATCATGAAGGATATGTATGCACATGATGATGATTTTAAAGAGATTTATCAGGTATGTCTAGACATGGGAGATAAGTACCATACTAAATTTGCCGATTACTTAATCCAAGAAGGACTCTTATTCAAAGGGGGACAACTATGTGTACCCAAGGGATCTTGTAGAGAAAATATCATAAAGGAGAAGCACTGTGGTAGCATGTTTGGTCATTTTGGAATTGACAAAACATTGGAAAAAGTTAGAAGATTTTATCACTAGCCAAAAATGCAATCAGACATCAAAAAATTTGTTGAAAATTGTCTAATTTTCCAAAAAGCTAAAGGACGCACCTCCAATGCAGGACTATGTAATCCTTTGCCCATGCCTAGCAAACCATGGGATTTGATCAGCATGGATTTTGTATTAGGATTACCAAGAACAAAAGGAGGAAATGATAGCATTTTTGTTGTTGTTGGCAGGTTCTCCAAGGTACGACACATGATGCATCACATATTGCAGGTTTGTTTTTCAAAGAAGTTGTTAGATTACATGGTTTACCTATGTCTATAGTTTTAGATAGAGATCCTAAGTTTTTAGGACATTATTAGAGGACATTATGAAATAAATTGGGAACAAACCTCTCATTTTCATCTTCCTATCATCCACAATCAGATGGGCAAATAGAGGTTATTAATAGGTCCTTGGAAAATCTTCTTAGATGTCTCACTCAATAGTATGTAAGTTCTTGGGACTCCATTTCATCTCAGGTAGAATTCTCATAAAATGATTCCATAAACAGAAGTATAGGTATGATTCATTTTTAGATTGATTATGGCAACCACCCAAGGGGAATCTTGGAACTAAGAAATGTGAAGGATTTAGACAATAGGAGTGCACAAGCAGAGGACTTTTCTCAAGCTATGAAAGACATCCAAGACCAAGTCAAAGAGAGATTGAAATCCACCAATGACAAATACAAACAATAGGTAGATCAAAAGAGCAGAGATTTACAGTTTAAGGTGGGAGATTTAGTTATGGTCAGCCTAAAGAAAGAGAGGTTTCCCAAAGGACAGTACACCAAGTTAATAATGAAGAAGGCAGGCCTTTTTAGGATTTTGAAGAAATGCGGCAATGATGCTTACAAAATTGATTTACCTCCTGACATTGGCTTATCTCCTATTTTTAATATTTTTGATATTTATGCTTTCAAACCCTCTATTGTTGATGATATTGTAGGTATAGGTGTTTCTCAAGGTGCTGATGTTTAGGAAAATCTCACTCAACTACCAAAGCATACCCCACCTCAAATTGAATGCATACTTGACAAGAAGGTTACCAAGCATACTAGGAGGGGTACTTATTATTCCTATTTGGTTAAATGGAAGGATACACCACAAGAGGATGCTACATGGTTGACTGAAGTAGAGATTTTGAAAGCTAGGTACACTCTTAATTCCATCCCAACTCAAGGGACTTGAGTTCCCTTGAAGCTGGGCAGTATGGTGCAGGGCACCCATATGTCAAGGGGGTCATCATATTGAAGATTATTGTCTTGATTGGTCATTCAAGATAGGCTTAGGTTATGATAGTTATTTTGGTCCAATTGTAAAGGTTTTAGGACACTTGGAGTTTTATAAACCAATGGCTTCTAACCTATGGGATGCTTAGGCTTAGGTTCATGTCAATGGCATCTAGTCTTTGGATTATGCACATTGCACTATAAGTGTGTAGGCACTTAGTTTGTGTCAATAAGAGCACTTGATTAGCAACAATGCTCAACAATGCCACAATGTTGCAAATATGTTGCAAAGCAACTTTTTGCCAACTTGCAAAATGTTGTCATTAGTTGAAAAACTAAACTATTTAGGATTTTTAACTATTTCCTCTAATCCAAGGTGGTTGGATCATGGTGGAGGTCTTTAAAAACTATTAGAGAACTTACCCCAAAGAACAAGTTCTACATTGTACGGGTTTTCCTTTTGAAATCAATAAAATTCTTCTATTTTTTCTCAGTTTTGTTGTTTTAGATAGTTTTTCCATACTATTATGGATTGATACGGATCCAAAACCTATGCAGGAAGAAAGAGCATTGAGTTACCTTTTGAATGCGATTGATTTGACTAAATTTTGTGTAGTATTGATCAAGTTATAAGTATTTTTCTCTGACTAGGTCAGAAACCCTCCATTCTCCAGGGTTTCAAGCAAATGGGCATTTATCTCTTAAAGTAATTGGCCAAATTGCTTGGAAATTTGGAGTTGTATAGTAACATGAATATAATACATGATTCCAAAAGGAGATATCTAGAGGAGTTGATTTTCTATTTTTAAACCCGTGCCCTAGGGAAAACTGTCAGGTAAGTTTGGCCTAGAAACAATCAAATATGAACTCACGAGCTGAATTAAGAGAGTTTGATCAATCAAATGGTACAATCAAAATTATGATATTTTCCTAGAATAATCCTAACACCAACATCTTATCTATGCACCCATTTTCTTATAGTTTCTTTTTCATTAAGCCTAATTAGGCCTATTAGGTCTGCATAGACATAGGACTGTCACATTGTGCTAGAGTAGGTTTGTTTGTTGATTGTTAGGAAGTTATTTTAGATATTTGAGAATCATTTTATTGAAATCTTCTATCTAGACAAATAATTGGTGTTTTTTTTTTTCTAACAAAGTGAGTAAAGGCAGAGTTTGGTAAGACTGTCACATATAATAGTGACTATTTTGGTGCAACTTGAGTGTGGCAGTAAGTAGTTTACAATTGATGTCTGTAAGTTCAGAGTACAATTAGGTAGGCTTGGTAATCATTAGGATTTAAAAGGGTAATAGGTCAGTGAAGTGAAGAGAGACTTTCAAAGAGTCGTTGAAGTAGGGTGTGTTTGGGAATACCCCTCTAAAGTACTAAGCCAAATCAGAGTCAATCTTTTTTTTTCAGTGCTATTAGGAGATTGTAAGGTTATTGAATACTTGTAGATTCCTTGAAGGATAGAAGGACAAAAAATTATGGCAAGTACTATTGGTTGAAGGAAATTACACAAAAAGACTACAAAGGCATTAAAGTTGCTTCCACTGTACCACTCTGCATCAAACTGTGGAGGGTATATCATGACAAAGATAAGTTGTGAAGCCAAGTCATATAGACTAAGTATTTGATGAACAATGTTGACAATTTGTTCACTTGTAAGTTGCCTAAAGGTTCAAGTATTTGAAATTTTTTGTGAAATTATTGCAATTTCTTGAGTCCAGATATGAACTGGAGATGGGGCAGAGGTGACAAGACTAAATCTTGGAGGACCAATGGATGGAAGATAAGGATTTCAATGAGCACCAATGTTTTGTCCCACTGATGACACATTTTCAGGAAGTCGAGGGGACTTGGGTTGAGGACTCCATTGTAAGGATCCCTCCAAATAGTTATTGGAAAAGGATGAAAGCAACTATTACTGAGTTACAATTCACATGTGATGAGATTTAGGAGAGATTGGCCAAGTGATCTCTGGTGGGGGAGGTGAATGAGGACAATGGTATGGAGATGATCAAGGACACTTTATCAAATATTTCTCTAATGCTAGCTCCAAAGGAAATCCAATGATCTAGAAAAAGTTCTGCAAAACCAATATAAATGTTTTTTTTATGGATGGCTTGGAAAAGAAGAGCCCTAAATTGGGATAGACTTTAGGTATTGGGCAAGAGAGGCCCTTCCAGATGTGTTGTGTAAATTTCAAGAGGAAAAAAATGATCACCTTTTCCTTCATTGCAAGGTCACATGGTAGATTTGGAGCCATTTTTGGGCTAAATGGGGATTCAAGTGGGGAAATTTAGAAAAATGTGGCCATACTTTTGGAGTTGTGGGATGCCAATTCTACTAGTGTGGGCCTAAAAATAATATAGAATGTGGTTGCAGCAATCATTGTAGGAAATATTTTTCTTGAAAGGAACTCAATTAAGGCAAAGAGGTGAATTTTGATAGGATATTGGATAGGGTGGTTAACACCATTAAAGTGTTTGGAGAGTTTCACAAGAAAGATGATTAGAATGTAGAGGAAGGAGAATCGGGTTGGGCAGACTTGTGGACCAATTTTAGGGGCTTCATTATGGCTCCCTCTTTGACCAAAGGTAGCAATAAGACATATAAGTAGGAAAAGCTAGAGCATAGGTGGGTGAAGCTGAAATTCAATGGAGCTACTAAAGGGAATCCTGGAAAAGCTATATGTGGTAGAGTTTTAAAGATGCATGGGGGAAGCTGCTAGGTCTATATGCCTAGGACTTTAGAATAGACACTAACAACTTGGTTGAGGCTAGGGCCCTACTATGGGGATTAATGATGGTAGAGAAAATAGGTGGAGAAAGCTCTAGATTAATGGGAATTACAAATTAGTCATTGGGGCCTTAAAAGGGGTGCAATTTAAAAATGGAGATTGTAAATAATCTTAGATGGTCATACGAGAAGGTACATAATCATTCATAAAATTTCCCTCTCATTCAATGATCTCACTCAGACAAATGCATGGCATTGAGAATGCACAATTTCCCTTTTAACCCTCTACCTTAGGTTATCAACATGTAATCTCCATGATCTCCCTTGCACTCCTAGTGTTATAACATCCTATAATACACCATTCTAGACCCATTCCATGAGGAATAGTAGTCACATAAAGTGGAATGTATCATATCCACATGATAGCCCTCAAACTGCAAAGAAACTGTTAGATATAATAGTCTATAGGAATAGTTAAGGTGAATTGAACATAATGGTTTAAATGAACTTCAAACCATACCAAATGAATGTTAGAACAATATTCTATTATGTCTAATATGATTTCAATCAGAAGGAAGATTTGCAACCACCAATTTGCAAAGAAAATTTTGCATTATCAAACTTTTTGTCTTACAAGCTAGATCCTTCCACACCATCTTTTTGGGCATGTACATGAGTTTTTAAATACATTCTAAGCCTTCCCAACTACTCTCAACCAAATTTTTATCTAAAATTAGCTTTTGGTGAAAAGTTGTCAACAAAAGTTACTAAGTGACTTGACAACTTTTGAGCAACTTTTTGCATTTTACTCTTCCAACCATTCTATTAACCCAAAATGGTTGCATTTAGTATATTTACATCAAATGTGACTCAAAAACATAAATATGCCCTTGATCACATGCATTTGACCAATTTGACAAATGGGGATCCAATGGATTGTTAGGGGAATGCCATCAAGCAAAAATTGTATTAGAATCCCCAATGAAACCAAAAGCAACAAGTACATCTCTAACATACAGTAGATCAAGCAACTATTCGTCTGAACAAAAAATACCATCCATTCTTAGAGATTCAATATTAAACTTTTCAATGGTAGAAAATATACCCTACTTGAGACATGCTCTAGATTTCATTGAAAAAAAAATTAAGCTAATGACAAAATCTCACATACCATGAATATTGGAACTTATTTCTTTGAACTCGTTTGGGCTAGAAAAATCTTCTTGGAAAGGACAATCAAGAACAAACACTAGACTTGGATGTTCACCTTTATCAATATTGATTTCTAGGACATGGTTCTCAAATATAGGCAATTTCTTTATTGGACTGCAAGGTGAAGGAAATTCTGGTTGCACTATTGATGAATTGCCTAGAGTCACATTAAACCAATTCCATGGGCTAATATCTAAAACTACAAAAAATGAACATGAATTATGTTCGAGTAAGACCATTCTATTGAATTCTATAAACATATATGAAAACCTAGAAAGGTATTTAAAATTAGATACAAAAGTAAAAAACTAAACTAAACATTCCCTAGTAATGTTACCAAATGAAGGCTACCTTTAAACATCGCATACTCACACACTACTTTCTTTGCTACTATCTTTGAATAGCAATACCAATTTTGAGCACCAAAAGAGAAAGAGGAGAAATTAGTTTACTGAATTTGGAATATGGAGATAAGTTTATAAGTTTTTCCATGGTATACAAAAACAAAGTAAATGGGTTACCTTGGTTTGGATGCAATAATCAAGGTTGCTCCAGTAGTCCTCATCAACTATGGTTTGTAGATTTCTTATGGTGTTGAGGTTGTTTAGAGAAACTATCAAATGAATACTGCAAACTAGAACACTAAGGAGGGCTATAATTACCTAATTACAAAATAGCTAAGACCAAAGACAAACATCTATTCAAAATAAGGATTTTTTGTATGGTGGCTTGTGGAATACAACACCATCTATTGTCATATGGGAGTTATGGTAGGAGAGAAGTAGATGCATTTTTCAAAATAAAAGGATAGGATAGGAACAACTTACCAACAAGATGGAGGCTGCCATTATCAAGATTGTGAATAATAGAATATTGAATATGCAAAAAGTGGCAGAAAAGATAACTTATTGGGATGAGAAGATGAGAGGTAGATGGATTTTGGGTTTTGCAATTCCTTGATATGTTAGTTTGAACTTCACTTGGTTTTGAGAATACTATAATATTCTCTACTTAAAAAGGCCAACCATGTGAAGGTGGAAGCTCATCTGGCCTCACCCCCCTCCCCCTAACATCAATCTAAATTACCATTATCATCTAATTACATACTTCATTCATTCATTTGTCCATTTATGAACTATAACATTCAATCAGTAAAATCACATAACATTCATTTAATATGATATAAAATTCATTAATACACAATACTAATCAAGACTTCATTAACATAAAATAAAAATCAATATTAATATGCAATATACATTGATAATTACTTAAAATAATGTTCTTTCATTAACCAACAAGGTTTATCAAAGACCATTTTCAAAACATCATTTCTTCTTTTTGTTTTTCTTAGCTGTATTAAGAAAAAGGCTAATAGTTGTATCAATACCTTCCTCATTTTTCTCCTCTTGTGGCACATGTAATGGAAAATTACGATGGCTCCTCCTCTCTAGAGGATCAGGAGGTTGTTGCACTAAAGGGGGCTCTATTGCAAGAACAAGTAAATGGGTTAAATTGGCATACTCTTTTTCTTTTTTTAACTGTTACAAGTCTATAATTAAGTACTCATACAACATAAATGCATTTTTCTTACCTGAAAATGCCACATCATGTACATTAACATTTTGATCTATCACTACGTCAATATGCTAAACACTTGGAACATGCCCCACTCCTTCACCCTAATGTTCAACATGCTCTAAAATATTCAAAAAAAGGATAAACGTCAAATTGAAATTGAAGATGTTAAATTGTATTCATAATTGCATAATTAATTTCCAATAGAAAATTAATACCTCCACCATATAATGCACATCATGGCCTTCATTATGAGCAGGTTCTATGATAGGATATGAAGGTTGTAATAAAATGTTATGCAATTAATTTATGTTCAAAACTAACACCAAAAAAGAATTTTCTCAACTATTTAATTTCATTTACTTTTCATTTGACCAATTACCTATGTCTCATTTGTTGCACCATATTCTTGGGCAAGGCTTTCAAATTCTTGGTGTAGGTGTGTAGCCACAACTTTATATCCTTCCTTCAAGGAAATTTTCCTATCTTCATTTGTGAGCTCCACACTGAATTTTGTTAGTAGGAGGGAATTCTTAATTAAACAAATGATCATGGGCATTAGATTGTTAAAACATGTACGAGAGCCGATTAGAGGACAATTTCACCGTAAATTGAGGTTGATATGGCTTTAAAAAATTTATTGTTGATCATAGTCCCCAATGCTTAATAACTGGTCAAGATGAAAAGGTGGATTTATGGTGAAATACATTTTTAAGTCTAATGCTATTTGAGGAGAACAATTTTTTCTTCAATTAGACATTTCAAAAGTCTAAGTCTAACAATAGTTAAAGGAGATTTAGCATCCACCAGTCCTATCATCAAAGGAGATTATATTAGGTTTGAGAATTGTAGAAGATTGAGAATTAGTGCATTATCAGGTAATTCATTCTTATTTGTACAAAGAAATTATTTTTTTGATGGAAAAGTTGGGTAAACAAGTGAAGAAAGAAAAAACGAGTTTACTGTATTTTTTAAAAGATGAATTGGTGAAACTTAAATAGGTTAATTCAGAATTGGTAGAAACTATAACAAAGTTGAGAAAAGATATGCATGAAAGTTCATGTGAAAATGATATTCTTCAAAAAAGGTGCCAATAAAAACCTATCAAAGAAATTAGGACAAAGCTTGAGAAGAGTATTGATGTAATTTAAAATTATTATAACAGGAGGTTGAGTTTAAGGAACTACTTTTTTTTTTACCATGATCAAGCCACATGTAAACTATAGAACAACTTTATTTTTCATTGTATATAACCATAAAATTGAAACAATGGAGAATTTTCTTAGAGACTAAATATTGTAGTTTGTAATTTAATGGTTAGCATTCTTAGAGACAATACACCTGAGCACTTTGGGTAAATTGCAACTCACTATTAAAATGGAGATAAAGGTGAACTAGAAGGTTCACAAGGCAAAGTTAGTAATATGTTAGGATCACAACTTCCTTAAGAACCCTAAGTGCCACACCTCTATTTGATCATGATATTGTTTTGTTGTATGTTATATACTCTCTTATAAGTGCATGCACTTGGGTCTCACTCTATTTAGAAGCACCTTGTGTCCAACTAATGGCACCTTACTTTCCCGAACAAGGCAGTTGACATAACCACACTAGCTTCATTCTCCTCTCTGCTTGTGCATAAAAAAAAATTTCACTCTTATTGTTTGGATCAGATCTCTAGATTATCAAAGAATGGAATTAATTGAGTGTATTTAATATCTAATAGAAAAAAATAAAAAACCGTAGGATACAAATGATTTCTAAACACATTTTAATAAAAACCTTCACAAACTTCCACAATTTTTATACATTTTTAAAATAAATTTGAAAATACCAAACTTGAAGTTGAAAATTTGGCGAACCCTATGATAGAGGGCTTATCCATATTTGTGATTTGCAGATGGCAACAAAACTATCCCTAGGGTTGTATAGTTTGCACTTTGCCCAACAACCCTACTCCATTTTCCTATCTTATCATATGGTAGGAATTTGAACACCTAGCTTTAAAATAATTATTCCTTATTCTCTATCATGCTATCTTATGAAGTACTACTCATAAAGCATGGGTCTTAGAAACCACACAACTAAATCCTGATAGCAATACCATAAGTTGACTTGCTATGGAAAATATCTCCTACTTATCACTATAGAAAGGTGTTTACTTTCATCTTCTATGTTGCTTTTTCATTTAAAACTCAACTTTTATGGTTCCAGGCATATTCTCTCTTGCTCTCTTTAGGGTCGTGCCTTGAGCCTATGAATTTGGTTCAGGTATGTTTAAACACAGCTAAGCTAAATTTGCACTCTTGTGGTAGGGTGGTAGGCATACCTAGGACTGCCAAGGACTATTAGAAAGTAGTCTTGACATGTTCCTATTTTGACTAGGGTATTACAACCTGGTATTGATTTGTTAAATCTATATTTCTCTTGTGGTTGGAGTCTAGGGTTATACTAGCATCTCTAGGGTTAATTAGCACAGATCTCAATTTCTTATTATTCTAGAACTCAAAATATGGTATTAGCATTACTTGGGGAAGAGAAGGAGTAATTGTGGCCAAAGAATTTTCCTCTATGGTTTGGGTTTACTGCTCGACATGGTGAGTACATTTCCAAATTATCTGATGAAACTTGCAATATTTTTCAAAAAATAGTTGTGTGATATAAAATGACACATTTCACTACTTATGTAAATAAGTCCAGTTGCTTTTCTAAATTTTCATTATAAATGACTTTCAAAAGTTCTGTGATTAGTGTTGGAGTCTTTGATTGTATTGAGAACTAAATATTTCTGCCTTTTGGTGTGTTTATTGATGATGGCAACATAACAATAATTGTTGATGTAAAGCAAGTCATTTATTTGTTCGGTGTCTATGTACTACACTTGGTTTTTGAAAAAAAAAAAAAAAAATTCAAGAAAGTTTTAATAATATTCGTAAAAATGACAAAAATTGATTATATTATTAAGGTCTTGGGGCTGACTAAGTGATGAGTTCTGAGAAATAAAATGGTTTGTCAATGAATGAATAGCCAATATGCTCTGTGAGGCTGCCTCTACAAGAACATCTAGATGTTGTATTCAAGATGGGGGAGCAATAGGAGAGGGAGAGGGCAGGGGACATAGGGGCCTTGTACTACCAAGTTTGAGTTTAGATTGTTAGCATTCTTAGAGACAATATGGGGGCATCAAGGTAACATTATAGGCACTAATTAGAAAGATGGTGAATATAGAGAACTTCATTAAGGATTTAGGTGACAAGCTAGCAAAAGCCACTAAAGCCATCAAGTTCCTATGACATTGGGTTGACTAGTCAAGTTGGAGAATGGATAAAATACCACCTCCTTCTTTAGTTCAGATAGCAGATGGCTCCCTCTAAGGGGAGTTTTCGTCTAGTGATGGTGTATGGTTATGATGTGGACTCACATCCTCATTGAAAGATATTTCACTACCACTATTTTTTTATGTTTAAGTCCTTTAAGGGTTTTTACATTACTAAATTTAACAATGTGTTCAACTATTCTCATTTGTGGAGCAATATGGGGAACAATTGTATTAAATATTTTTAGATTTTGAGAGTCCAATTAGGAGTTTATTACATACAATTTCTCTATGGCTACATGCAATTAGAGGAAGTCATTGTACAATTTTGTTATGGCTACGTGCATAACAAAAATGATTAAGAATTTGAGCAATGGTCTTGCAAATTCTATAAGGTATCAAAATGTTTTAGTATAAAACACAATTGAATGGGATCATTCATTTTGGTAAAAATTGGCTATAGCTATGAACATTTTTGACCGTTTGTTAGAAGATCGCATTCATGGAATGAACCCGGTCAAGGAAGGTTTAAAAAGTGCAAAGTTTGACCTTAGCAAATATTGTGCTAGTCTATCTGATTATGTTATTCCTAATGTTACAGAATTCAATAGATCTAATAATAGAATGAATTTTCCCAATAACGGGAAAATTATAAATAAACTATGAATGTTGCTACATGTGTTTCATTAAGTGTTTAACTATTTAATGCACTAAGACCCACTTTAAAGGTACCAAAGAATAGTGTTTGGGGTGAAATGTTATTTCATAGAGGCATATTTGGTGCAAATCTGGGAACCAAAATCTTGGAGTTTCTCCTTGTTCATATTATCATTTCAAGGACTTAAATAAGAAAAAAGATTTATCCATAATAATAGCAACTAAAGGGTTTTTTTCTTTCTAAGACCAAGTGTGAAGATCATTTAGATCAAAATGGATAGTCATAGGACGATGATAGAGGACAATGAGACACTTGATGCAGACCAATTAGTATGATAGCCAAGGGAGAATTTTAGAATTGACAAAGTGGATAAACTATCACCAAAGAAATGGTTGGTTTCTAATATAGATTAAAGATTATTAACATGGTGATTTTTTACAAAATATCTATGTGTTATGTTTTATCTTTGGGAACCTATTTTGGTAATTTCTAAAGTTTCCAATTACCTTGCCATTTGAATATCTTGATGTGGTCATTTCCACATTCCCATACTTCCTAATAGTTCAAAGAGTCAAAAAGGAAGTTTCGTGACATCTACATTCTCTCGAGTCTTGCCAAAGGCATGTTGCAAGTTTCTTCAAGGGAGTTTAATAAATGAAGAATTTAACCTTAGTGAGATAATACACACAATTAGGGTTTTCATTATCTGTGAAAGCTCTATGTCCATAATATCATGGCAATTGGTACTTGTGCACAGTTAATGGAAGACTATATTGGAAGGAAACTCAGACCCAAATAGGAAGACACATATAGGATAAGACTTTTTTTAATCTTTTGTTTCAAGTATCTTTGAACATGGAAATGCATTTACTTTGGAATGGATGGAGTTGAAAATAATTTTATAGAGGTTATCATTCTCTAGCAATACAAGACCAAGCAAATACAACTTCAACCTATATGAAGATTGTCAAACCTTATGCTATTTCATGGAGCTGCTAAACACCAAATAACATGTAGGGTATCAAGAACTCATACACTTAGTATGTTTTCTATATCATTTCTATCCTCAATAGGGACTAGATAGTAAGTTTGCCTTATTTTTTTTCTTGAAGTCCATGGTAGTATTTTCTTTTGGTGAAACAAAGTTTCTCTTCATGGTACTATGCCTAGATGGATAACCTTTACTAGGTATCTTTGAACTATGCTTTATTCAAAACCAATGATGGTGTTATTGACCCCAACCAGACTTTCTCTACACTAATGTGTTTCATGCAAATGGATCCCCCTTTCTTTGCAATTGTGGTAATGTTTAGGTGACAATGCTTCTTGGAAAAAAAATATGTCATTATTATATTGATAAAAAGTTTTGGATGGTTTGATTGTCAAGTATAGTACTATAAAGTTAAGAGACAAAATTCTTATCAAACTAAATGTGGTATAGGTTTTAAAGTCATAAATCATGGAATGAGTGTCTAAAAGACATTAATGCACAGTGAGTAGAAATAGATCTTGAAGACCTTAGAAGGTAAAATACAAAACAATTAAAGGCTATGAGATTGTCACAATGAGGATAGTCACATATTATCTTTTATTGTTGCCATCAAATGCAGTGGTTTGTTTGAAATTGCATCAGTGGGAACATGCCTACCTAAGGATGATGGTGTCATCAATGGAATCTTATTGTTAGCTTGGAAGGCTATGTGTTAGATCTACCAATCTACTCATTATGGAGATTTTTGCTATATCATCAATGACCTTCCCATAGGAGATTACTTTTCAAACCTTATTTTGCAGAGATAGTATTTACCAATGGGCCACCTAGAATAAATGTTTTTATGTGTTCATATGAGATCATAAAATCTTGTTAGAATTAGATATATATGCATATATAGGTTCAAATAGTCCACTTGTTTTGACGAATACAAAGGCAATGATTGCTAAAGATAGAATATTAAAAATAAGAGTACAGAAAATTGTACAAGAATCGCCATTTCAGCAATGGAAAATTGTTAAGAAGCTTGAGATAAAATAGTGAGTTGAAGGTGTTCATCATGTTCTTGGACTTGCTAGAGAAAAAATTCACATAATGAGTAAAGTATGGAAATTGTTGCAAATTGAGAGAAATTCTAGAGAAATTTGTTTTGCCAATTTTAATGAACATAGCAGTAGCTCTCACTGCAACATTTGTGTGATGGTTTAGTGAGTTGTTGCTTGTTGATCTAGTGGGAAGTGAGAGAGAGAACACATATTCCTTATAGAAACTCCAACTTCACAAGAACACATATTCCTTATAGGAACTCCAACATCACAAGAACAATAATAATTTCAAGTTGTGGCATGCTCAAATGAGTTACTTAATAAATTTCCCATGTATAAAAAACAAAAAAAATATGAGCTGCATAAACTTAAATATGTTTATCAAATGCATGAAAATATTGATCAAATATTATCACTAGTATAGTACTAGTGGTGCTAAATCAATTAATACTAAAAGGTTTCCCAAGACAGTTTCAAAAGGAATCCCAAAAAAATGAGTCTACAAAAAAACTTCAATAGATGTGCAACCCTTTGGTCTATTATTTCAAGATAATAAATTGTCTAAATACCCTTACTATCAGAAAGGTTTCTTGCATGTAATACCAATAAGACAAAAAGGAGGCATCTACAAAACCTATGGTTAAGGTAGATATATAAAATATCAATAACACCTCTCCTTTGTTATCTTTAGCCAACATGGGAATAATCATCTATGATAATGGGTAATCATGTAATGTACAATGGACTACCTCAGCTATGTGCATAACAAAAATGATCAAGAATTTGAGCAATGGTCTTGCAAATTATATAAGGTATCAAAATGTTTTAGTATAAAACACAATTGGATGGGATCATTCATTTTGGTAAAACTGGCTATAGCTATGAACATTTCTAAGGATTTGTTAGAAGATGGTATTCATGGAATGAACCCTATCAAGGAAGGTTCAAAAAGTGCAAAGTTTAACCACAACAAATATTGTGCTAGTCTATCTAATTCTGTTATTCCTGATGTTACATAATTCTATAACTCTAATAATAGTATGAATTTTCCCACTAACGGGCAAAATATAAATAAACTATGAATGTTGTTACATGTGTTTCATCAAGTGTTTAACTACTTAATGCACTAAGACCTATTTTAAAGGTACCAAAGAATAGTGTTTGGGGTGAAATGTTATTTCACAGAGGCATATTTGGTGCAAAACTAGGAACCAAAATTGATGGGGACACAACCTAAGAGCATAATGGAAACAACAAAAAAGGGAAATTATATTAACTGAGAAAATAAGCTAGTACAACCAGTACAAAAAAATAAACTTCAAAACATGCCCTAAGGGCTTACAATAGCATAAATCTGGAGATAATTTCTCCTTTTAGTACCTCCTCCCAAACTCCACTCCGAACTGCCTTTTACAATGCCAAAAATCTCCTTAAATAGACCCCAGAGGGTTAAGGACTAGGAGTACATTCTAGAAAGTGCTAGTAGGTATCCACCAACCAAATGGAAGGTTCCAGAAGCATCGTTAGAAGTCGGTGCAAATCTAGAAGAATCCAAAAACGGTAACCAAACTTTTGGGAGGCATAACTTTTGAACCGTAGCTTCGATTGATGAACCGTTTACATTTTTGGAAAGCTCTCAAAGTGCTCTATAGCCCTATGGACAGGCTCTTCTCGTCCCCCATTTTTTGGCCCTTTTTGAGGTCATTTAATGCCCCTAACCTGACTTTGAAGCATTCTTAGGAGGTCTCCAAAACTCAAAAAACTGTAATAACTTTCAAACCGTGGGGCCTTTTAACCTGATTCTTTTTCTGGAATGTTCTAAATCACAATTACATTCATCTGGCCAATTCACACCTTCTAGGTCACCAAAATGATGGCCAAATTGCATGCTCCTATTTTTTCAGGATTTTCAAACACATTGATAGTGGAACTGAGAGAGTTGGAACCTTTATTTGACCCAAATGGGTATCCAAAAATGTAAAGACATGAAATAGAAACTAAGTCTAAGTACTTTTTTTTTTTTGGGTGACACAGGATTGCCCTTATACCTCTGGATGCTCCTGCATCAGACACCCAAGGTAGATTAAAAAGTGACCCTGTCACTTTATGGATGGTAGAGGAAATCCCAAATGGGAAACCTCAGCTGCTAAAATCCAAGTTGAGTCCTCGATTGGCCATCCTTTCCATTTGACCAAATACTCTTCATACTACCTGTTTCTGGTACTCCTACCCACACGATGATCTAGAATGTCTTCTATCTCCTCCTTCTTAGAAGTAGGAATTGGACATGGCTCTAACACCAGCTCCTCATCTGCACCATCATCATGATACTCTGTTAAATCTGCAATGTTGAAAATGGGAGAAATCTGAATACCATCTGGAAGCTCCACTTCATATACATTTCCTGAGTCATGTTTCTTCAAAATTTTGCAGGGGCCAAATTTCTTCATTTTCAGCTTGTTGTAAGTACCGGCTGGAAATATTTCTTTTCGTAAGTGTACCATGACTAAATGTCCTACTTGGAATTCCTTATGTCTTCTCCTTTGATCAGCCCTAGCTTTATACTCTTGATTTATCTTGGTTATGTGTGCCTGAACCTCCTCATGTAGATGCTTGATATGTTCAGCAAATTCCTTAGCTTTAGCACTTGTCCTCTCCCCTTGTTCTATCTTCCTCAGCTCTGGTGCAGTCCTTGGGCTATTCCCATATACAATTTGGAATGGTGATTTTCCAGTACTCCTATTTATAGAGTTATTATAAGAAAATTCTGCCTGTGGTAGAATCAAATCCCATCCCTTGGGCTTATCCCCGACTAAACATCTCAGCAAATTTCCTAGACTTCTGTTTACCACTTCTGTTTGGCCATTAGTCTACGGGTGATGCGTGGAACTGAATTTCAAGTCTGTTCTCAACTTTTTCCACAATGTCCTCCAGAAATACCCCACAAATTTAGTGTCTCTGTCAGAAACTATACTCCTTGGAAGACCATGTAGTCTTACCACCTCTTTGAAAAATAAGTCTGCAATATGGACAACATCATGAGTTTTGTGGCATGGAATGAAATGTGCCATTTTGAAGAACCTATCAACCACCATGAATACTGAGTCATTACCCCTTTGTGTCCTTGGCAATCCAAGAACAAAATCCATACTTGTGTCCTCCCATGGCCTTGATGGAACAGGCAATGGCTGATATAGACCAGTATTATGACTAAACCCCTTGGCAACTTGACAAACTTGGCAACTTTGTACGAACTTCTTCACATCCTGTGAAATTTGAGGCCAAAAATAATGTTCTCTAAGAATGGCAATGGTCTTATCTTGACCAAAATGTCCTACCATCCCTCCACTGTGTTTCTCCTTAATCAAATTTTCCCTCATGGAACTCCTTGGAATGCACAATTGACTACCTTTGAACAACATGCCATCCTGAATCAAATAGTCTAACCACTTGGTTCTATCTATAGCAACAGGCTCTTTACAAGCTTTCCATGCTTCAGCAAAATCAGGATCCTCGGGGTACAAATTCTTGAGTTCATCAAACCCAACTACTTCAACCTACATTACTGTAAGCAACAACTGTCTCCTACTTAGTGTATCTGCAACCCTGTTAGATTTTCCACTTCTATGCTTCAACACAAATGTATAGCTCTACAAGAACTCTACCCACTTCATATGCCTCTGATTCAATTTACCTTGGCTATTTAGGTACTGTAATGCCTGATGATCAGTATACAAAACAAATTCCTTTGGCAATAAATAATGCCTCCATTTCTTTAAGGCCTAAACTATTGCATAGAACTCTTGATCATAAACATAATACTTCTTCTTTGCATCATTCAATTTTTCACTAAAATATGCAATAGGCTTACCTTCTTGGCTTAATACAGCCCCAATAGTGCTGCCACTAGCATCACAATCCACCTGGAAAACCTTTCTAAAATTTGGAAGTGCCAACACAGGCTGTTTTGTCACCTTCTTCTTCAACAATTCAAAACTTCTCGTAGCTGCTGCAGTCCATTTGAACTCTTTTCTATCCCCTCTTATTGTATTAGTTAGGGGTGCACATATGCCACTGAAATTCTTAATAAACTTCCTGTAAAAACTAACCAGACCATGAAATGATCTTACCTCAGTAGCAGACCTTGGAGTAGCCCATTCCAAGATGGCTTTTACCTTCTCTGGACCCATTTTAAGACCTTCAGGTGATATAACAAACCCCAAATAGACTAACTCCCTTTTTGCAAAGATACACTTCTTTAGATTAATTATCAGTTTCTCTTCCCTTAGCCTTTCAAGGACACTACGAATATGCAATAAATGTTCTTCCAAAGTCTTGCTGAAAATTAAAATATCATCCAAATAGACAATAACAAATTTTCCCAAGAACTTCTTAAGTACCTCATTCATGAGCCGCATGAAGGTGCTTGGGGCATTCGTTAATCCAAAGGGCATGACTAACCACTCATAAAGACCCTCCTTGGTCTTGAAGGCTATTTTCCACTCATCTCCTTCTTGAATCCGTATCTGGTGATAACCACTCTTCAAATCTATCTTTGTGAAGTAATGATCTCCACTCAAGCAGTCCATAAGGTCATCCATCCTTGGCAAAGGAAACCGGTACTTGATGGTTATCCTATTTATAGCTCGAGAACCTAAACACATCCTCCACTCTCCATCCTTCTTTGGTGCAAGTACTGCAGTTACTGCACATGGACTCAGGCTCTCTCGAATCAAGCCCTTCCTCAATAGCTCCTGAACCTGTCTATCTAGCTCCTGGAATCAGATGTATCTAATGACTGATTTGCCTTACTGGTGGCAATCCATCTAGAACATTATCAGAGATAATATCTCCAAATTCCCCTATTAAATCTAAAACTTCAAATGGTATTTCACTACTACCTTCTTTATCTTTCCTAGGAATCAAAGCATAGCACATATGCTGATGTTTCATGCCATCTAAAAAATTCCTTCCATCAACAAGACAAATCCTAGCACTGCTATATACCTTTTCACCTTCCTTTTTCATGGTCTTCAATTTGTGGCGAACTCCATCCTTTGTCAGAGAGTATGTGTTTGCATGTCCATCATGTATTGCATGTCTATCAAATTGCCATGGTCTACCCAAAAATAGATGGCAAACATCCATCAAAATAATGTCACAGAGAACTTCATCATCATAACTCCCAATTTTGAATTTTACTAAACATTGTTCACTTACCAGGACCTTATGATCATCTTTTACCCAAGAAATCTGATAGGGTTGGGGATGTTTCTCCCTCTTGAGCTTCAGCTTAGAGACATCTCTTCTGATACCAAGTTATCAGTGCTACCAGCATCAATGATCACATCACAACATTTATCCTCACACTTGCATCTGGTATGGAACAAACTCCTCCATTGTCCTGGTTCATTCTCACCACTTAGTAGGACACTTTCATTTACCAAGGTCTCTCCTCTTTCTGCATCCTCTGAATGTGATGATTGTGCATCCTCATCCACATGAGCAACCCTAGCTTGGCCCTTAGCTCTCCTATCTGTCCTTCCTTGTTGTTGAGGGCATTCAAAGGCACGATGACCTTCTTCATTGCAATGGAAATAGGTACCACAGAAGCCTCCTCTTCCTTGTCCATGTCCTCTACCTCTTTCTCTCTAGTTTCCAAAGTCTTGGTCACAGGAGCGGTTGAAACCCTCATTCCTCTGGTTCCTGCTAGTACCCTCATCTTCATTTTTCTTTTGGGTTTCATTGCAGCCTCCAGATGATCTACCGCTTCCCCTTCCTCCTTGACCACACCCTCTTTGTCTTCCTTCAAACCTTTTATTCAACTTCTCTTCAACTTGTAGGGCAAACTGGTATGCCTCTTCAACGCTGGTCATTCTTACCAGACTTAATTCCTCCTAGATGCTTGGTCGCAACCCATTGATATAACGAGCAACCTTCTCCTTATTTTCTTCTGCATGCCCTGCTCTAATCAAGAGTCAGTAAAACTCCTCTGTATAGTCTTGGACTAATCTTCCTGCTTGCTTTAACACATGCATCTTCTTAAACATATCCAACTCGTAGTCCATAGGAATGAACTGCTTCTTCAATTTGTCCACCATGCAATCCCATCTTGTGATCTTCTCCTTTCCTCTTCTATTTCTTTCCAATTGAACCTCTTGCCACCAGATTTTGGCATGGCCTTTCAGTTTGGCCTTTGTAAACTTAACCCTATCTAGGTCCCTGATATCCTCATACTCAACGTATTCTTCCAGTTCATTGATCCAATCGATCAACTCATCTGGTTTCAAATTTCTTGAAAATACACCCACTTCAATTGTAGGTCTTTTCCCAAACTTAGTAATGGCCCTAAAAATCCTTTCCTCTACAGGATTTAGAACTTCCCCGTCAACTTCCTCTTTTGGTCCCATTACTTCTTCTTCATTGTCATCCTCACTGTTGTCACCTGCGGCAACATTTGCTCCTCTATGAAGCTCCTCTTGCAATGCTTGTACCTGCCTCTGGAGGGCTCTAACCTCCTTGGGATTAATAGCTTTGGCCCTTCCACCACGCTCTCTTCATGGAGACATCTTCTAACTCGAACCCACAACCACACAGTCCTGGTGCAAACTGCCTCACAGTCGGTGCTTTGTCTACACACTCAGGAAAACCCGCTCTGATACCACTTGATGGGGACACAACCCAAGAATAGAATGGAAACAACAGAAAAGGGAAATTATATTAACTGAGAAAATAAGCTAGTACAACTAGTACAGGAAAATAAACTTCAAAACATGCCCTAAGGGCTTACAATAGCATAAATTTGGAGATAATTTCTCCTTTTAGTACCTCCTCCCAAACTCCACTCCGAACTGCCTTTTACAATGCCAAAAATCTCCTTAAATAGACCCCAGAGGGTTAAGGACTAGGAGTACATTCTAGAAAGTGCTAGTAGGCATCCACTGACCAAATAGAAGGTTCCAGAAGCGTCGTTAGAAGTCGGTGCAAATCTAAAAGAATCCAAAAATGGTAACCAAACTTCTAGGAGGCATAACTTTTGAACCATAGCTCCGATTGACGAACTGTTTACATTTTCAGAAAGCTCTCAAAGTGATCTATAGCCCTATGGACTAGCTTTGCTCATCCCCCATTTTTTGGCCCTTTTTGAGGTCATTTAATGCCCCTAACTTGACTTTGAAGCATTCTTAGGAGGTCTCCAAAACTCAAAAAACTACAATAACTTTCAAACTGTGGGGCCTTTTGACCTGATTCTTTTTCTGGAATGCTCTAAATCATAATTAAATTCATCTGGCCAATTCACACCTTCTAGGTCACCAAAATGATGGCCAAATTGCATGCTCCTATTTTTTTGAGATTTTCAAACACACTGATAGTGGAACTGAGAGAGTTGGAACCTTTATTTGACCCAAATGGGTATCCAAAAATGTAAAGACATGAAATAGAAACTAAGTCTAAGTACATTTTTTTTTTTTGGTGACACAGGATTGCCCTTATACCTCTGGATGCTCCTGCATCAAAAATCTTGAAGTTTCTCCTTGTTCATATTATCATTTTGAGGACTTATATAAGAAATAATATTTATCCATAATAATAGCAACTGAAGGGTGTTTTTCTTCCTAAGACCAAGTGTGAAGATCATTCAGATCAAAATGGATGGTCATAGGACAACAATAGAGGACAATGAGACACTTGATGTAGACCAATTAGTATTATAGCCAAGGGAGAATTTTAGAATTGACAAAGTGGATAATCTGTCACCAAAGAAATGGTCAGTTTCTAATATAGATTAAATATTATTAACATGGTGATTTTTTACAAAATGATAATTATTTGAGACAAGAATAGTGCTTTAAAATGATGGAACATTAATCAGTACTCCTAAAAGAAAGACACTGCTATTGAAATTAAGAGCAACAAACTGGGATATGCAAGACAAAGTAGAGGCATCCATCAAAGTAGTGATGGAGGACACCATTATGAGGACATGAAAAAATAGAGGTCTATTATGTAATAGAAAAAGATGCACTAAGAAGACTAATGTCTCAAATCTTCCATGAGCTCAAAGGGGATTGTCATGATGTGACAGACCTATGAGGTCCTTCTAATAGTATTGAAGACTAGTATCGTGAGCATGCAAAGGTTCTAAAAGGGATGTATAAATAACAATGATGAACAAATGATAACTACACTATTATGATAGTGTTGAAGGTATGTTAACAGTATGAATAAACTTTAATCCAAATCAATTATGTAGTAGCATGTAAAGGATAATGGTTAGTGAAGCATCAAGGTAGTTATTTAAAGTAGTAGACATGAATGACTAGAAAAGATGGCAGCATTGTTCTTAATAACCATATGCAGTCTTAAAGTGGTTCATTGGGAAGACTATCAAACGTAAAACCACTATAAGGGAGTAGCCAACAAGAAGTCATGAAGGACTGCTAGAGCACAACACAAATAGAAAGCACCATGCAAGTGAGGAGCGATGGTTGTGAAAGGAACAAATATTCAAAGCTATGAGCAAAATTTAAGAGCCCTGTCATTTTTTTCAATCAAGGTAACAACCAAGAAACAAATTTTCTTAAGAACAAGATGGATCAAGTGAACATCATGCCAAAACACTAATTTGTGAATGCTAGAGGAGCAACAAGTTGGAGGACAACACAAAAAACAATGTTTATGATAGTCATATCTCAAAATGAGGATCACCTATAGGCCAAATAATCAAAGGAAGAGAGGATCATTACATGATAGTCATCTCAACACAAGCTTGACCTATAAGGCAAAATAGTCATAAAGGTGGAAAAGATTATCAATTATTGATAATGGTAACTATCTAATTAGTACTAGCACATGAAATCTATAAGGAGTATTCATTATGCTTTAATACCATGAAACAATATAGAAAAATAAGTGACCAACTTTTGTAATATGATGCATCAATGTACAATAGTGGAAAGCACCATGATTGAGTGTCAGTGAAGGAGATCATTCAATAGGTAGATAACAACCTATTGAGGTTTTATATGTGCTTTGAAAAGGTAAAAGAGAATAATCAACTGACATCCCCCAAAAAGAGGATTTGTGACAATGGTAGATCATGTTTAGGGGATGTGGCAGACTTACAAGTAGTGGTGCCATTGAAAGTGCATAGTATATGATTTAATGTTAATATAAGAAAGAGTTGGTTTTTACTACCTACAAGTTAGGTTTGTTATTAAATGAAGTTGAGTGAAATCTTCTAAGGACAATTTTAGGATGCAAATATCAAGACTCGGGAAAAAAGTATGTGATGAAAGTCCTAGAAATAGTAGAGAATGTAGAACCTCTAGATAATCACCATAAAGAACATATTACAAACCATAAAGAGTGATTCAGTTACAGGTCAAAGCATTATACAATAAAATGAAGATATTTGACATGCCTAGTTGACATGTGACAATTAAGAATATGATATATGAAGGTATCATGAGAAACAGCCTTGAAGGAAACACTGACCTAATAAGGGTGACAGTCATGGTATTATATCTTTGTTTGGCCTTTTCCAAAGATTAATGACAATACAAAGAATATACCAAACCCAATAAACAACAATGTTAGAGCTAATCATATAAATAGGATCTCCCTTGAAAATGAGACAGTCAATGCTTATATGACATTAAATTAAGTAGAAGATATGCTTATAGAATTATGTTCACAACTTTACACTGTAGTATTTCTAGCTTTCATACATTCTTCTTCCATTCAACCATATTAGGACCACAAATGGAGAAAGAAAAATTATTCAGGAGACCAAAAATAGAGTAAAAATGTAAAACATTGATGCTTTGATTGAGGAGTTCAACCTTCTTAATGTAGATATATTCCTATTTATAAGAGGTTTATAACTAAAGTGGAGCAATTTGACACAAATCTAGGTCACCAACATTAGTGGTCTACTCTCATAACACATATAAATATGTACAAATAAAAGGTAAAGCAAAGAAACAATTGGAACTCTATAATGGGCCTCCCTATTCCACACTAAGTAATATGAGTTCTATATATGATTATATGTCGTCGAGTTGGGTACAAAACAAATTTAAAGAACTTTGTATAGATCTTAATAGATCATAGTACTATTTCAAAAAATTGAACATCCAATTCTTCATTCAATCAAAGGAAAGTCTCTGTCAAATAGCTACCAACATCTTGCAAATGAAAAAATTGATATCAAGTCTCAAAGAGTTTAATGGTTGTAGTTTTGACCTGTTATAGATATAGATGTTTATTTTCCCTTTGTCAATCTAGGGTTATTGTCCCACTGATTTCCAAATGTCTATGCCAAGGAAAATATGTAGCTTCCTACCTACGTTTTACCTTTAGATAGACTGACTCCCATAGAGTATACATAATCACCAAAATCTTAAAATCTTTGATACCATCATAAATTATTAGCTTGAACTTTTGTCTAACCCATAATCTAGATACACTTATCATATCTAACTGCCAAATTCTAAAAATCTTTAATACTCTCATGAATTGTTAGTTTGAACATTTGGCTAACCTATAGTCTGTGGGCATTGAGGTCCAAAGATGGGGAGCTTTGAGAGAATCAAGAGCAAGGAAGGCATAGAGTAAATCCACCCAATTAGTTTTCTAGCCTCTAAAGCCCTCTAAACATCCATAACTAGCAATCTAATCTCTTTTTCCTTCCTCTCAACCCCATTTCAACTTGTTCTCTACAAGGAGTTCAAAGAAGCCTCTTGTTGCTTTTCTTGCATTCTCCACCACATCTAAAGGAATACCATGATTCACCACCTGCAAGAAAACAATCACACATGAATAATTCTAAACCAAGAAATTATTCATGGCTTAAAACTTGTTGGGAAAACCCTATTTCTATATATATCACCTGGAAGAAATCCCATGAAATCACGCTAATTTAAAATCCTATGAAATCACCAGTAAACATACACTCTATTATGTGTTTGCCATCTTGCTCAAGCATTGACTTTATCAAAATTTTGGTAGTCAAAATTCTATTATGACCCAAGTTGGTCAAAATTTTGACCAACTTGGGATGGGCAAATTGATGTTGGTCAAAATTTTGACCAAAGTGAGGAAATAAATTTTTTTGTGACCAACACAAAAATGAAAACAAAAAAATAAGGAGGACTTACAGCTTTGGTCAAAAAAATTGGTAGAAAAATGGGTGCAAATGTACTAGTGATATCCAATGTTGTGTCATTTGAATTTTTCTCTCTCTTAAATTATCATAAAAGACCTTGAAACAATATTGGACAAATGCAAATGAATGAAGTTTATTATCACTCATATAGAAATGGTACTCTCTCAATATTTTTTGATCCTCCTCTGTACTATTAGTTGCATGCCTATAAAAAATATGAACAAAAATTGCTACTTGCATTGAATTGTAATATTGTGTTTGTACCTATTCTTCGGGTGTAAGTGTCTAATTCTCTATAAAGTCAACAACTTAAAGTATAGTACCAATTGGAAACATATTCTTACATATGAAAAATTATACATCAAGCCATTGAGCATATTGAGAGTGTTTAACATATTTTGGTATGATCACACTCTTAAACTCATCCATAAATGCATGACAACTAACTTTATCTATAACTAGGTCACACCTTCTTCCAAACTTCCCATCCTACAATAGATATTCAATAGTTTTGAATCTTTTTACATCAACTAATTGTTGTCCAAAAGTAGTCAAAGATTTTTCATGCAAACATTCATCTAACAAAAAAAGATTGCCACACATATCACATGTACCAGAAAAACATGCATTGAAAAGAAAATATTGGTCATTAGGTGGCTTACAAAACAAACCTGATATGAAATCCTTTATAGTTTGAGGTAGTATTTTTATACCACATTCCTGCAAATTTTTTTTACTATGTATGGTACTACATATAGATCAAAATACATCACAATAGTAACAAAATTAAACATAAGTTTTACAACAACATGTGATTATTTCCTTGTTAATCCTTATATACCATGGTTTACACATTTCAAAAGATCTTTAACCAATGGTAAGGGTTAACATCTTATCATCTAATTTTTTATTGAATAATTCAATTTGAGTCATGTCCAAAAGGTGTTTAGGATGTGGATCATGTATTTCTGAGCTAAATCTCAATTTAAGAACATCTCTTGAATTAGGTGATAGTCTTTTATTTATCATGCCAAAAAAATTTAACCAAACTTTTCACTTCACTAGTAAGTTTCATATTAGATCTCGGGAGTCTACCACTAGATGTCCACAAACTATTTGTTCGATCACATTCAAGGTTAACCCTTCTCTTTACAACTCTTCCTAAATTTTAATGACTCACATTAATATATCCACTCATGTTAGTAATCAATGTTTGGGTAGTAGTTGCATATTTATTAACTAAAGTTGTTATTATTGCTCATCATGTTGCATTCATATCTTTAGAGGGACTTCTCTTCCCAATAATATTAAAGGAACTGGCAATAGTGGATACAACTTGTTTTAAAGACTCATTTTTATTCTTGGGTTTTGTATACATTCCTAACCTTTTCATTAATTTTTGCATTTTGTACATTTTAATTAGTTGCAGCATCAACTGACATTGAAACCCAAATTTCTTATTAAAAAAAATGTCTATATAATATATTAACACATGTCCTAATCTATCTCCATGAAACCAATCCATGAAGATTATCTAGCAAATCACTAGAAAAATGAAAATTATGGTCATGCACTTCAGTATCATTCAGACATGTTTGTTGAGCACTTGGTGTTTCCATGTCTACATTCATATAATTCTTATTTTCAATTGGCATATCATTTTAAATGTTATTTAGAATTTGAATCTCATTTTCATTTTTTTGTGGTATTTCTTTTGAGGCTTGCATTTTCATTGGAATTTGTTGTGCATGATCATTTGACAATTTATTCTCATGAAGAAAACTTAAATTGTTTAAATTATAACCTACTTCTACAAAATCAACAAGTTCATCATGAGAAAAAAACTTGAGGTTTTGGAGACACACCTATATTGAATGTTTGATTAGAATGTGCATCTAAATCTCCTTGTATTGGGTTCTCTTTGTTAGGATAATCCACGGACAGAAATAAAAACTACATGCAAATATAACCAATAATAGAAAATAATAGAACACACAGAAATGAACACAAGGCACCAAGATTTAACGTGGTTCACCCAATCCCTGGGCTACATCCACCAAACAGCAAGTCTGATCTTATTACAATCCAGTGATTACAACCTGATTACAATCTGTAATCCCTTATAACTCAATACCGCCGCAAGAACCAATTTCGTATCACCACATTATGAAAAATACCCAACCCTAAGCCCTTTTATACAAGTATTAAACCACTTTAGGGTTATAACATGTCGGCCATATGTTGGCCATAATATGTCGGCTACCATGTCGGCTACTGCCCAAATTTATTTATTTATTTATGAAGTATGTACAGTACTTTCCTGATCAGTCACCACAATCTAACAATCTCCCACTTGGGGACTGATCAGGCTCCACACTAAACAACAATCTCCCACTTGGAGACTGATCTTGTAGCAATACCACTACCACATGGGGCTCCCACTGGATCAAACCATCCTAGACTCTACTGTTCTTTTATTCATGTTTAGTCTAAAAGACCAACCGAAGCTGAAGAGGAGTTCAACTTCTCCCTTGTTACAACCTTTGTCAACATATCTGTTGGATTGTCATTGGTATGTATCTTCTCCAGCTTTAACTATCCATCCTCCAAAACTGACTGAATGAAATGGTACCGCAACTGTATGTGTTTGGTCTTAGAATGCAGAGCTGAATTCTTAGCAAGATGAATGGCACTCTGACTATCTGTGAACAAATAATTATCCTTCTGAGGATGTCCCAATTCTTTCAAGAAGAACTGAAGCCATATCATCTCTTTGGCTGCCTCTGTAGCAGCAACATACTCTGCCTCTGTAGTGGAGAGAGCATTAATCTTCTGTAACCTAGAAACCCAGCTCACGGCTGGCCCACCAACAGTAAAGACATAACCTGTAGTACTCCGCCTGGTATCAATATCCCCAGCCAAATCTGAGTCAACATAGCCCTGTAAATCAATAGTATAGCCCCCAAAGTGTAAACACTTATTGGATGTTCCTCTCAAATATCTGAGAATCCACTTGACAGCATTCCAATGCTCAAATCCTGGATGACTCATATACCTGCTAACAACGCCCACTGCATGTGCAATATCTGGCCTAGTGCATACCATAGCATACATCAAACTTCCTACAGCTGAAGCATAGGGTACCTTGGACATCTTATCCTCCTCTTCCTATGTCTTGGGACACATCTCCTTAGTCAATTTCAAATGACCAAGTAAAGGTGTGCTGACAGCTTCAACATTCTCCATAGAGAAACGTTGCAACACCTTCTCAACATAATCAGCTTGAGATAGCGTCAATGTTCTGTTCTTCCTATCTCTACAAATCTTCATACCAAGGATTTGTTTTTCTGCCCCCAAATCCTTCATAGCAAATGCATGTGCTAATTGGCATTTCAGCCCCTTAATATGATCCATGTTAGACCCAGCTACAAGCATATCATCAACATATAAACATAAAATAATGTAGCTATCATCATCCAACCTCTTAAAATAAACACAGTAATCTGAATGACACCTATTATATCCATGCTTATGCATAAAACTGTCAAATTTCAGATACCATTGCTGAGGTGCTTACTTCAAGCCATATAAACTTTTCTTCAATTTGCACACTAAGTTCTCCTTACCTTTGACCTCAAAACCTTGTGGCTGAGCCATATATATTTCTTCATCCAAATCACCATGAAGAAAGGATATTTTAACATCCATTTGCTCTAAATGCAAATCTTCAGTAGCCACAAGACTTAAAACAATACGAATAGAAGTCATTTTAACAACAGGAGAAAATATCTCATCAAAATCAATTCCCTTTTTCTGTGCAAATCCTTTTACAACTAAACTGGCCTTAAATATTTTCTTACCTCCTTCCTCTTCTTTCAACCTGTAAACCCATTTATTCTGTAAAGCCTTTTTACCTGTAGGCAACTTGCACAAATCCCATGTCTTATTTTTCAGCAAAGAGTCCATTTCATCTTTCATTGCAGACTCCCACTGAATCTTAGTATCCACCTGCACAGCTTCATCATAACTTTCAGGTTCACCAGCATCAGTAAGTAAAATAGAATACAAAGAGGGAGAAAACCTTTGTGGAGCTCTAATTTGCCTTGTTGACCGTCTAACGTTCACTGGTGTGTGTGGTATTTTTTGTTGCAATTGTTGCACATCATGAGGAATGGCTGGAACATCAGCTTTTGGAGTATCATCCAGCACTACATAATCATCTTCTTTCTTCTCATGTTGTTGCAACAGATCTTTGTACAACACTTTCTCATTGAATATGACATCCCGACTTCTAATAATTTTAAGATTTTCAAAATCCCAAAGCCTATAACCAAATTCATTAATGCCATATCCAACAAAGACACATTTCTTTGATTTAGCTTCTAGCTTGGTTCTATTTTCAGAGTCTATATGAGCAAAAGCTTCACAACCGAAGGTCTTGAGAAAAGAATAACTCACCTTCTTACTAGTCCATGCTTCCTCTGGAATACCACAGCCCAAAGGAGTAGAGGGACCTCTATTAATCAAATATACTGTAGTATTGATAGCCTCCACTCACATGTGTAAGGGCAACCCAACATGCAACCTCATGCTCCTTGCGCGCTCCATTATAGTCCTGTTCATGCATTCAGCCACTCCATTTTCCTATGGAGTCCTTGGAATAGTTTTTTGTCTACGAATACCATTAGTGGAGCAATAATCTTCAAATTCATGACTGCAATACTCACCACCATTATCAGATCTGAGACATTTTAATTTCTTACCAGTCTCATTTTCAACCAAGCATTTCCATTTCTTAAAAGTTTGAAATACATCAGATTTTTGTCTAAGGAAATAAACCCATACTTTTCTAGTTGCGTCATCAATAAATGTAACATAATAATGAGAGCCACCAAGGGAAGATACTTGGGCTAGTCCCCATACATCTGTATGCACAAGCTCTAATTTCTCCTTTTTGTTTTCCTTCCCTGTCTTTACAAAACTCACTCTCTTTTGTTTTCCATACACACAACTTTCACAGAAATCCATATTCACACATTTTAGACCTAGTAAAACTTTCCTTGAATGAAGTACTTTCATACCTTTCTCACTCATGTGCCCAAGTCTATTGTGCCACAACGCTGTATCAGAATCTACAGCAGCTATTTGCTCTCCCTACTCAACTGCAGTAATTGTTCCTGAACATTCATTTTTCTCTGAAATAATCAAAGTAGAAGGAACAATATGACCTATACAAAGATATAAGGTGCCTACTTTCACACCTTTTGCTACTACAAGGGAACCTTTTGAAACCTTCCAATTTTTATCATTAAAAGTAACTACACAACCCTCATCACCGAGTTGCCCTGCTGAAATTAAATTCCTACTCAGCTTTGGAACATGTCTTACCTCATGTAGTAGCCAATGATTCCCATTCTGCAACTTAATCTTAATTTTTCCCTTTCCAACAATCTGATAGGGTTCATTATCCCCCAAATAAACAAGCCCAAAATCCCCTCGGACATAATCAATGAAATAACCTCTATGAGGTGTAGCATGAAAAGAAGCACCAAAATCTAAAACCCATGAATCATCGACACTCTCTAAAGACAAAAACAAAACATCCTCTTCGGATTTGTTACTTACCACATTTGCCTCTTTGTCTCCATCTGATTTATCTCCTTCATTTTTCTTTCGATTCCAACAATCTTTCTTTTTGTGCCTTGGTTTCCCACAGTACCAGCAATCATTTGGTCCTCTCGATTGAGACCTCCTCCCCTTTGACTTTCCTCTTGATTTCCCACGATTTCCAGAGTTACTTCCTCTTTCAGTCGTTCTGCCCCTGCTTTGTGCATTTAAAGCACTTCCTGATATAGATCCACTTGAGGATTTTCTACGAGTTTCCTCACTTAAAATAACACTGATCACATCATCATATTTTAGGGTACTAGATCCAGGAACAAAATTACTCACCGCCATTACCAAGCCATTCCAGCTTTCAGGCAAAGAACACAAAATCAAGAGAGCCCTAATTTATTCATCAAAATTGATACCCACAGAAGATAATTGACTAGTAATAGTATTAAACTCATTTAAATGATCTACAACAGATCCACCTTCTGCCATTTTCATATTAAATAAATGCTTCATGAGAAATACCTTATTTGAAGCGGAGGGCTTTTCATACAATGTCGCTAGGTTTTTCATCAAATCTTCGATCGTCTTTGCTTTTGTAATATTAAATGCCACAGATGGTGCCAAGCATAACTGAATGCTTCCGAGTGCCTTTCTGTCCAAAAGATCACATTCAACCTCTGACATAGTTCCCTGATTCTTGGCTTTTCCTTCCAATGACTTCCATAAATCCTTTTGATATAAATAGTCTTCCATTTGCATCTTCCATAACTGGAAGTTCTGCCCATTAAACCTGTCAACCCTCAACTTACCCTCATCTGCCATCGCTCCCACTCAACTGTGAGACTCCCACTTAACCGTGAGACTTTCCTGCAGAGGATAACTGAAAGACAACTAGGCTCTGATACCACTTGTTAGGATAAACCACGGACAGAAATAAAAACTACATGCAAATATAACCAATAACAGAAAATAATAGAACACACAGAAATGAACACAAGGCACCAAGATTTAACATGGTTCACCCAATCCCTGGGCTACGTCCACCAAATAGCAAGTCCGATCTTATTACAATCCAGTGATTACAACCTGATTACAATCCGTAATCCCTTACAGCTCAATACCGCCGCAAGAACCAATTTCGTATCACCACATTATGAAAAATACCCAACCCTAAGCCCTTTTATACAAGTATTAAACTGCTTTAGGGTTATAACATGTCGGCCATATGTCAGCCATAATATGTCCGCTACCATGTCGGCTACTGCCCAAATTTATTTATTTATTTATGAAGTATGTACAGTACTTTCCTGATTAGTCACCAAAATCTAACACTCTTCTTCAGCCTCTTTATCCATCATGGTATCCTCAATGTCTTTCTCTTTTGAAACAATATTTAAAATTGAAGACCCAACATTTCTCAACTCTCTAATTCTTTGTCTTCTCTCTCATTGATGTTGTGCTTCCATCTCTTTGTTTGTTGCAATCTCCTCATTTTTCAAATATTTTATTTTATTTTTTCTTCAATTTTTTGATCCCATGTTTGCACCAAGTTTGAATTCAAATCAATAGCTTGCAAATTGTAGAAGATGATAAGAAAACCTAATAATATGACTTGAATTCATTGTTGCAGCTCCAAACTATCAATCAATCATTGCAATGATTAATAAGTGTTTTTTGGGTCATCTTTTGGGGCCCAATAGGTACTTAAGAATTGGGTGCCCAATTTTTAAATAACTAGGTACCCGATTCTAAATTGAGTGCTTGATTTGTACAATGACTAAATTGGAATCGAGCACCTGATTTTTGAATTGAGAATCAAGTGCCTGATTCTAAAGCCATGTGTAGGAATTTCCCTTTGCCATTGCATTTTTCCTTGCAAAAAGGTGTGGTACAAGCTTGGTGGGACCAATCCTATGCCTTTATGTATCAAATTTTGACTAAGGCAATTATTCGACAATTTCAGGGATTGTCCTAATTTTTATACAATCTTCCTCATTTGGTTTTTTGATAAAACAAAAACTAATTATAGGTTATAGTGTTATGAATTTATTTTCTATTTTTGCATTATTTATTAATCAAAGGTGTCTCTTAAACATAAAATAGTGAGATTTACTAAAACTTTAATAACTTTATTTAATTTTTTATATTTCTTAAATTAATTTACATTTCATCAATCTGCACACAATTATTTTGAAGTTTAAAAAAATTGAAAAAGTTAAATTTTGATTAAATTATGGTGTCCATACATGAGAGGTTTTAGAAATTAGCTTAATCGTCAATAAAAAATTAATTTTAAAAAATCATTTAATTATTTAAAAAAATTATTCTCACCAATCTTTTGTGTGTCAAGTAACTTATTTTAAAAGGATTCACAAAAATTCATTTAGTTGTGTCAAATAATGGTGTTCGTACATGAGTGTGGTATGGTCCTGAAATATGCATTTTGAAAAAGTGATTTTTAAAGATCCATACCAAGAAAAATCTATCATATGGGCATACAAATAAATTACATATTCAAAAAGAAGATTCAGGGCACTACAATTTTTATTTCTAAAGTTTTTAATATTTAACTTCTAAATGTCTCAAATTTTGGCATCAATTGACAATATATTTCAAAAATAGGAAAAACTCTTTCACTTTTTGGCCAAAAGTGAGACCCAACTTCTTGCACTAACCCATTTATGAAGAGAAAGGGAGACATTTTTAGTGTTCAAAAATTTTATAGAGAAAGTGAAGGGGATTGTAGTTTTTTGCAAACAACTTGTTTATGGTGTAAGAACAAAATTATGAGTTAATCTCATTTTGTTTATATATTTGAAATGAAGAGAAACACATTTTTAGATCAAGGACAAAATGATAATTTGATGATTTCATTTATATATTTGTAATGAAGAGAAAAACATTTTTAGGTCTAATGGTTTGAATTTGTATTTATTTTTTTGAAAGTGATTTGTTGGTTATTCCAGTCATATTTGTAATATTGTTGTGTTCCCATTTATCATGGATTTTTGTGTTCTATGAATTAAGTTAGTTTTTTGCATCCATACATGCAAAAGAATGAATATTAAATCTCTCATTTGTTTCTCAGTAAATAGAAAGATTCATTAGATGGTATGTGTGTTGTATATTTAATTTTTTGTTTAAATTATTTAAATCAATATTCTCATTCATTTCATATTGATGAATAAATGTTAGTATGCCTTATGTTCCTTTGGTTAAATCCATAATAAAAACATTATTCGCTATAAATCAAAAGAATGGAGCTATACCTACATAGAAAAATTCAAAGAGAACTTGACATAATAATTGCAAGTGAATCAACTATTGGTGGTAGATTTTGTCTTCTAATTTGGGTATTTATGAGTCATTTTTTAAGGTATTTACAAGAAGACAAATAAGTTTACTAATAGATTTTTGGAAACATTACTGAGGATTGAAAAATTTAAATTATTGAAACAAAATTCATATAATGAGAAATAATGTTCCTACCACTTGAAACATATTCTATGCTCTCCAACCCAACTTGGGTTTTGAAAATACCTAGGAAGACATCAATAAAACATATAATAGAGGAGACAGAGAAAGGGGATTGGTTGATGAATACTTTGAATCTATCAAGAATATTTTTCTTTACGCCAAGATTCCTACAAGGAAACAAAAAACTAAGTCAACAAGAAAGCTTTCATTACCACCTAAACAAATTCCTTCCCCTGCATCCCCCTCACCTTTTTTTTTCAAGCCTTAATTATACTTAGGATTTTGTTACCCTCTCATTTCAATATTCAACCCCTGAGCATTCTACTACCTACAATGGGTTGAAATCAGCCATGGAATACTCAAGTTGGCCCCTTGAACCTAGGTGAAAACCTAAATGCCTTGCTTAAAGGAGCCTAGGAACTATTGAAAAGAGATTGGTTGAAGTGTGGAACCTATCATGGAACAATCACTATTTTCTCAATGGTGTCAAACTTGTTGGTGAGACAATTGATTTTTGGTTTGAATGCTATCATTTGTTTGATTAATGAAGAGGATTTGAAAAGATAAGATAAAAAGAGTACCTAAAGAAAGGTTGAGTTATTTTGTGTATAAAAGGAGCACTGAGACCAAGTAAGACATGGATGATATGATGTGTTCTTGATCTACTTAAGGCTAAAGTGAATGGTTGTTTTAGCTAATCCAAGAAGAAATGTTTTCATAAATAGCATCTGTCAAGCTTCATCGAGCAAACAGTGTAAGCCAAGAAAATTCTAGTTCGAGTTGAGCAAAAAGTTAGTATCTATCAAGCGTCAGTAAAATCTAGTAAGTGTTGAGAATTAGACCAATAATAGTGGTGATAGAGCTAAGAAGACATAGTTGATGCCAAGAAACCTAGTGTTGGGAAAGCATCAGAAGATTGTTATTGTCAAGTGAACAATGTTGATGTCAAGTGACAACAAAAAGTGTTAAATCAAATATTTCAGGAATTTGAGCTAACTAATTTGATTTCTTGAACTGTGTGAAGTGTGTGGAAGATAAGTGTGATGAGTTGGTGGCACAAAATTTAAGATAAACCATTTTGAGGTGAATTCAAAGAGGATTATAGAACAAGTTTCTAGAGGGACTAAAATGGAAAAGTGGGTAGATTCATTGAATCTTACCTAACCCTAAAATGGATGATTGTGCTTAAATGACAAAAGATTTAAATTCCCTATTTATAGAGATAGTAGGCCAGAAGTAAAGGTTGTCATGTGTGAGAACCTAAGGAAGACAAGAAGTCTAGGGTGTTGCTTCATATGATGGCCAAATAGAAGAGACTACAATTGGCATGCAAAAAAAGAAGGTTTAAGAGGATGAATGCTTGAACGGTGAACAAGTTGTCAAAGATGAAGAGTGTGAATGCCAAGCAGAATGGAGGACTAAACTAAAGATTTGTAATCTTCAAGTGAGTTGTGTTTATTATTAGATCAAGTCCTATTGTCACTTTCTAACAACTGTATCAGTCTGGATAAATCCTTTGGATTGAGGTTGACCTAACTATCATTTGTAAATATTTTAAGCAAGTGGCATTCTAATGGAATGTTCTAAATTCCTCTAACAAGGTTCACTCCTAATAGGGTGATTGAAATCCTTTAATCAAGTCACATTTAATAGTGTATATTATAACCTTTAGCAGGTTTGGCCTTTAACAAGGCATCACTTCAAAAGAGTGAAATTGGGTAGCATGTTACTGGTTGTTTTTCTCAAATTGGGTTTCCACATAAAATCCTTGTGTCAAATTGTGTGAATGAATTTGTGGTATTTCATGCTTACATTTCAGCAAAATTATTTTGACCTAGGATAGTGACCTACTAAGTTAAGGTATTGAATGTTGTAATGGGTGCTTGCATGATATATTTTTATGGATATGAATCTATTAAGCACTAAAAAAAATATTTTGTAAATTTGGGCCTTGGATAACTAATTCACCCCCCCCCCCCCCCCCCCAAGTTATTCTAATTCCAACATGAACTGCTACCTAAATTCTTTGGAAACAAGAAGGTATCCATAGATGACCATCTAAATACATTTAAGATAGCCTATGGAGCAATTGTAGTCCCAACTGAAGACATGGCAATCTAATTGTTCATCCAAACCCTCATAGAGTTAGTAGTGGATTGATTCCACCATCTTGTCTTTATCACTAACTAGAATGACATGAGATCAACCTTTGAAACCAAGTTCAAAGTAATACATGATGAGAATTCCCTTTTTCTCAATTTGGGTCAATAGAAAATGTAAATTCATGAACTCGTGCATGAATTTGTCGCAAAGTTCAAAAAGACTTTGCACCAAATCTTGTTTCTCAAAGAATGTATGCAAAAAATGGAAAAGGGGTCTTTTTTAACACAATATATCTTAATATAAGTTTTCATCTTAAGAGGGGAAAGGTGGAAAATTAGATGCAACTCAAAGATTAGCTATCGAATTGGAAGATGAGCTAATTATATTTGGTAAGTGGAAGAAAGAAGTGCAGACACCCCATGCCCAATCTTCTATTTTTTTTGACCCTATAGTACAAAGATTGGTTAATGATGTGATCATTCTCAAAAGAAAATTTCCTAAATAGGGAACTTCATATCAATAAATATACCAATACATTGGTCAGAGGTAGTTTAATTAACCCAATGGGAAGACACCCATGATCCCTTCTTCTTAGTCAAAGCTACTACTTGAAGGGCCCTTGGAAAGAGGATTCATGTGTTCTTTCCATCTAAAAACAAATCATGATGATGAGACTTTCCCATATATGATGAGGTACATCTAGATGGAAGCCACCAAGGACACCATTGGTGAAATGATGGAAGAATAATATAATCAATAGAAACCTGACTACTATGGTTCTTTTTACCTCAAGTATGAGTAAGACTTAGAATGGGGTGGTGATATTTTGGTTACTCTTGATGATCCTTCGTGTACAATCTTGACTAGGAGTTCTCACTAGATGGCACTCCCACTAGTACTCCATGAAAAGGTAAGGATCCTATGGTTAATACTTCTTCATCTAATGAAACAATGCCTAAAGTAAATAATATGCAAAGAAATATTGCCTCATCCTCCCCTTTTGAAATAGTAGAATTCTATAAGTCTTCCACATTTCAAATATCTCATCGCAAGTACTTGAAATGTAATCCTAAGGAGTGAGAAAAATTAATAAAATATGTGAGAGGTGATTAAATTCAAAACCCCATGAAAAACAAACTATTGGTTGAAGAACAACCTATATATTTTAATCATGATATCCTTGTTTTTTACTATGTTAATAATGAAGTCAATCATACAATGAATTCCTCTATAGAGAAGGTTAATACCACCAAAAAGAAACCTAACCCCTTTTACATATATCTTCTCATTAATGGGCATAAGTTGAGAAATTATATAATAGACTCTAGGGCCTCAGATAATATCATGCCCTCTTATGTTGTTAAAACACTAGGTCTATCTCTAACTCAGACTTTTGGAAGATGTTATTCAATGGACAAAAAAGAAGTCTCATTAAATAGATGGGTGAAAGATACACAAGTTGTTCTTGTAGCTTACCTGATAAGAGATTGATTTTAACAATATTGGTAGCTAATATACCATCCATCTACTAGATGCCATAAGAAGAACTTTCTACAAATACATGGGAGGTGAGATCAAGATGGACTATTCTGAATAAAAGCCTAAAAATAAATATAATATTTTTCCATCAAATGACCTTGAGGCAAAAATCATGTATGAAGGGTGTCGGTTCAGAAACTATTTGAGATGAGAACTAGACTAATTCTATTGAGCCACCAAGTATACCACTTGGCATGTGGGGAATGGAATTTGATGGAAGCCATTCCAATTTAGGTTTAGGGGTGGGAGTAGTACTTACTTCACCGGGAAGAGAGAACATCCCATTTTATTACAAGTATGATTTCAAAAATACCAACAATACTGCATAATAGAAAGACTTTCTTTTAATCTTCAAGAGTCCAAAACTAGGGGCATAAAGATGTTTATACAAGAGGAGATAGTGAACCAATTATGAAATAAGTTAGAAATTTGTTTTTGTTGTGAAGAATGAATAGTTAAAGCATTACAAAAATCATATATGGGATGAAATTGAATTCTTTGATGTATTTTCTATCGAGGCTATTCCAAGGGACATGAATTCCAAAGTATAAAGTTTTTACAAATTTTGAACCTGAATCAAACTTTGATTGTACCTTTATTGTGCTTGTTGTGGATAATCTTCAATATGAATTCATGTTTTATTGAAGAATTATAATTCTAGAATTGCTTTTAATTTTTGCAAGTTTTCTTAGGAAAGTGTTGATTAAGGAGTAGACTTCTATATTTGTGTCTATCCTTAAACTTTCAACAACACCCTACCTAAATACCATACCAAAGGTGCATGTCCCTAGAAGGAACATGACACTATCTAGGTCAGCCTAGAATGTCTCCTCAAGATTGCCACCTAGTCAAGGTAAATAACACCTAAACAAACTTAATTAAAACTAGTTAAGGTTAACACACTTAATTACTAGAAGTGATGTTAATCATGTCTAGAAGGAACAAAATATATTATAGGTATTTCATAAGGTATTTTAACAATGCTAAGGTCCGTGCGATCTACAAATTCAAACAAGTATGTGATCAAAGTTATAGTTTTAACACAAAGATGACTCTCTTATAGTTTCAGTCTCCCTAATGTTGGCCCATCCAAAATTTAAAAATGGATACTTATTGGATATAAGTCCTTTATAGACCCAATGTGCCAAACAATGTCAAATATAGTAGGTGTTCAAAGGAGACCCTAGAATTAAGGATTTCTTATCATGTACTCAAGAATTTTCCAATGCATAATTTGAAGGTTTCAAACATGCATAAGGCATTTTGCTCTAACCGGGTAATTGTAGGAAAAGATACAATCTGGTTGAAGGGTAACAAAATCACAAAGGGTTTAGTAACTCTAGAATGCATATTCTCATAGAGATGAACATTAAGGGAGCAAACGGAGTTCCTCATCCCAATGTTCAAGATGAATATGACAAGATAAACATTGGGAACTAGAGTAAACCCAAATGGATATCTATTGGTAAGTCTTAATCTCCCCAAGAGAAGGACAAATTGATTGAAATTTTAACAAGTTATAGAGATGTTTTTCTTTTCTTTTTGAAATTACGATGATTTCAAGGATTTTAAAGGTGATCTATTCTAGCATCATATCCTGGTTGATTCAAATGCCATGTCTTTCAGACAAAAACTAAGAAACTATAACCCTAAGGTATCTGAAGCAATTATTAAGGATATTGATAAAATGTTGTGGAAAACAAATATATATCCCATCCAAAATTCAACTTGGATAGAAAACATCATGCTTATAAGGAATAAAATTCAAAGATCGGAATCTATGTTTATTTTTGTAACTCTAACCAAGAAATCTTAAAGGATAATTATACTCTTCTAGTTATGGAATCACGGACTTCAGACTGTAGCTAGTTCAAATATGATGTCAATGCTTGATGGTTTTTCTTATTATAACTAGATAAGTGTTACAGAGGAGGACCAACTTAATATAGCCTTCATAATGTCTTAGGGGATGTTTTATTATATTGGGATTTTTTTGGGGTTGATTAATGTTGAGGCCACATTCCATATAGCCATGAACTCATCTTTTCAAGATATGAGAAATAAGATAATTACAGTATACTAGATGACTTGACTATGTTCTCAAAAAGAAGGAAGAATAATTTAAGGGATCTGTGGAATGTGTTGCAGATATGTAGAGACCATGGAATACCCTTAAACCCCAAAAATTCTATATTTGGTATTACAAAATGAAAATTAGTTGGTCACACAGTATCCAAGGATGGGAAAATAATAGACCCTAACTGAGTAAAGGCTTGCTAATGTTGTATCTTTAGTCGGATTGAATTGACATGGAGATTATCTTGCTATGGTAATTGGTTAATCATCAATTAGAAAAACCTCCATATATCTAGTTATATATTTTATATATAATATATTATTATATATAATATATGTATATATATACACACATACATATGTATATACATACCTACATATATACATACATATATATATATATATATATATGTATGTATGTATGTATATTTATATATATATATGTATATATATACATATATATGTATATATATACATATAAATGTATATGCATATATACATATATGTGTGTGTGTGTGTGTACACATATATATTGTTGAAAGTCTTATTGGGAAACAAGAAACTGAGAGGGGGTGAATCAAGATCTTTAAAACTTTTCACTTCTTAAACAAAATAATTGATTAATTGCATTCACTCCTAATCCATCTCGTACCATATAATCAAGAACTATAAAGTTTAAATAAATCTAACTATGCATTACATCCATCAACATGAAAATGTAAACTCATAACACAAAGAATTTGGTAATCTAGAAACCCTCGAAGGTGAAGGCAAAACTGGGGTGCAGATGACACCCACAAATCGTCACTTCCACAAAGTATTTCTATTAGGGCTACAATTTTTATCACTTTTGATTATCTACCTCATGAGGGGCCTACTTGATTAAAAGCATTGCAATATTGTTAAGTCTACATTGATTAAAGAATTTAAACGTACAATGAATTAACCACTCTTTTTAGGAGATTTAACTAGGTCTATTAAAACCACTTTGTTAAGAAATTTTCCCTGATACATTAGTTATAATGTCTTGGTACTTGATCCTTTGGTTTACACTCACAAATTTGATTATGAATCTTCTCTCTTCAATTTCTAAAACTGATCTCCTTATTTGATTTTCTATGTTCTCCTTTGTTTCTAGGTTGCTTTGTTTGATATCTCTATCAAGCTTAGCCTTCCTTGCTCTATCCTTAGCCTTTTTTCTCATTCATGAACTTCATTTTCATTCCCTATGACTTAGGGTTTGATCCCCTCTTAAATAAATAATTGTGGAAGGTTCTAGATCATAATGAACAATCCAGAATTCATTCTTTTGCCACTTAGTCCTTCTATTTCTTTGATTCATTACTCTACCTTCCTAGGGATTGAAGTCTTTTGAAAAATGTGTAATTGGTTCCTTGGCTATTTCTACAATCCAAAATATCATGTAGAAGTCAGCTAAAATGATTTTCACAAGTGTTTGTGCTATTACAAATTCATATAAAAAAATGGTTTTACTCGGCAATTGAATGCTATAACACAATCATAACTAATATTCATATTGTCCCTTAGCTTCTATAGGATTGGTATGTATTGAATCACCTAGAATAAGTTAACTTTACATTGCTTTGTCTCTATATGTTTCACTCAGCATGTATAGTGGCTCGGTCTCTACTAGGGTACTTGGCAACTTTTGACTTTTTCAGTATGTAGAGAAATACAAACAAGTCCATATAACTCTGTCTTCTTAGGATGGCTTGGTAATAGTGATGACCAACCAATGCTACCTAGAAAATGACTAAGTGTTGGATACTAATAAGAAACAAGTCTTAGAGATAAACACACACACACACACACACACACACATTTGTGTGTGTGTGTGTGTGTGTGTTGAAAATAATTATGCAATTGTAATGTGCCTTTGTGTCAAGCCTTATCGAGAAAGTCAGTATTTTCCAAGATCACTTGGGAATTGAAGACAATTTCTTGTGTATGTCAAGCATTCCAGTTATAACCAAGTTCAAAGTTAGTTATTACTGAACACATTCAGGCATCTAAGGAAAATCCTATGTTAACCAAGTTTACTCAATTACTAAATGAGAGTTAGCATTGATCATGTGTTAACTGAGTTCACCTGGTTACCAAAGGAAATTCAGTTTAGAATTGGTATTGACCGATAGGTCAGTTAACAAACATTTTCTTTGAGTTGACCGAGTACTCAATTCTATATTAGCCAATTGACTACATATTGAGTCTGATAGGTTTATTAGTTAATTCAAGCCAACCTAAGGGATGAAAATTGATTGATTAAAAATATATTCAAGCTAACTTGACAAGATTATTCATATAAGTATAAGGTCAAGTTGAGGATTGGAATGAGGAAGCATGGGATTGAAGAAGATGAATTAAGGAAGCAAAATGGAAGGATATATGTAAGAGGATAGAGTATCTAAGTTGACCAAGCTACAAAGAAAATTCTAATCAATGAGGATCAAGTAATCAAGCTAGAACAAAGATCTAAAATCAGCAAAGACAGTTGCATCAACAATTAGGTCAAGTCATTGTTACTCTCTAATAATTGTAGCAGTGAATCAAATCTCCTAATAGAGTTAGCCTAATAGCTATTTGGTAAATTCTCCAACAAGGTGGCATTTCTAGAGTGAAGTGTCTAAAGACCTATAACAAGGCCACTCCTAATAGGGTCAATTAAATCCTTTAAGAGGGTCACACCTAACAATGTGTTTTGTAACCTTTAACTTGGTTGGCTCTTAAAAGGGCTCACTTCAAAAGAGTGAAAAACAATAACTAGTTGCAATTGATGGTTTTTTCAAATTGGATTTTCGCGTTAAATCTTGTTGTCTCTTGTGTTCATGTTATTTCCTTTATGTTTCTACAACTAAGTTAATTAAGGTTAATCACATTTAAATATCTTAAGATATGCATGTTCAGTACTCATTGAGTGATAGTAATATATTCAGTGTTAAATGAGTTACAACAAAATATTCAATGTTAACCAAGTTACAACAAGTTATTGGTTTTAAATTGTGTTCACATCTTAAAGGGACTTTTGGATTTTTCTGTGGTAACTGATTCACCCCTCCCCTCTTAGCTACTCCTTTCCAAGGTATTTTTTAGTGGCTAATATTCATAATTTGGCTAATTTTAGAATTTTTCGGCTAGTAATTTAGCTAATAATTTAAGATTTGATACAACCTAAATTTCTATAGTTTTATAAAATTTAGTTCTAGAAGATTTAAAATTGTTCAATAATTTATTTTATTGAAAAAATTAAACTCAAATATTCGCCTTAATATTTTTACATGATTAGATTTAAGTCACCTAAAAATAATATATTATTGAAGAAATTAATTTGAAGTGACCAATAATTATCATAATTATTAGTTACTCTAGGGATATATCACCAATATTTAGTTTTCACTATTGATTTAAAGTATATGTAATGATCCTCATAATATTCCATGAGGTAAAAGAATGTTCAATTTTGAATTGTAATATTCCATGGTGATTAATGAACTCCATATTAGATTCACCAATATTTGATACAAAAAAATAATTATTCAAAAATAATTGTCAATATTAATCATATTTAGAATTTAAAAATGAGAGATTCACCAATAAAAATAATTTTTCTTTTAAAATAATGAAAGATTCCCCAATATTTTATATATATTTTTGGAGGCGACTTTCTTAAAGTTTACCCCACTCATTTCCATTTCCAACAATTGGTATCAAAGTGTTTGGTGCTTGCAGATAAGATTTCAAGGACCTAATGTAAAGATCAAGATGTCTTTTATAAGAGAGATTCCTAAGCTGAACAGAGATAACTTCCAAGCATGGCAAGAACTCATGAAGCTACACTTGGCAACCATTGGAGACATAGGCCTAAAATATCTGGATAAAAAATATATGGGACATGATGGACCTTTGTCTATGGATCGAATTTTGGAAAGAAGAATCACAACGTAATGATGATTGGCATTGCCTCTACTCTCAATTATATTGAATTTGATAAAGTCAAAGATTGTCCTACTGCTCATGAAATGTAGAACAAGCTAAAAGATATCTATGAAGGAGATGAAAATGTGAGGAGAGATAATGCAGAAATTCTAAGTGGTCATTTTGATTAGATGAAGATGAGGATGAAAACATTGCATAGAAAAGAATCAAAGCAAGTTAAGTGCAATTGGAGTCTTGAGAGGAAAAATAGATGATGTGACAGTAGTCAGCAACGTACTCAGAACTTTTCTTCCTATTTATGCAATTAGAGTGTTAGCTATCAAAGAGATGAGATGTGATCCTAAAAATGATATAACTTTGGATGCACTAGTGGGAAGGTTGACAACCTTTGAGATAGATAACTTTGATAACTATGTTCCTAACTCTAGTAGCATTGACCTGCATTTCAAGCTAAACTATCACTCAAGAAGAAAGGTGGAAAATCCAAAAGCAAAAAGTCTAATAGTGAAGATGAAAATAATTATGATGATGAACTTGAAGTTATTGAAGCCCTGCTTGCAAGAAGATTTCCTAAATGCAAAGGAAAGTACAAAGGTAAAATACCTCTAATCTATTTTTCTTGTGAAGAAGTTGGTCACATTGTTGCAAAGTATCCAAACAAAGAAGGAAAAGAAGAATGAGAAGTTCAAAGACAAGGAATATTTCAAAAGCTACAAAGACTACAAGGATAAAGGTAAGAAATCTTATTACATGGCTAAATATTCTGATATTAGTGATGAAGATGAAATGGTTTACATTGTTGTAAAAGATGAATCAAATGATGAAAATGATAAAATGGCCCTCATTTCTCATATTAGCAAAAATGACACATGGATTATTGATAGTGGTTGTTCTCACCACATGATTGGTGATAAATATAAATTTGAGCACTTAGAACACTATGGTGATGGGAGTGTTAGACTTGGAAATAATGAACCTTGTTTTGTAAAAGGAAAAGGTTGCATTACATTGATTTGATGAACTCAAATGTGGCAATGCTTACTAGGTTGAAGGATTGAAACACAATCTACTTAGTGTGACACAGTTGAACAACATTGGATTCAAGGTAGAATTCATGAATGGCAAAGCCAAGCTGCTAGATGGGAAAGGAAATCTAGTTGAGACTAGAAATCAAATAAAAGGTAATCTATTCTATCTAGATCTAACTAAAATTTCATGTTTTCTAGCTCAAGTAGAGGGAAGTTTCTTATGGCATAAAAGGTTGTGTCATGTGAATTTAGATAGCTTGATCAACATGAAAAAGAACAAAAGAGTGACAAGCATTCCTAGTATAAAGAAACCTAATATGGGCATGTGCAAAAATTGTTAGATGGGAAAGATGTGAAAGACAAGTTTCAAAAGCAAGAATTGTCATTTTGAAGAAGTTCTAGAGCTGGTTCATACAAATCTTTGTGGACCCATTGGCATAGAAAGCTACTGTGGAGATAAGTACTTTATTTTATTTGTTGATGGGTATTCCAAGATGATGACAATTATGTACCTAAAAGATAAATCTAAAACCTTTCAAAAATTCAAGTGGTATTTGGCTAGAGTGGAGCAATAAATAGGAAAGAAACTAAAGTTTCTAAGGTTAGATAGAGGAGTAGAGTTCATCTCAAATGAATTCAATGAATTTTGCAATGAAAGAGGAATCAAAAGACAAGTATCTACACCTGGTACACCTTAGCAAAATGACATAGAAGAAAGAAGAAATAGATCCATTATGGATTGTGCAAGAACACTAATGATAGAGAAAAATTTTGTAATCAAATACTGGAAGGAAGAAATAAGCACAATAGTTCATACCTTGAACTGAGTTTAGCTAAAGTAGTACTTAAATCAAACAACTTATGAATTATGGTATGGCTATAAACCTAATGTCTATTATTTCAAAGTATTTGGAAGAAAATACTATATCTTGAAAGAATCTAAGAAAGGAAAATTTGATGTGAAAAGTGATGAAGGAATATTCTTGGGATACTCGAACAAGAGAAAAGCATATAAATGTCTAAATATTTTTTCTCACAAAGCCATAGAAAGTGCATATATGAAAATTGATGAGTTTGTAGAAAATAGTGAAGAAGAAAGCAGAAAAGAACTTGAAAACTATAGAAACTTTGTCTACTATGAACCTAATACTATACATAAGATTCAAGAAAATATAATTGGAGATCAAAGTCTTCACCACCTGAGTCCCCTAAATCTCCATTTCAACCTAAGTTGCATCTAGTGTAACCTGAGTCACAGTTTGAAGGACCCAAATTATAGTTAGAAGAACCTAAGTTTCAACAAGTGGAAACTGAGTCACAATCTGAAGGACCTAAGTCACAAATAATGGGACCCAAACATGATTTAGAAGATCATTTTGAGCATGGTGAACTAAGTGAATTCAAAAAGAAGGTGTCTATACTTGCTAGATATGTCAAAAGGCATAATGCACCTGATAAAATAATTGGAGATTAGTCAAAAGGCACAATGATAAGGAACAAATTAAAAGGTACATGTTTGTGTACTAAGTTTGAAGCTAGAACTGTTAAAGATGCATTAGAAAATGAAATTTGGATTAAGGAAATAAATGAAGAGGTTGTTTAGATTGAAAGGAAAAAAACTTGGACTCTTATTCCTAGACCCAAGGACAAAAATGTAATTGGCACAAAATGGGTATTCAAAAACAAGTTGAATGAAAATGGAGAAGTTTCAAGAAACAAAGCAAGGTTAGTTTGAAAAGGTTATGCTCAAGAAGAAGGTATTGATTATGGAGAGACTTTTGTTTCTATTGCAAGACTAGAAGGTGTTAGAACACTACTTTATTATGTTGCACATAAAGGACTCAAAGTATATTAGATGGATGTAAAATCAGCTTTCTTGAATGGAATCCTAGAAGAAGAAGTCTACATTGAGCTATCTAAAAGTTTCATAGATCCTAACAAAAGGGATATGGTTTGTAGGCTACTTAAAGCTTTATATGGTCTCAAACAAGCTCCTAGAGCCTAGTATGAAAGATTACATAGTCATCTAGTAAAGATTAGGTTTCAAAGGACAAATGACAACAATAGCCTATACATCAAGGAAGGACGAGATAAGAAGATAGTGCTGGTAGAAATATTTATAGGTGATATATTATTCACTGGACATGATGATTTATGAAAATCATTTTCTGAGGAAATGAGTAAAGAATTTGAAATGTCAATGTTTGGAGAGATTAAATTCTTTGTTGGCTTGTGAATTCAACAAAAGAAAGATGGTATCTACATTACTTAATCAAAGTACATCAAGGAGATATTGAAGAAATTTGGAATCAAAGACTCCAAACTAGTTAGAAAATCTATGTATATTACACATAATCTTTCCAAAAATGATAATTCCAAAGAGGTAGATCAAACTACATACAAATCAATCATTAGAAAACTTTAGTATGTGGTACACAAAACCTGATATTGCATTACTAGTTGGTATGATGGCAATATTTTTTGCTAATCTAAAGGAAAATCATATGATGACAATAAAAATAATTATGAGGTATCTAAAAAGTACTAAAGATTATGGTTTTTGGTATAAGAAAGGAGGCAACTTTGAATTGAAAGTCTTCACTGATGCTGATTGGGCAAGAAGTATTAATGACAAGAAAAGAACTAGTGGTGGAGCATTCTTTCTTGGAAAGAGGCTGGCGTCTTGGAAAAGCAAGAGATAGAATTGCATCTCTCAATCTATAATAGAACCAAATTATGTTGCAATAGCAGTTAATTGTTCCAACATCATTTGGTTTAAAAAACTATTGGCAGGTATGAAGGAAGAAATCAAGGATCCAATAGTTATCTTCTATGATAACACTAGTGCAATTAACATTTCCAAGAGTCTTGTGATGCATATGAAGACAAAGAACATTGCAATAAAGTATCATTTTCTAAGAGAATTAGTGAAAAAACAAAAGGAGGTGAGATTGGAATATGTGAATACAAAGGAACAAATTGCAGACATATTCACCAAGCCATTACCTAAGGATGCATTTTTGTATCTAAGAGGTAAGTTAGGGTTCATTCCCCTTTCTGAAGCTCATTAATCAAGTTTTAGTGGTACATCAACTGAGCATTTGAAGATCACTTGCATTGATGTAGTATTGCCATATAAGATTGCATATGAATCAATACATTAGGTACATGGAAAATACATTAATTATTGTCTTTGGCATGAGATGTCAAAGAGGTAGAGTTTTATGTCATATCAAATTTTTAAAATAGTATTAGTAAAGAAGGAGATTTTGTTATCAGAGGGAGAAATTGCAGTCAAAGAAATCAGATAATCATTCTAGAGGAAGAGATTGATTTTAGAGGGAGTTCTAATGGATGAGAATTAGAATGAAATGAAGGATATTATCCTCACCTCTATTTTTCTCTAAAATAAAATAAAAAATGTACTATAACATGTGTTTCCATTAATGCCAAAGAGGGAGATTGTTGAAAATAATTATGCAATTGTATGTTTTCTTTGATGTTACACAAAATGTAAAGCCTGCAACAAGTTAGTATTTTCCAAGCTCACTCAAGTATTGAAGATAGTTTCTTGTGTATGCCAAGTGTTCTAGTTATAACCAAGTTTAGAGTTAGTTCTTACCGAACTCACATAGGCATGCAAGGTAGATCCTGTGTTAATAGAGTTTACTCAGTTACCAAAGGAAAGTTGGCATGGATTATGTGTTGACTGAGTTCACTCAATTACCAAAGGAAAATCAGTTCAAAATTGGTATTGACCAAGTTGGGTCGGTTAACGAAGATTTTCTCTTAGTTGACTAAGTACTCAATTCTATACTAGCTGATTGACAACATATTGAGTTTGATAGATTTATTGGTTAATTCAAGCTAACTTAAGGGATGAAAATTGATTGATTAAAAGTATATTCAAGTAGACTTGACAAGATTATTCATATAATTATAAGGTCAAGTTGAGGATTGAAATGAGGAAGTATGGAATTGAAGAAGATGAATTAAGGAAGCGAATTGGAAGGATATCAACAACAGGGTAGAGTATCTGAGTTGACTGAATTACAAAGAACATTTTGATCAAATAGGATCAAGTAATCAAGCCAAAATAAAGATCCAAAATTAGTAAAGATAGTTGCATTAGCAATTAGGTCGAGTCATTGTTACTCTCTAATAATTGTAGTAGTGAAACAAATCTCCTAACAAAGTTAGCTTAACAACTATTTGGTAAATCCTCTAACAAAGTGGCATTTCTAGATTGAAGTGTCTAAAGACCTCTAACAAGGCCACTCCTAACAAGGTGAATTAAGTCCTTTAACAAGGTCACACCTAATAGTGTGTTTTGTAACATTTAACTGGGTTGGCTCCTAATAGTTTTCACTTCAAAAGAGTGAAAAATAGTAATTAGTTGCAATTGGTGGTTTTCCCAAATTGGGTTTCCATGCTAAATCTTGGTGTATCTTGTGTTCATGTTATTTCTTTTATGTTTCAACAACTAAGTTAATTAAGTTTAATCACATTTAAATATCTTAAGATCTACATGTTCAGTACTAACTAGGTGACAGTAATATATTTAGTGTTAACCAAGTTACAACAAAATATTCAGTGTTAACTAAGTTAAAACAAGTTATTGATTTTATATTGTGTTGACATCTCAAAGGGACTTTTGGATTTGTTTTGTGGTAACTGATTCACCCCTCCCCTCTCAGTTACTCCTTTCCATTTCCAACTGTATGTGTGTATATATATACATATGTGTGTGTGTGTCTCCATTGCTAATATTTTTCCATAAGATCAGTCCTACATTGGCCTATGGATGCATTGTAGTTGTCAAACCTATATAACACACTTCCTTAATTGTAATCTATGCAGATTTAAAGCCTGAGAGGAAGGAAATATCCTTGTGGACATACCAAATAAATGGTAGTGCAAGAAATATATTATGAAAGAAAAAATGCTCCATCATCTCTACAATCATGGTGTAGTAATAAAGAAGAAAAGATTCTTCTATTCTTTCAGGAGTGGTGGTTGTTTTAGATCTCCTTAGTTGTCAAGTTGTATTTCCATTATCAATAGCATGGCATGTGTTAATGTTGCTCTCATCAATCAATTACCAATTACATAAAAAGATTAAGGTACAAGCTAGAGATGTTGAAATATAGAAAGAACATGATATATACTCTTATATTGTTTCAGCATGTTATGGAGACGCAAATGAATTGTATGCATACAAAATTAATGTTTTAATCTATCAATTATGAATTGATAAGTATGAATGATTAAGAAGTCGCGATATGATGGAAGCCATTCATATCAATTTACCTCATCTATAAGGGCCTGTTTCGTTTGTGGAAGATGACATGAAGTGGCTTTTCCTAATATGGATTTGAAAAATTTTACATTTGTTTCAAAATTGAAAAAATGGAATTAGAATATAGAATACTAGACTTCTAATTTTGTCTCAAGATTAGGTTATCAGACTTCCCATTACCAACTAGGAATTAAAAATCAAAACCTGGTTATGCTTTTTGAGTGTAAACAAGTTAGATTGGATTTTTTTTGGAGCCTTCCTTCAACTCATAGATTATGCATGAAATTTTATATTTCCACTCATCTTTTGAGTGAAACAAATGGTACATGTAAAATTCCAAATATAGGAATGAAGATTTGTAAAAACTTGGTTTTGCTAAATTGAGATTTTTAGAATTCTTGATTTCTACAATTCCATGAACCTAACAGACCTTGAACTACATCTATTTGTAACATATTCATGTGGCAATACAAATAGGACAATTCATATTACCAGTGTAAAGAAAAGATAAAATTACAAGACACAAAATATCATTGACTAGAATAAATTTGGGAGCTAAAATTTTAAAGTCAAAGAAATTAAGAAAATTCATGGGACTTTTTCCCTTTAAATATTCCTAAAAGCTCTCAGCAACTACCCACTCTATGTTTAAGGAAGTCCCACTCCATGGGATATGAATTTCTTAATTTCTTTGAGCTTTAAAATTTTAGTTCCTAAATTGAAGGAAGCTAGTGCTCACATGAATATCATTTGAAGAATTTAAATTTATGAAATTATTATTTTATTACCATCAAAATTAAATTCTTAAAATAATTAATAGATTGTTGACATGTGTAAAGAACACTTCTAGCTTGACAAGTTCATCATCATCTTGACTCTCTAATTCAATAGCATCTCTACCCTCTTCCTCTTTTTCTTCTTTTGTTGATGGAACTAGCAATCCAAATGCTTTCTTCCATATTAAAATGCTTTCTTTTTTAACTTCATTTTCCTTATTCTTCAAAATTTTATATGCCCTTACTTTTGGCATGAATTTCTTGGTAAAATCTTTTAGGGAAATTGACATATGTGTCTTGCCTAAACTAGGCATTGTTTGTGCAAGTGTATTCGCTCTAATTTGTCTCTTAGTGGATAATGCCCACTTCCATTTTGCATCTAATTTTTTATACAAATCCTTGAGAATACCTTTAGCTAATTCTATAGGTGTGTACCTAGATTTAATCATCATATCCATCATTTCTTTCTCAATCTTTTCTTGATCATCTTTATTTAAAGAATCTACTTCATCTTTTTAAAGCTTGATATGCCACCAAGTTTCTAATATTCTCACATAAGTAATCAATTTTCATGGGAGTTCATCTATGTACAATTTGAATCTTGCTCAAATTGTCAGACTCAGTTCTCTCTTCTTCATCCTCCCCCTCATCAGGTTTGACAACCAATTTTCTTCTTGGCCTCTTTGGTAGGATCTACTCAATTCATTTAGTTTTTTTCCACTTTGGCTCAAGTTCAAGAGATGCAACTTCCTTCTTCACACTCTTCTTTAGATCCTGACCTTTGGATCAACAATCAAATTTTTCTTTTGTTTGGTTGCCTTGGGCTCGGCAATAACTATCTCTTTACCTTTTGACTCTTTAACTTCTTTATCTTCTTATTCTTCATAATATTATTCATCCTCTCCTTTCTCCTTTTTTATTTAGAGTTTTTCTATACCAAGCTTGCCATTAAAATATACTATCATCTTCTTTCATTTCTTATCCATTTTGGGCATTTTGGTTTGCATTAAAATTTTAATCTTTGATAACTCATAATTGTTGAAGGACTCAAAATTCTTGTCTATTTCCTCATATAATGGTGCAGTTACTTCTACAATGATCTCATCTATCTTCACTTCATATCACATTGGCCTTAACCATGCAACCCTAGGTAACACTACCTATGCATATGTGTAATATGTTTCTACCATGAAACAAATGTCTTCATAGTAGTGATCCACCACCAATTGTCTATTCTTCATTTTACCTTTGAACTCATCAAAATAGTTATCCATGATTGTCTCAAAGTTTTCACCCAATTTCTCAATGAAAACATTATTCAGCTCAGTGATTGGTCTATTCCTATCCCATACAACCATACCAACTATGGAAAATGAGTTTTGCATGTAGAAAAATATGCAAACTAGCAAATATCTAAACTTAGATGAAGTGTTCTTGGCCTTCCAAATTGAACCAAGGGTTTTTTATAGTTGTTGCAGTTGTAGCCTGACTAGGTCATAACTATGATCTTTCTTTACTATTTTGTAACCTAGGTCAACTACAATGCAAGGAACATTATTCATTCAGCTTGACTAATATAGTTTGTGTGAAATTACATGCACAAAAACTCAATAACTAGATCTTCAATTCCATCTATGGACATTCCTTGATCATTCAACTTGGCCTTCGTCTATTCTTCAACAGTATTCTTTGTGGCACATCTCATCATTTTCACTCTATCCAAGGTGAGATAACTAGTAACTTGGTGAATGATTTCTTTATTTATCTTTATTGGTCCACATTCCAACCATAATTTCATGTTTTCTACTCATCTTATTTCAATATTTATCCATTCTACCTTGAATACCTTTGGAAATGCTAAGGCATGAGTAATCCCTTTCTCAGTAAAAACTTATTTTTATTTTTCAAAATTCCATTATCACATAACTTTTCGTAGGTAGTTCGTAACTCATATTATCCAATCTTTGCAACCTTGCACATATAACATGATCAAAAATCATGAACCATTAAGACTCTAGGTGGAATTGATGATAGGATGCAAATGCATCTTCAAACATTGCAATGTTAGGGTGCATTGTAAATTTGGGTGGAGGACATTGGTCGTTTTTCACAATCTGTGCATTACTTTCCTTCAACATCTCTTTCCCAAATATAGATATAGTAGATGCCAATTTGAAACTAGGGTTTAATAAAATTTACTTCAATAATTTTGAAATCAACTTAAATCGGCACTAAAACCTTACTTAATTCTTCAAATCTTGTTGATGGCATGCAATGATTCACTTGTTCTTTTTCTAAAATTTCCTATGTGCACTGAAATCACTTGGTAAGTGAAAATGAATTTCAAAATTGTTAGTTTATGGTGACTAATCAGGAAAGTACTGTACATACCCAAAAAAAAAATTTGTGCCCTATTTTATCAAGATTTTGGGCCAACATGTAATTATTAATTATAACCCTAAAGTAGTAAAAATACTCGTATAAAAGGGCTTAGGGTTAGGGATTGTTGTATAAGGTGATGCAAAAATTGGTTCTTGCGGCAGTATTGAGTTGTAAGGGAATACAAATTGTAATCATGTTGTAATCACTAGATTGTAGCCTAGGGTTTGGGTGAACCACATTAAATCTTGGTGTCTTGTGTTCTTTTCTACATGATCTATTATTTTCTGATATTGGTTATATTTGCATGCAATTGCTATTTTTGTCTGTGGTTTAATCCTAACAATTGGTATCAGAACAAGGTTGTTTTTTCAGTTATCCTCTACAGAAAAGTTTCACGGTTGAGTGGGAGCAATGGAAGATGACAATAAGCTAAGAGTTGATAGGTTTAATGGGCATAGCTTTCAGTTATGGAAGATGCAAATGGAAGACTATATGTATCAGAAGGATTTATGGAAGCCGTTGGAAGGAAAAACCAAGAATTAGGGATCTATGTCAAATGATGAATGGGATATTTTAGATAGAAAGGCACTTAGAAGCATTCAATTATGCCTAGCACCATTAGTGGCATTTAATATTACCAAAGCAAAGATGATGGAAGAATTGATGCAAACCCTAGCAAAATTGTATGAAAAGCCCTCTGCTTCAAACAAGGTATTTCTCATGAAGCATTTATTTAATATGAAAATGGTAGAAGGTGGATCTATTTTAGATCATTTAAATGAGTTTAATATTATTACTAGTCAGTTATCTTCTGTGGGTATCAATTTTGATGAAAAAATTAGGGCTCTCTTGATTTTGTGTTCTTTTCTTGAAAACATGAATGGCTTGGTAATGGTTGTGAGTAATTCTATTCCTAGATCTAGTACCCTAAAATATGATGATGTTATTGGTGTTGTTTTGAGTGAGGAAACTCATAGGAAAACCTCAGGTGGATCTACATCAGGAAGTGCTTTGAACGTACAAAGAAGAGGCAAAATGACTGAGAGAGGAAGTAATTCTAGAAATCAGGGGAAATCAAGAGGAAAGTCAAAGGGAAGGAGGTCTCAATTGAGAGGACTGAAGGACTATTGGTACTATGAAAAACTAGGACATAAAAAGAAATATTGTTGGAATCAAAAGAAAAATGTAGGAGATAAACCAAATGGAGACAAGGACGCAAATGTGGTAAGTAACAATTTTGAAGAGGATACTTTGCTTCTATCTTTAGAAAGTGTTGATAATTCATGGGTTTTAGATTTTGGTGCTTCATTTCATGCTACACCTCATAGAGGTTATTTCATTGATTACATTCAAGGGGATTTTGGACTTGTTTATTTGGGAGATAATGAACCCTATCAAATTGTTGGAAAGGGAAAAATTAAGATTAAGTTGCAAAATGGGAATCATTGGCTACTACATGAGGTAAGACATGTTCCAAGGCTGAGTAGAAATTTAATTTCAGTAGGGCAAATCAATGATGATGGTTGTGTAGTTACTTTTAATGATAAAAATTGGAAGGTTTCAAAAGGTTTCCTTGTAGTAGCAAAAGGTGTGAAAGTAGACACATTATATCTTTATACAGGTCATATTTTTCCTTCTACTTTAATTGTTTTAGAAAAAAATGAATGTTAAGGAATAATTGCTACAATTGAGCAAGGAGAATGAATAGTTGTTGTAGATTCTGATACATGTTGTGGCACAACAAACTTGGGCACATGAGTGAGAAAGGTATGAAATTACTTCATTCAAAGAAAGTTTTACCAGGTCTAAAATGTGTTAATATGGATTTCTATGAAACTTGTGTGTATGGAGAAAAAAGAGAGTGAGTTTTGTAAAGACTGGGAAGGAAAATAAAAAGGATAAAATAGAGCTTGTACATACATATGTATGGAGACTAGCTCAAGTATCTTCCCTTGGTGGCTCTCTTTATTATGTTATATTCATTGATGACACAACTAGAAAAGTATGGGTTTATTTCCTTAGACACAAATTTGATGTATTTCAAGTTTTTAAGAAATGGAAATGCTTGGTTGAAAATGAGACTGGTAAAAAATTAAAATGTCTCAGATATGATAATGGTAGTGAGAATTGTAGTTATGAATTTGAATATTATTGCTCCACTAATGGTATTTGTAGACGAATTTTTTTTCCAACGACTCCATAAGAAAATGGAGTGAACAAGACTATAATGGACTATGCAAGGAGCATGAGGTTGCATGTTGGGTTGCCCTTGCACATGTGGATGGAGATTGTCAATACTATTGTATATTTGATTAGTAGAGGTCCCTCTACTCTTTTGGGTTGTGGTATTCTAGAGGAAGCATCTCATTGTTGTACAAAGATCTGTTGCAGCAACATGAGAAGAAAGAAGATGATAATGTAGTGTTGGATGATACTCCAAAAGATGATGTTCCAACCATTCCTCACGATGTGCAACAACCGCAACAAAAAATACCACAAACACTAGTGACTGTTAGACAGTCAACAAGGCAAATTAGTCCTCCAAAAATATTTTCTCCCTCTTTGTATTCTACTTTACTTACTGATGCTGGTGAACCTAAATGTTATGATGAAGTTGTGCAAGTGGATACTAAGATTCAATGGGAGTCTGCAATGAAAGATGAAATGGACTCTTTGCTGAAGAATAAGACATGGTACTTATGAAAATTTCTTGCAAGTAAAAGAGCTTTACAAAATAAGTGGTTTACAAGTTAAAAGAAGAGGAAGGAGGTAAGAAAAGATTTAAAGACAAGTTAGTTGTAAACGGATTTTCCCAAAAGAAAGGAATCAATTTTGATGAGATGTTTTCTCTTGTTGTTAAAATGACTTCTATCTGTATTGTTTTAAGTCTTGTGTTTACTGAAGATTTGTATTTGAAGTAGCTTGATGTTAAGACAACCTTCCTTCATGGTGATTTGGATGAAGATATATATATATATATATATGGCTTAGCCATGGGGATTTGAGGTCAAAGGTAAGGAGAACTTAGTGTGCAAATTGAAGAAAAGTTTATATGGCTTGAAGCAAACACCTCGGCAATGGTATCTAAAATTTGATAATTTTATGCATGAGCATGGATACAATAGGTGTCATGTAGATCATTGTGTTTATTTTAAGAGGTTGGATGATGACAGCTACATTATTTTATCATTATATGTTGATGATATGCTTGTAGCTAGGTCTAACATGGATCATATTAAGGGGCTGAAACACTAGTTAGCACATGCATTTGCTATGAAGGATTTGGGGGCAAAAAAAAAAATCCTTGGTATGAAGATTTGTAGAGATAGGAAGAAAAAAACATTAATGCTATCTCATGCTAATTATGTTGAGAAGGTGTTGCAACATTTCTCTATGGAGAATGCTAAAGCTATCAGCACACCCTTACCTAGTCATTTGAAGTTAACTAAGGAGATGTGTCCCAAGACACAAGAAGAAGAGGATAAGATGCCCAAGGTACCCTATGCTTCAACTATAGGAAGCTTGATGTATGCTATGGTATGTACCAGGCTAGATATTGCACATGTAGTGGGAGTTGTTAGCAACTATATGAGTCATCTATGAATTGAGCATTGGCTTGCAGTTAAATGGATTCTCAAGATATCTAAGAGGAACATTCAATAAGTGTTTACACTTTGGGGGCTCTACTACTAATTTACAGGGCTACACTAACTTAGATTTGGTAGGTGATATTGATACCAGGCAGATTACTACAAGTTATGTCTTTACTATTGGTGGGGCAGTTGTGAGCTAGGTTTTTAGGTTACAGAAGGTTAATGCTTTATCCACTACAGAGGCATAGTATGTAGCTATTACAGAGATAGCCAAGGAGATTATATGGCTTTAGTTCTTCTTGGAAGAATTGGGACACCCTCAGAAGGATAATTATTTGTTTACAGATAGTCAGAGTGTCATTCATCTTGCAAAGAATTCAGCTCTGCATTCAAAGACCAAACACATACAATTGCAGTACCATTTCATTCAGTCAGTTTTGGAGGATGGACAATTAAAGATGGACAAGATACATATAGATGAAAATCCAATGGATATGTTTACAAAGGTAGTAACAAGGGAGAAGTTGAACTCCTCTTCAACATCGGTTGGTCTTCTAAACTGAACATGAATAAAAGAACAATAGAGTCCAGGGTGGTTTGATCTAATGGGAGCCTCATGGAGTAGCGACATAGCTATAGGATAAGTCTCCAAGTGGGAGATTATTGTTTAGTGTGGAGCATGATCAGTCCCCAAGTGGGAGATTTTTAGTTTATGGTGACTTATTAGGAAAGTATTGTACATACTTCATAAATTCTTTGGGGCTCAGAGCATCACCCCAAAAACAAAAATATCGGGCCCTATTTTTTCAGGATTTTGGGCCAACATGTAATTATTAATTATAGCCTTAAAGTGGTAAAAATACTTGTATAAAAGGGCTTAGGGTTAGGGATTTTTTTATAAGGTGATGTGAAAATTGGTTCTTGCAGTGGTATTGAGCTACAAGGGATTACGGATTGTAATCAGGTTGTAATCACTAGATCGTAAAATATTGGACTTGTTATTTGGTGGACGTATCCTATGGTTTGGGTGAACCATGTTAAATCTTGGTGTCTTTTGTTCTTTTCAGTGTGATCTATTATTTTCGTATATACGTTATATTTGCATGTAATTATTATTTTTGTCTGTGATTTAATCCTAACAAAAATATATACATTCAATCTATTTATTTGGGATTGCAATAAATGTGTTGTACTCAAGTAGGTGCATAATAGTTGTATTTGTTCTTTGCATAGAAAATGTGCCATTACCTCTTTTCCTTCAAATACTTGTTCTTCATTCCTTAGCTTTGTCAATACCATCTAATCTAGCCAATACATCAGCTCAATCATTGTAAACTTTCGATCTATATTGCAATTCTTGGTCAATACAAACAGTATTATTGATGCCTAGTACTTGATAGAAGATCTAGATGTCAATCATTTGATTCTCAATAATCTTTCCCAATTTTTAAGTTGCCTCCATCTCGAAGATCTGAACTCTCAAGTTTTTAGATTTCTTTCAAGAGAACTAAGCTCTGAACCCAATTATTGGGAGTCATATAGGGAAACAAGATACTAGGGGGGTGAATCAAGATCTGTAAAACCTTTCACTTCATGAACAAAATAACTGATTAACTACATTCACTCCTAATCCATCTCATATCTATATCTCCTACCATATAATCAAGAACTATAAAAATGAAATAAATCTAGCTATGCATGAAATCCATGAATATGAAAATGTTAACTCATGACACAAATTTTGGTAACCCAAAAACCTTCCAAGGTGAAGGTAAAACTAGGGTGGGGATGACATCCACACATTTTCACTGGTGCAAAAAAAAAATTTCTTGTTAGGGCTACAATTTTGATCACTTCTAATGATCTACCCTGTGAGGGGTCTTCTCAGTTAAAAGCATTACAAGATTGTTAATTCTACCTTGTTTAAAGGATTGAAACTTACAATGAAGTAAGAAGTATTGTTAGGAGATTTAACTAAATATCAACTCTTCATGATGCTTCCACCAAACTAGTAACTATCATAATCATTACTTAGAAACTTATGACACTAACTCCTTAACTTTAAAACTTCTAAAAAGGGCTAAAAGAAATAAATAAATAGAATGTTTGGACTCAAAGTTTGAGACACCTTTATCCTAACATTCTCCCACTTGTCAAAGATTTGTCAAGAGTCAAAACTATGTCACCTCCTCAAGGTCCCAAGGCCCATAGAACCAACACACCATCTAAACTTCTAAGTGCTCACTAGCTTTGTCAATACATCTACAACATCTTCCAAAGTATCAATTTTTTCTAATGTCACCTTTCCATTTTCCACCATATCATGAAAAAAAATGATACTATAGATCAATATTATTTGTTTTGGCATGGAAAGTAGCATTCTTTGTTAAATAAATAGCACTTTGGCTGTCAAAATAGATAGTAATCTATCCATCATAAAAAATAATATCAGAACACAATCTCTCAATCCAAATGGTCTCTTTAGAAGCATGAGTAGCTTCTATATACTTTGTTTTGGTAGTGAATAATGAAGCTACAACCTATCACTTACTCATCCAACTAATTGCACCAACAAACATCATGAAAAAATATCCACTAGTGGATCATTTGTTGTCAATGTCACCCACCCAATCTGAATCAACATATCCATGAATGCAAAAAAAATGTCAAGATATGGTAGGACTAGCATGAAAACATAAAAATACTCAAACATGCCCCTTAAATACCTGAACACTCTCTTAACTATATCCTAGTGTACCCTTCTAGGATTATCCATATATCGACTAAGGACTCCCACTTTTTGGGTAATGTATGGCATCGTACAGATGATAGAATACATCAAACTTCCAACAACACTCACATAAGGTACTCTAGACATGTCCTTAGAACTTTAGAACTAAAGTTTCAGGTTGAGGTTATTGCTCTCTTTTAGAACTTTCAGAGCTACTTAAGCTCTACTCATTATCAGGTATATCACGAGCCCATAGTTCTTTCTCCTTAGGAGTAAAAGGAATATGAGCTACTTCCTTCTTTTTTTTCTTACTTCTTTGGTTAAAAATCAATGAGGTTGAGGTTCTTTCTCTCCTTCAGAACTTTCAGAGCTACTTAAGCTCTCCTCATTATCAGGTTAATCAGAATCTCATAGTTCTTCCTCCTTGGGGGGAAAGGAATATGAACTGCTTTCTTTTTCTTTTTCTCTTCCTTCTCTTCATTCATGGCTTCCATCTAAGAATCTACATCATTTGTACCATATCCACTCTAAAAGTCCTTGGCTCATCAGCTCTAACAATCAAAGAAAATATACAACTAGAATCCAATAGAGAATATCCAAGCCTTTTAGGGGAATAAGCATATCTATCATGTCAATTCCTATCATGTGTAGACCTCCTTAAAGATTGAGGATGATGTTCTTTCTCTCCTTCAAAAAATTTTGAGCTACTTGAGCTCTCCTCAATATCAAGTTTATTAAGAGTTCATAATTCTTCCTCTTTAGGGGTAAAATGAATATGAATAATTTTATTTTTCTATTTTGACTCTTCCTTCTCTAGTTGCAAAACTAAATATGGAAGGTTTCAACTCATGACACACTTCTACTATACAGAACCTTCTCTACAATTGGATCCCAAAGCTTGTAACCTTTCACACTAACACCATAGCCAATTAATATACAATTTATTACCTTGTTCTCCAATTTTGATCTTTTCTCACTAAGCACATGAGCATATGCCTCACAAAAAAAGACTCTAATATGTCTCAATGAAGGATTCTTGCCAAACCGCACCTCCATGGGTATCTTCTCAACAAGTGTTGAAGTGGGAGATATATTAATTATATGACATGCAGTGGCTATGGCATAAGTCTAGAACTTTTTTTCAAGTCTAGCACCACTCAATATACTCCTAAGCCTCTCAATCAATGTTTTATTCATCCTCTTTGCAACTCCATTTTTTTGTGGGTTGTATGGAGTTGTCTTATGTCTCTCAATTCCATGATCCTTATAGAACCTATCAAATTATGTTGAACAAAATTCACCACCATTTCCATTCCTCAAACACTTAATTTTTCTACCAATCTAATTTTTAAACAAGGACTTAAATCCCTTAAACCAACTAAAAATTTCATATTTACTTCTGAGGAAATACACAAATTTTCTTCTACAATAATCATCTATGAATGCAACAAAGTACATAGAGCTAGATATCAAAGGAACAAGTAGACCAAACACATGTGAATGAATATAATCCAAAACCCTAGAAGACTTGTGAGTATATGAGTAAAAAGAAACATGGTTTTGTTTACCATACACACATTGTTCACAAAAGTCAAGCTCCAGATTAGAATCATCAAGGCCTTCAACAAGGCTCTTATTTTTTAGATCTCTAAGACCCTTCTCACCAATGTGACCAATCCTTTGGTGCCATAACATTTTTTTCTTAGTTGGGAGCTTCATCAACAAAGTATTTTCACCCTTAGGTACACAAAAGGCATGACCATTAGATGTAGAAACAACATTTTTCTTCTTTACTTGATCTGATGGTGAGGATGAAGAATCCAAAGGCCTATTTGTGGAGTTCACAGAAGAACTATTGCACTAAATCATGCATGCATCTAGCCTATGGAAGGATTCAATCTTAACACCCTTAGAAAGTACCATAGAGCCTCTTGTCATCTTGCATTAACCACTCAAGAAAACAACCTACACACCCACATCACCAGTGATATGTAATACACCATCAATCCCCTTCACTCTACCATTAGGGAATCCAATCTTGAATCTACCACAACCAACAATATCCAGGTGATATTTATCACCCAAATATACTTTCCCACCATTAAACTCTTCATACTTTGAAAATTGATTTCTCTTTGATGTCATGTGGAAAGAAACACCTGAATCTACCAACCACCCATCTTTTGATGTATGTAATGCCATGGTTGTGGCAAAATAATTAGCATCCTCTTGAGAGGATTATTTAGAGTCAAAATTAGAGAAATCCTTTTTACCTTTCTTTTTCTTCTCCTCCTTGCACTCTTTTTGGAGATGACCAGTTTTTCTGCAATTTTGACATTTTTCCTTGGAATTTTTACTAAGAGATTTAGATCTCCTAGGAGACCTAGATTTTCCTATCTTGTCCTTCTTCTTTCCTTTCTCCATTTTTCTACCATAAGAAACTAGGGCCTCCTTATCCATTTCAAAAGATTTTCTTTGTATCTCTTCAAATAACAACAAACAAACTACATCCTCCAATTTGAAAGTGCTTTTTGTGCTTCCAATAGCCATAACCAAGTTATCCCGTGAGTCTAGAAAAGTACATAATAGGAGCATGCATTTATTTTGAACATCAATCTTATCACCAATAGAATTCATCTAGGAAACTAGCATATTAAATGCATTCACATGATCCATAACTGAGACTCCTTCCTCCATCCTCAAAGAATACAACTTTTTTCTTAGGAACAACTTATTTACCAAGGATTTACCCTAATAAATATCACCAAGCTTCTTCAAAAGATCAGTTACAATCCTCTCTTCATGTATATTCAAGAGCACTAAATCAGTCGAATGGAGTCTTATCAACCTCTTGGTTTTTTAATCCATCTTATCTCAATCATCCTACAATGTAGGGTATGTGCAGGATCATGGTGTACCAAACTATGGCCTTAAGTGGCAGTGAAAATCAGCAAATCAAGGTTATGTCAACTTGACACATAATTTTAAAGTGGTTATGGACTTTATATCAAAAAGTTGTAAGAAAATAATCTATAGGAAATTGAATGTAGTTTCTAAACTAGTAGGCCTTATCAGGAGAAAAAAAATTGATTGGTCAAAAGTTTGGATTTTAACGCAGTACTACAAAAATTTAAAGGCGAAAATAAAAAGTAGGTATATGTCTGACCACCTTAATCAAAATCAAATGATAATATTTTTTTAATATAATTATAGATATAAAAAGTAGGCTCATGCCCGGATGTGATGCATATTTTTTGGTATTTTTATTCCAAATAAATAATTAAATATGAATTTTCTACCAAAACATTTTCAAAAAAAAAAAAACTCCCATGTCTGACTACCTTAACTAATAGAAAATTTTATCAAATTTTATTTTTATTTTATTTTTCTTATACTAGGAGAATCATAGAATGTGATGCAACTTTTAGATTTAAAAAATGTTATACCATTTGAAAGTTATAGCTATTTTTCAATCAATATGTCAATCAACACTTTACAATAATCTTCATTGATAATTAACTAATAAATACTTATCGAACTCAGAATTTGACAGAAATAATATTGATGGAATCTCGAGAGGGAGATTAAAAAACCCTTTTCGTTTCATTCAATTTCAGTCAAAATAACATTGTCAGATGGCTACCCAAAGTCTGAGAGTCACTAAAACCCTCCTCAAACACATTTTTTGCATTGACTAGGCAGGGTTGGTAAATAATAGGCCTAATTGAATATTTGATCTCAAATTGGATATCTGATTTGAAATCGGATATCCATTATGGCTCGATGACTTCCCAACCCTTTTCGGTGGGAAATTTCAAAAGGCAAGTTTTTTTAATTTTAAATATGGAGGAAAACAAATTTAAAGGGAAATAAACATAAAACAATAACCCTATGACCCCCTTTGACCCATAAGAATGATTCTAGTCTATCCCTAGAGGTCCTAGGACCCCTAGGGACATATGTCATCATGTAATGGGTCGAAGGGGGTCATAGGACACCCTACGAAATTCTTTGACCCATAAGAACGATTCAAATATATCCCTAGCAGTCCTAGGGACATATGTCATCATGTAATGGGACAAAGGGGGTCATAAGTCACCCTATGACCCCCTTTGACCCATAAGAATGATTCTAATATGTCCTTAGGGGTCCTAGATGTCATCATGTAATGGGTCGAAGGGGGTCATAGGTCAACCTATGACCCCCTTTGACTCATAAGAATGATTCTAATATGTCCCTAGGGGTCCTAGGACCCCTAGGGGCATATGTTTCCATGTAATGGGTCGAAGGGGGCCCCCTTTAACCCATAAGAACGATTCTAATATGTCCCAAGGGATCCTAGGACCCCTAGGGACATATGTCTCCATGTGAAGCTCATGGAGATAAAGGGAAAAAGAAAGGTGTTGATCATGATCCACCAAAGACACCTCCATCTTCTCCTTCTTCTCCCTCTTCTCCTTCTCCCCTCTCTTCTCCTTCTTCTACCCATTCTGAGTCTTCTAATATTTTTAAGGGTGGACATAAGCCTTGAATCAAGTTGGATGTAAAATTTGACTTGCAAAAATATTGTGGGGAGTTAAATGCTGAGAAACTAGATGACTGGATTCAACAAGTAGAAGTCTACTATAGAGTTCAAAACCTTGTAGATGATGTTGACAGAATTCAGTTAGCCACTCTTCGATGAGGTGGTGTAGCCCTAACTTGGTCGGAGAGTAGGTCTCGGGATGAAACTTCATAGCATGGTAAGTTCAATTTGTCTTGGTCAGAATTTGTTACTACTTTAAAGAAGCAATTCTACCCCCTAGGCCATATGCAACAGTTAATGATGAACTGGCAACATTTTAGGCAAGGGAAAGGTCAGTATGTCTAGGATTACACCCATGAATTTTGTAAAAAAGCTATTTCATCAAATGTCCCATTATATACCCAGGACACTTTACTCAAGTATTAGGTGGTATTCATTCTTACCTAAGGCATTCTATTCTTGTCCTAAATCCTTGTAATTTGGATGAAGTATGTGTCTAGGAAACACATTTAGAATCAAGGGGTAAGTGTACTTTCATTGATAAGTTTGATAAAAAGCCATCTAAGTCTGAAGAAAAGTCCAAAGGGAAAGGAAAGGGTAAAAAGATAGAAACAATAAAGAAAGAGGGTGAGAAACCCACATGCTCACATTGCAAGAAAGAAGGGCATGATGATTCTAAGTGTTGGAAGTTGCATCCTAAAAAGAGGCCGAAGCGATTTGGTGGAAACAAAGGCAAACAAAAGACTACTGCTATAAATCAACAAGATCTTGGATTTGACTCTAGAGATGAGACAAAAATTGTTGCTATCAGGATCAAAGGTAAAGGAAAAGGTATATCTCTCTCATCAGCTATAAATTCTTCTAGCATAAGTGCAAGTACAAGTAAAGAATCTTCTCCTAAAGATGATAAGCTAAGGAATGAATTATTTCACATTTGAGTTGTTATTAAGCATACTAAGGTTGATACACTATTTGACATGGGTTCTCAAGTTAATTTGATATCTAAAGAAGTTGTTAAAAAGCTTAATTTGACTACAACGCCTCATCCGAAACCATAACCTCTTGGATGGGTTTGCAATGATGCACAGTTACAAGTAACTAAACAATGCAAGTTACGATTCACTATCACTGCAAACTTTGTGGATGAGGTAGAAGCTGATGTAGTCCCTTTAGATATTTGTTGTCTTGTACTTGGGAGTCCCTATTTGTATGATTGACAGGCTATCTTCTATAGGGGGGAAAACAAGTATCATTTGTTTAAAGACAATATTGAATGCATTGTACAGGCACATAAGGTTAAGACTAATCTGGCATTAGTCAATTCTAGTCAAATGAAAAGGTTAGTCAACTCTAGTAAGAACTTTGTGTTAATGCTTGTAAAAGCCAAAGAAGATGAAATATATGAGGCATTTAAGGGATGTGATCGAAAACATAAGGCTGAATTGGTCAAATTTGTTTCCACCTACGATGACTTGTTTTAGGAACCGAAAGGATTGCCTCCTAAGAGAGAGATACAACATGAGATTCAGTTGCAGCAAGATGCACCACTTCCTAATATCGACATGTACTACTTAGCTGGTCGAGAAAGGAGTTATCCATCCTAGTACTTCTCCTTGTGGTTCTCCTATTGTGTTGGTTCCAAAGAAAGATGGGACTTGGAGAATGTGCATTGACTACAAGGCTCTGAACAAGATAACGGTAAAGAACAGGTACCCTCTTCCTAGAATTGATGATTTACTTGATCAGTTAAAACATGCAATTTATTTCACTAATCTAGACTTACGTAGTGGATATCATCAAATAAGAATTGAAGAAAGTGACATTTGGAAAATTGCTTTTAAGACAAAACAGGGACTTTTTGAGTGGTTGGTCATGCCATTTGGGCTTTGTAATGCACCAGCTACAATTAATGAGAGTCATGAATGATGTCTTCCATCCCTTTATTGATGAATTTTTCATAGTCTATTTAGATGATATTATTGTATTCAATAAGTCTTGGGATGATCATGTAATTCATGTAAAGAAAGTTCTTGATGTATTGAGAAAAGAAAAACTCTATGTAAAGATGTCAAAATGCAAATTCGCTAAGACATCCTTAGTGTACTTAAGCTATGTCATAGGGAATGGTCAATTGAAAGTAGACCCTGCGAAGGTCGAATGTATTGTAAAATGGCCTAAGCCAAGTATAGTTATAGAAGTCAGGAGTTTCTTAGGTGTAGCTGATTACTAGAGGAAGTTCATTGCAAACTTCTCTTTTATTGCATCATTGTTGCACGCATTGACCAGTACCAAGGCAACTTTTTAGTGGGGAGGTCCACAACAAAAGGCTTTTGACACTTTGAAGGAAAAGTTGAGTATTGCACCAGTGTTAGATCTACCTAATTTACATCAACCATTTGAGATTGAGACAGATGCGAGTGGGTTTGCCATGGGACCTGTACTCATGCAAGGAGGTAAACTAGTCTGCTACCACTCTGAAACTTTTTCAGGAGTAGTAAGTAACTATCCTACTTATGACAAGGAACTTTATGCTTTAGTTCAAAGTGTTAAAAAATGAAAGCACTACTTAATGGGAAAGGAAACTGTAATCCACACCGATCACTAGCCACTGCAATATTTGCACTCACAATCTAAGTTGCAACAAAGTAGGCACTTTAGGTGGATGGGTTTTCTACAACAATTTCATTTGGTAATTAAGTATAAGAAGGGTTCCCATAACAAAGTAGCAGATATGCTCTCTAGACCTCCTATTCAAAATGCTTTGATAATCATTCGAAATAGTTCTATGGTTCATGAAAGTTTTCAGGAACAATATGCTAATGTTGAGAACTTTAAGAATATCTATGCAACTTTAATCCAGGGTAAACATGTAGAAGAGAAAGATTACTATGTGTAGGATAATTTTTTGTACCACTTGGGAAAGCTATGCATTCCTAAAGATGAACATGCACATGTAATCCGTGAAGCACACACCTCTTTGATTGTAGGACATTTTGGGGTAAGTAAGACACTGGCTCAATTACAAAAGTATTGTTACTGGCCTCGCATACAGGAAACTATCACCAAGTATATAAAAGGATGTGTAATGTGTGCAACTAGCAAACCAAGTAATAGGAAATTGGTTTTGTATACACCATTACCTGTACCATCCCGTCCATGGGAAAGTGTTTCTATGGACTTTGTGGGAGGTTTACCTATGTCTAGGAAGGGTCATGATTATTTGTATGTAGTAGTTGATCGGTTCAGAAAAATGTGTATTTTAATGCCTTGTAAAAAGCAAGTTACTACTAAACTGACTGCTCATTTGTACTTTCAAAATGCATGGGTTCATTTTGGGGTACCCACTTCTATTGTATCAGATCAAGATTCTTGATTCTTAGGGGAATTTGGGTCATCTTTGTGGGGACTCATGGACACCAGGCTAAAAAAGAGTACAGCCTTCCATCCACAAATCAATGGACAGACAGAGGTAGTGAATAGGATAGTTGTGCATCTACTTAGAGGTTACTACAAAAAGCATCCTAAGTTGTAGGATGAAAGTCTTCACTATGTGCAGCATGCTTACAATCATGCGGCACACTCTTCTAAAAAGAGGTCTCCTTTTGAGACTTGCTTTGGTTACTTTCCTAAGACACCAATGGATTTTTCTTTTGGGAAGGACGATGTTGTAGATGGATGCCAAGATGTAGAAAAGGATTTAAAGTTCATCCAAAAAGTCCAAGCAATCCATCAGGCAGTAGAAGTATAGTTGGAGCAGAGCCAAGCAAAATACAAGGCTCGACATTATAAGCATCGCATTGATCACCAATTCCAAGTTGCTGACAGAGTTTGGTTACATATCAGTAAGGAAACAATGCAAGGTGAAGGAAGGAAGCTCAAGCCTATAAGGTATGGTCCTTTTGAAATCTTAGAGAAGATTGCTACCAATGCTTTCCGCCTTAATCTTCCTCCATACATGCAAATTTACTCAGTTGTCAATGTTGAGAATTTGAAGTTGTATGAGCCTCTAATGATTTTGGATGAAGACATCAGTGTTCACATTCCATCAGTTGATGACCTTTCACCAGAGTATATGTCAGAATTGCCACAAGATGTCATCCTTGATAGGAATGTCAGAACTTCACAAAGAGGACCAATTGAATACCTTCGAGTGGGATTGAAGGGGATGCATCCAAGCAAGGCAAGATGGATGGAGATTAGTAAAGTGAGCGAACTATACCCTCACCTACTTTCTGAGTAATCCAAACTTTTGGTGGTCCGAAAGTTCTTTAGTGGGGAGGATTGATCCGAAGGATATTTTCACCAAAATTGAAGTATCTTCAAAACTCCAATAATCAACACCAAATTAAAGTTCTCAAAATTCCAAACCCAATGCACTTTGAACGGACAAAAATAGAGTCTATAAGAAAAAGTTATGGCCAGTCAAAGGTTGGTCAAACTAGGTACAGAGGTCGCCAAAAGGTGAAAAAAATCATCTCCCAAAGTGGTCAACAATGGATTTCAAATCGAAGAGCTCGTCGAGAGCTTTCTGATGGTGTTTGTTTCATCAAAAAAGGACTCCGTATGTGAAAGATATTTTAGTTTGAAATTTAGGTAAAAATATAAAGTGGGATGATGTCAGCATGACATCATCATGCCGACATGATAGCTGGTGGAAAAATATTTTAGAGCGATTTGAACCCACAACCAATTTCCTCTAAAGCTATTGCTTTCACCACTACACCAAACTATGCTTTAGAAATAAATGGGCGAGAATTTATATTTGAACACTTCTTAATGTTAATTTTTAATAAGGAAGGCCACCGGCGGGGTTGGAACTGCCAACCGACGGCTCACCATAAAAGGTTCTTGGTCGTTACGCTATTTAAGCGGCTGATAATTATTCGGCGCAATATTTTAGTTAAACTTATTGACATGGAGACAAATCTGTAAAAAATGGAAAAAAGGTTATTCTGGGAGGGGAATTAATTGAAGGGTTATTTTTGCAAAATTTTGTTATAGCCTTATTTTAGGCTAATTTTTTTTATAAAAGGGGGATAGGGGACCCTTAGAGGGCATTCAGAAAATGGAGAGAATGTCCAAGTGCTGAGAGTAATGGAGAATTTTGAAGTGATCAATCCTGTACTTTGAAACAACATGATGCTTTTGTACTTCAAAGGAGTGATTTTGTAAACATTTGTACCTAATTTTTGGAGATAATCGAATAGGTTCCCCTAATGGAGCAGGACCCAGAGACATAGTCCATATGGATGAACTCTGAGATCAAATTGGTTGTGTCTTCTTTCTCCCAATTTCTCTTTTTTCCGACTTAATCTTTTTGTTCTCTTATTAAAATTATGTTAATTTGATTCGTTAAAGGTTTAAATTATCTTTATGTAATCATTTAGCATTTCTCTGTAATAGTCCTTGATCTTAGAAATTAGATCAATATGTCATCATTTAGTGGGTCGAAGGGGGTCATAGGTCAACCTATGACCCCCTTTGATCCATATGAATGATTCTAATATGTCCCTAGGGGTCCTAGGACATTTGTCATCATCTAATGGGTCAAAGGGGGTCATAGGTTGACCTATGACCCCCTTTGACCCATATGAACGATTCCAATATGTCCCTAGGGGTCCTAAGACCCCTAGGGAAATGTTTCATCATTTAATGGGTCAAAGGGGGTCATAGGTCAACCTATGACCGTATGGGCCAAAGGAGATTATAGGTCAACCTATAACCCACTTTGACCTATACGAATGATTATAAAATGTCCCTAGGGGTCCTAGGAACCTTAGGGACATATGTCATCATTTAATGGGTCGAAAGGGGGTCATAGGTCAACCTATGACCCCCTTTGACCCATAAGAACAATTTTAATACATCCCTCGGGGTCCTAGGACCCCTAGGGACATGTCATCATTTAATGGGTCTAAGGGGGTCATAGGTCAACCTATGAAGCATTCTAATATGCCATCATGTAATGGGTCGAAGGTGCCCTATGAGCCCCTTGGACCCATAAAAATGATTCTAATAGGAACATATGTCATCATTTAATGGGTTGAATGGGGTCATTAGTCAACCTATGATCTTGTTCGACCCATATGAAGTATTCTAATATATCCCTAAGGGCCTTAGGACCCCTAAGGACATATGTCATCATGTAATGGGTCGAAGGGGGTCATAGGTCACCCTATGACCTCCTTTGACCCATAATAATGATTCTAATATGTCCCTAGGGGTCCTAGGACCCCTAGGGACATATGTCATCATTTAATGGGTTGAAGGGGGTGATAGATCAACCTATGACCCCCTTTGACCCATAAGAATGATTCTAATATGTTCCTAGGGGTCCTAGGACCCCTAGGAACATATGTCATCATGTATTGGGTCAAAGAGTGTCATAGGTCACCTTATGACCCCCTTTGACCCATATGAACGATTCTAATTTTTCCCAAGGGGTGCTAGGATGCCTAGGGACATATGTCACCATTTAATAGATTGAAGGAGATCATAGGTCAACCTATGACCCCCTTTGACTGATATGAACTATTCTAATATGTCCCTAGGGGTCCTAGGACAACTAGGGACATACATCATCATATAATGATTCGAAAGGTTTGACCCATATAAACGATTCTAATATGTCCCTAGGGGTCCTAGGACCCCTAGGGACATATGTAGTCATTTAATGGGTCGAAGAAGGTCATAGGTCAACCTATGACCCCCTTTGACCCATAAGAATGATTTTAATATGTCTTTAGCGGTCCTATGACCCCTAGGGATATATGTCACCATTTAATGGGTCGACCTATGACCCCCTTTGACCCATATGAAGCATTCTAATATGTTCCTAGGTGTCCAATGACCCCTAGGGACATATGTCATCATGTAATGGGTCGAAGGGGGTCATAGGTAACCCTATGACCCCTTTTGACCCATACGAACGATTCTAATATGTCCCTAAGGGTCCTAGGACCCCTAGAAACATATGTCATTATGTAATGGGTCGAAGGGGGTCATAGGTCAACCTATGACTCACTTTGACCAAAAAGAAAGATTCTAATATGTCCCTAGGTGTCCTAAGACCCCTAGGGACATATGTCATCATATAATGTGTCGAAGGGGCTCTTAGGTCACCCTATGACCCCCTTTGACCCATATTAAGCATTCTAATATGTCCCTAGGGGTCCTAGGACACGTAAGGACATATGTCATCATGTAATGGGTCGAAGGTGGTCATAGGTCACCCTATGACCCCATTTGACCCATATGAATGATTCTAATATGACCCTAGGGCTCCTAGGACACCTAGGGACACATGTTGTCATGTAATGGGTCGACCTATGACCCCCTTTGACCCATATGAACGATTCTAATATGTCCCTAGGGGTCCTAGGACCCCTAGGGACATATGTAACCATAAAATGGTTTAAAGAGTGTCGTAGGTCACCCTATGAACCCCTTTGACCCATATGAATGATACTAATATGTCATCATGTAATGGGTCAAAGGGAGTCATAGGTCAACCTATGACCCCATTTGACCCATGAGAATGATTCTCATATGTCCTTATGTGTCATAGGACCCCTAGGGACATATGTCATCATGTAATGGGTCGAAGGAGGTCATAGGTCAACCTATTATCCCCTTTGACCCATAAGAATGATTCTAATATGTCCTTAGGGGTCCTAGGACTCCTAGAGACATATGTCATCATGTAATGGGTCGAAGGTAGTCATAGGTCAAACTATGACCCCCTTTGACCCATAAAAAAATTCTAATATGTCCCTAGGGGTCCTATGCCCCTTAGGGACACATGTCATCATGTAATAGGTCGAAGGAGATCATAGGTCAAACTATGACTCCCTTTGACCCATATGAAGCATTCTAATATGTCCCTAGGGGTCCTAAGACCCATAGGAACATATGTCATCGTGTAATGGGCCGTAGGTAGTCATACGTCACCCTATTACCCCTTTTTACCCATAAGAATAATTCTAATATGTCCCTAGGGGTCCTAGGACTCCTAGGGACATATGTCATCATTTAATGGATTTAAGTGGGTCATAAGTCAACCTATGACCCCCTTCGACCCATATGAAGCATTCAAATATGTCCCTAGGGGCCTTAAGACCCCTAGATACATATGTCATCATGTAATGGGTCGAAGGGGGTCATAGGTCACCTTATGAGCCCTTTTTACCTATAAGAATAATTCTAATATGTGCCTAGGGGTCCTAGGACTCCTAGGGACATATGTCATCATTTAATGGGTTGAAGTGGGTCATACGTCAACCTATAACCTCTTTTGACCCGTATGAAGCATTTTAATATGTCTTTAAGGGCCTTAGGACCCCTAGTCATTTAATGGGTTGAAGTTGGTCATACGTCAACCTATAACCTCTTTTGACCCGTATGAAGCATTTTAATATGTCTTTAAGGGCCTTAGGACCCATTTTAATATGTTATCATGTAATGGATCAAAGGGGGTCATAGGTCAAACTATGACCCCCTTTGATGCATATGAACAATTCTAATATGTCCATAGGGGTCCTAGGACCCATTGGGACATATGTTGTAATTTAATGGGTTGAAAGGGGTCATAGGTCCTTTTGATCCATAAGAACAATTCTAATATGTCCTTAGAGGTACTAGGACCCCTAGGGACATATGTCATCATGTAATGGGTCGAAGGAGGTCTTAGGTCACCCTATGACCTCTTTCGACCCATATGAACAATTCTAATATTTTTCTAGAGGTCTTAGGACCCCTAGGGACATATGTCATCATTTAATGTGTTGAAGGGGGTATTAGGTCACCCTATGACCTCCTTTGACCCATATTAAGCATTCTAATCTGTCCCTAAGGTTCTTAGGACCCATAGGGACATATGTCATCATGTAGTGGGTCGAAGAGGGTCATAGGTCACCCTATGACCCCCTTTGACCCATATGAACGATTCTAATATGTCCCTAAGGGTCTTAGGACACTTAGGGACACATGTCATAATGTAATGGGTCGAAAGGACTCATAAGTGATGCATATGAACGATTATAATATGTTCTTATGCGTCCTAGGACCCCTAAGGACATATCTCGTCATGTAATGGGTCGAAGGGGGTCATAAGTCAACCTATGACCCCCTTTGACCCATAAGCACGATTCTAATATTTCATCATGTAATGGGTCGAAGGGAGTCATATGTCAACCTATAACCCCCTTTGAGCCATAAGAAAGATTCTAATATGTCCCTAGGGGTCCTAGGACCCATAGGGATATATTTTATCATGTAATGAGTCGAAGGGGGTCATAGGTCAACCTATGAACAATTGTTCTATGTCCCTAGGGGTCCTAGGACCCCTAGGGACATATGTCATCATGTAATGGGTCAAAAGGGGTCATAAGTCAACTTATGACCCCCTTTGACCCATAAGAACGATTCTAATATGTCCTTAGGGGCCTTGGGACCACAAGGGACATAGATCATCATGCAATGGGTTGACGGCTTTTGACGGATAAGAATGATTATAATATGTCCGTAGGGGTCCTAGGACCACTAGAGAGATATATCTTCATTTAATGGGTCGAAGGGGGTCATAGGTCAACCTATGACCCTCTTTGACACATAAGAATGATTCTAATATGTCCTTAGGGATCCTAGGACCCCTAGAGACATAAGTCATCATGTAATGGGTCGAAGGGGGTCATAGGTTGACTTATGACCCCCTTTGACCCATATGAATGATTCTAACTAGGAACCATAGAGACATATGTCATCATGTAATGCATCGAAGGGGGTCATTGGTCAACATATGACCCCCTTTGACACATAAGAATTATTTTAATATGTCATCATGTAATGGGTCAAAGGGGGTCATCAGTCAACCTATGACCTCTTTTGACCCATAAGAATGATTCTAATATGTCCCTAGGGGTCTAAGGACCCTTAGGGACATATTTTGTCATTTAATGGGTTGAAGGGGGTCATAAATCAACCTATGAACGATTCTATTATGTCTCTAGGGGTCCTAGTACCCCTAGGGACATATGTCATCATGTAATGGATCGAAAGGGGTCATAGGTCAACCTATGACCCCTTTTAACCCATAAGAACTATTCTAATATGTCTCTAGGGGTCCTAGGACCCTTAGGGACATATGTCATCATATAATGGGTCAAAGGGGGTCATAGGTTAACCTATGGGCCCCTTTGACCCATATGAAGCATTCTAATATGTCATCATGTAACGGGTCGAAGGGATTCATAGGGTGACCCTATGAACCCCTTGGACCCATAAAAATGATTCTAATATGTCCCTAGGGGTCCTAGGACCCCTAGGGACATATGTCATCATTTAATGGGTTGAATGGGGTCATAGATCAGCCTATGACCCGCTTCGACCCATACGAAGTATTCTAATATATCCCTAGGGGCCTTAGGACCTCTAGGGACATATGTCATCATGTAATAGGTTGAAGGAGGTCATAAGTCACCCTATTACCCCCTTTGACTTATAAGATTGATTCTAATATGTCTCTAGGGGTTCTAAGACCGCTACGGACATATGTCATCATGTAATGGGTAGAAGGGGGTCATAGGTCAACCTATGACCCCCTTTGACCCATAAGAACAATTCTAATATGTCTCTAGGGGTCCTAGGACCCCTAGGGACATATGTCTTCATTTAATGGGTCGAAGGGGGTCATAGGTTGACCTATGACCCCCTTTGACCCATAAGAATGATTCTAATATGTCTCTAGGAGTCCTATGACCCCTAGGGATATATGTCATCATGTAATAGGTTAAAGGAGATCATAGGTTGACATATGACCCCCTTCATTCCATTACATGACGACATATGTCCCTAGGTGTCCTAGGACACCTAGGGACATATGTCCTCATGTAATGGGGTAAAAGGGGTCATAGGTCAACTTATCACCCCCTTTGACCCATAACCACAATTTTAAGATGTCGTCATGTAATGGGTCGAAGGGAGTCATATGTCAACCTATAACCCCCTTTGAGCCATAAGAACGATTCTAATATTTTTCTAAGTGTCCTAGGACCCCTAAGGACATATGTCATCATGTAATGGATCAAAGGGGGTCGTAGGTCAACCTATGATCCCCTTTGAACCATAAGAACGATTCTAATATGTCCCTAGGAATTCTAAGACCCCAATGGACATATGTCATCATGTAATGGGTCGAAAGGGGTCATAGGTCAACCTATGACCCCCTTTGACCCATAAGGACATTTCTAATATGTCCCTAGGGGTCCTAGGATGCCTAGGGACATATGTCATCATATAATGGGTTGAAGGGGGTCATAGGTCACCCTATCATCCCCTTTGACCCATAAGAACATTTCTAATATGTCCCTAGGGGTTCTAGGACCCCTAGGGACATATGCCATCATTTAATGGGTTGAAGATGGTCATAGATCAACCTATGACCCCCTTGACCCATATGAAGCATTATAATATGTCCCTAGGGGCCTTAGGACCCCTAGGGACATATGTCATCATGTAATGGGTTGAAGGGGACCTATGACCCGCTTTGACCCATAAGAATGATTCTAATATGTCTCTAGGGGCCCTAGCACTGCAAGGGACATATGTCATCATGTAATGGGTTGACAGGGGTCATAGGTCAACCTATGACCACCTTTGACCCATAAGAACGATTATAATATCTCCCTAAGGGTCTTAGGACCCCTAAAGAGATATATCTTCATTTAATGGGTCGAAGGGGGCCCGTTGACACATAAGAATGATTCTAATATGTCCTTAGGGATCCTAGGACCCCTAGGGACATATGTTGTCATGTAATGGGTTGAAGGGGGTCGTAGGTTGACTTATGACCCCCTTGGACCCATATGAATGATTCTAACTAGGACCTCTAGGGACATATGTCATCATGTAATGCATCAAAGGGGGTCATTGGTCAATATATGACCCCCTTTGACCCATAAGAATGATTCTAATATGTTATCATGTAATGGGTCGAAGGGGGTCATAAGTCAACCTATGACCCCTTTTGACCCATAACAATGATTCTAATATGTCCCTAAAGGTCTGGGGACATATTTTGTCATGTAATGGGTCGAAGGGGGTTATAAGTCAACCTATGAATGATTCTACTATGTCCCTAGGGGTCCTAGGACCTCTAGGGACATATGTCATCATGTAATGGGTTGAAAGGGGTCATACGTCAACCTATGACCCCTTTTGACCCATAAAAATGATTCTAATATGTCCCTAGTGGTCCTAGGACCCTTAGGGACATATCTTGTCATGTAATGGGTCAAAGGGGGTCATAAGTCAACCTATGACCCCATTTGATCCATATGAAACATTCTAATATGTCATCATGTAATGGGTCGAAGGGGGTTATAGGTCACCCTATGACCCCTTTGGACCCAAAAGAATTATTCTAACATGTCCTTAGGGGTCCTAGGACCCCTAGGGACATACATCATCATTTATTAGGTTGAATGGGGTCATAGGTCAACCTATGACCCCCTTCGGCCCATATGAAGTATTCTAATATGTCCCTAGGGGCCTTAGGACCCCTAGGAACATATGTCATCATGTAATGGGTCACCCATAAGAATGATTCTAATTTGTCCCTAGGGATCTTAGGACCACTAGGGACATATGTCATCATGTAATGGGTCAAAGGGTGTCATAGGTCAACCTATGATCCCGGTATACCCATAAGAATGATTCTAATATGTCCCTAGGGGTCTTAGGACTCCTAGGGACATATGTCTTCATTTAATGGATCGAAGGGGGTCATAGGTCAACCTATGGCCCGCTTTAACCCATATGAATGATTCTAATATGTCCCTAGGGGTCCTAGGACCCCTAGGGACATATGACGTCACGTAATGGGTCGATGGGGATCATAGGTCATCCTATGACCCTCTTTGACCCACAAAAATGATTCTAATGTATCATCATGCAATGGGTCGAACCCCTTTGATCCATAAGAATGATTCTAATATGTTCTTAGGGATCCTAGGACCCCTAGGGACATATGTCATCATGTAATGGGTCGAAGAGGGTCATAGGTCAACCTATGACCACCTTTGATTTATAAGAACGATTCTAATATGTCCCTAGGTGTCCTAGGACCCCTAGGGACATATGTCATCATGTAATGAGTCAAAGGGGGTCATAGGTCAACCTAATACCCTCTTGGACCCAGAAGAACGATTCTAATATGTCCCTAGGGCTCTTAGGACTCTTAAGGACATATGTCATCATGTAATGGGTTAAAAGGGATCATAGGTCAACCTATCACCCCCCTTCGACCCATATGAAGCATTCTAATATATGTCATCATTTAATGGGTCGAAGGGGGTCATAGTCAACCTATGACACCCTTCGACCCATATGAAGCATTATAATTTGTCCCTAGGGGCCTTAGGACCCTTAGGGACATATGTCGTCATGTAATGTGTCGAAGGGGGTCATAGGACAACCTATGACCCCTTTGACCCTTAAGAATGATTATAATATGTCCCTAGGAGTCCTAGGACCGCTAGGGACATATGTCATCATATAATGGTTCGAAGGGTGTCATAGGTCAACCTATGACCCCCTTAAACCCATAAGAATGATTCTAATATGTTCCTAGGGGTCCTAGGACCCCTAGGGACATATGTCATCATTTAATGGGTCAAAGGGGGTCATAGGTCAACCTATGACCCACTTTGACCCATATGAATGATTCTAATATGTCCCTAAGGGTCCTAGGACATCTAGGGACATATGTCGTTATGGAATGTGTCAAAAGGGGTCATAGGTCATCTTATGACCCCCTTCGACCCATATAATCGATTCTAATATGTCCCTAGGAACATATGTCATCATGTAATGTTTCGAAAGGGGTCGTAGGTCATCCTATGACCCCCTTTGACCCATATAAACAATTCTAATCTGTCCAGACCCCTAGGGCCATGTTGTCATAGAATGTGTCAAAAGGGATCATAGGTCATTCTGTGACCCCCTTCGACCCATATAAACGATTCTAATATGTCTTTAGGGGTCTTAGGACACCTAGGGACATATGTCATCATGGAATGTGTTGAAAGGGGTCATAGGTCGTCCTATGACCCCCTTCGACTCATATAAACAATTCTTAGATGTCCTTAGGGTTCCTAAGACCTCTATGGACATTTGTCATCATGAAATGTTTGGAAAGGGGTCATAGGTCATCCTATGACCCCCTTTGACCCATATAAACAATTATAATATGTCCCTAGGGGTCGTAGGACCCCTAGAGACATATGTCATCATGGAATGTGTCGAAAGGGGTCATAGATCATCCTATAACCCCCTTCGACCCATATAAATTATTCTAATTTGTCCCTAGGAGTCCCAGGAACCCTATGGACATATGTCGTCATGGAATGTGTCGAATGACCTATGACCCCGTTTGACCCATATAAACAATTCTAATAGAAATAATATAGTAAAAATAATAATAATATAGTATAATAATCATATATATATTATATTTATAGATTATAATAATAATAACATAATATATCATTATATATTAATAACATAGGTCATAATAATAATAATATATTATAGATTATAATTTATAGATGATAATAATAACAATAATAATATATCAATAACATATATATATATATATAATATATATTACATTATTATATTTAATAGAAATATAGTAAAATAATAATAATATAATATAATAATATATATTATATTTATAGATTATAATAATAATAACATAATATATTATTATATATTAATAGTTACGTTATTATATTAATTAATAATAATAATTTAACTTAATTTAATTTCATATATATATATATATAGATTATATATTATATCTTTACATATTTCATAACTCAAATTAGTCATATAACTCAAAAATTCATTTTTCCCCCCAAAATTTATTTTTCCCTCCAATGTGTTTGTGCTACTAGTATCGGATATCCGATATCAAATCAGATATCTGATCTCATATCAAATATCTAATAAGGCTTGGGCCTTACTTTCCAGGTTTGGTACCTGGATAGGTGAAAAAAAGTCAAAGTGGATTTTGAAGCTCTTTTAGACGTCTTCAAACTTCTTCTTTTTCACATCGCCACTTTTTGGCACACCATGATCCTGCACATACCCTATAGTTTGAGGCTTTTTTGAAGAAACTGTATCCTATAGATCTCTATCTATGAATATGCCCTCCATTTTGATTTTCCACAACTCAAAATTACTTCCATTGATATAATCCATCTCTACTTTGTTGGATGTGCTTTCCATATCTAACTTGAAATAAAATTATGAAAAACTCCTCTTTAAAACTCCCACTGAAACTAGATGAACACAAAAAACTCATCTACCCAATAACAATAACAAACTTGGTCAGGCTCTAATACCAATTAAAAGGAAGCCAAAGTGTCAAAACACTTCCAAATTATAAATCCATCAGGAGAGATGGTGCTGAAAAATTCTTACAAATTGTGACGCTATTGCAAACTAGATCAAACCATACAAAATTAGATTTCAAAAAATAAACACAAAACACAAGATATGTGTGAGGAAACCCTTGTGGGAAAAAACCCACCCTCCAAAAGCTAGACTCAATTGTATTATTAGAAAAAACAACAATGACAAACACAATCCTTGAGTGAATTCTCATCAAACGAAATATAGCAGTAGAGAATTTTAGAGAATATCTGGCACATAAATGCTCCTTACAAGATATTCAAACAACCATACAAAATACACTAAGGGGTTACATATCTATAGAGCTCAACACAAGTGGAAAGAGCCCATGGTTTCCAAATCCATCTCTAATATCAAAGAGGTATGTGGTCTCAACTTGCTAAACCAATGACACATTGTACATAGAAAACTCTAGAATATTTCAACCTTAATGGTCACTATTCCATATGTAACACCTACTTCATACCATTTCCAATAGTGAACTCTGCTATAAATATAAACTGTCATATATTAACTCTCCATGACTCTTTCCACCTAACTATTAACTATCATAATCATTACGTAGATTCAACATTGAAACTTATGACACTAGCTTCTTGACTTTAAGACTTCTTAAAAGGCCTAAAGAAAATTCATAAATAAATATCATGTTTGGACTCGAAAGATGAGACACCTTTATCCTAACAATTTTGTCATCCTTAATAGGCATCTACCCAAAATTCATACGTTTCCAATGCCAAAAAAAATTACAGCTTACAATGAGATTAGAGGATTGTGCTAAAAAATGGATTTTTTAGAAATCCTTTATTATCTTTAAGCCATGGTATTTAAATTACCTTGTATAAGTGACAGACATAATATATTGCAAATTCTTCCTAAATAGAAGGCAATGTGAGTGAGCATGGAGATCATCTTTTAACATTTAGAAAATAATGGTAAAGACACAAATTCAAAGAAAGATTAAGAAAAACATAACAAAAAGGAATAAAGGATTTTGTCCAACTACAAACATACCCAAAACAAAACCAAACACCATGGACAAATATAGATCTCAAAATTTTGACTGCATGAAGAGAGTCGAAATTCAAGGTGTATGATCTACCAAAATGGAAACAACTCATGGAGATGTTTCCTTTAATCAATCTAGATATCATTGTGATGACAAGAATAAAAAGTGGAATTCATCCTCTGAACTATGAATGGATGGATGTATAACATTTAAATTTGGAAACATTAGATTCCTATTCCCGCCTTCACTCTTTTGTCAATCATGAAGATGATGTTTGATCCAAATACATTCATAAGAAGAGGCCCACTTCAAAAATAATATTTATATATATAAAATTCCCTCTCATCTTGTACTACAACCATCCATTTAGACACCCCAAGCTCTTTTTTGTGCTTATTGTAATCAATTTTCATTCCCTATTAACACTAATCATGATTTAGTTCCCAAAACATGGAGCGAATTTTTTTTAAAACTTCCATGTATCTCCCTTTAATACTTAAAATTAACTTACTACTTTATCTATAAGACTTGTTGTCCCCTCTATTTCATTCATAAAAAATATAATTTTAATACCAAAACAAACTAACAAGAGTTTTGTTCAAGCTTGAGTTGTTGCCTTTTGTGAGGAGCATTGAACAGAGTTGGAAAGAGAAGTAGAAGTTTCCAAGAATACATTTCATATGACTAAAGTGTACTATAATAAAAATGTAACATGTAATGAATAAGCATTTAATCAAATTGTATTAAATCAATAGATGTGAATATCAAAATTATTTTATTGGCATTAAGAAGAACAAGAGACTGTTGTAAGTATAACAGTAAACTAAAAATGACACCTTCAAGTTGTGATGGTTATGTTAGTATGACATTTTGACTTATACACAACCAACACAGAAAAAATAAAACTTAAAAAGCATATACAAAATCAATCAGATGCTAGAAGCACACCCAAGCAAAATCTTAAACATGTGGTGTTAGGATTAAAAGATGTAAATAACAATTACATGCAAATATATCCAATATCAAAAAATAATAAATTGCATAGAAGATAACACAAGACACCAAGATTTCACTTAGTTCACCCAATCCCTAGGCTACATCTGCCAAAGTCAAAACTAATATTCTTACTATCTAGTTATTAGAACATGATTACAATTTGCAATCCCTTACAACTCAATACTACCACAAGAAGCTACAATCTCATCATACATTATGAAATCCCTAACCCTAAGCCATTTTATACAAGCTTTTTTCCACTTAAAAATTTGGGCTAGAATAAGTAAACCAATGGAAAAATAAATCTCCTAATGCCTTTTACAATAGTAAATTTATTTATTGGCTTTGAGGGCATTAACCCTCAACCCCACCCTATATTGCAACAAGGAGTTTTCTTGGGGCTTCTAACCTCGAGACCCCACAAAGGGCACTACCCTAGGATATTGCAAGGGGTGTTTCCCCTTCACCCCTAGAGCATGGTGGCACTCCCCCCAAACCCCCATAGAAAAATCAAGGGGGAAACCTCACCAAATGAAGTGGAGAAAAATTAACCTCCAAGTCTGATTAGGTTGTACATCACAACATGTGGTACTTTCCATGGTATAATCTTTATAATAATAAAAAAGGTTGGAAATTACCACAGGAAACAAAAGAGAACATTTTGAGATATTTTTTATTTTGTGACCAAAAAATCAAAAGATGAAATTTCCAACTATTTATCAAAAGATGTTTGACTTAGAATCATGTTTAAAACTATAAAAAAAAAATCCTACTTGCACTAGTATCATACATGATGAAATTTAACCACTAGATACTAAAATGATTTTGATAGTTTATCACTTCATAGTGCATAAATTCTTGTTTTCCAAATTTATAAATCAAAATATAATAAAAATTTTGGGCATTGAGAAAGACTATTTTTATGTATACATTATATATTGCATTGAAAGGAAGTCATTTTTATTTCACATTGCACTGATGTAGAAAAGAGAAAACCTAGCGCTGGTCAGAATTAAAATTTGAATCATCACAAAATGGTTTGAGATGACTTACGAAGTAAAGAAGTGATAATGTTGTTAAAGACATTAGCCTCAAGGGAATTTGGAGACATGTAAACCAATGTTGTAGAAAATTAATGAAAACTATGGTATGTTACAAACAAAAATTGAAATTATACTCATATTTGTTTGTAAAGAGACTTGATCAAATTATTTTAGGAGATTGTGGATGGAATTGAATCTTAGCTAAAATCCTAGACATCTCCAAGAAGCAATTTTGAATTAACAAAAGTCAATTTTATTGGTTATAACATTGGCAGACAACTTTCATAAGAAAAAGATAAAGACATGGGGTTAGTGCACCAAGTTGTGGTGCCAAAAACGTGACACATTTTTTATTTTTTCCAATTTTCAATAGCGTGTATGCACTATAGTACGTACGTGCTATAGCATGCATGCGCTATGGCTTGGGTAACCCAAGCCATAGCACATACACGCTTTTAAAAAAAAACAAAAATATTATAAATGGGTTGCATACCTATAGCCCATTCATTTTCACTTATTTTTCCTACTTCTCCTCGCAGCAGCGCGTATGCGGATTGCAACAAACCAAGCTTTTCACCACCCTCCTTGCAAATATGCCTCCTTACCATCGAAGTTCAAGATCACGAGCACGTCGTATGTTATCTAAATTTTGTTTTGCATTTTTTGATACATTTTTTATATTGTTTTGTAGGTTTTTTATATTGTTTTGTAGGTTTTTTACAAATTTTCTTTAGATTTGTTTATTTATTTAGATTTCAATTGATTTCTTATCAGGAAATGTCAATAATGAATTGAAAAATCCCCAAGAAGCTCAAAACCCTCAAGAAAATCAAAACCAAAACCCTCCACAAGAAGGACAACAAATTCTGCAACTTGAATCAATTGCAAGACCTCCTCCTGGCACACAAGAAAATATAATAAATAAAATAGAAAGAGATAAAATTGAACTAGAAGGACTCATTGGTCTGTTGAAAGAATGTGGACAAACCAATCCAATGAGAGCTTAATTGGCATCGTCCCTCAAATCCATTAAGACCCACATAGCTTCTGTTAGTGGTCAGTTAGATGTTTGGCAGGTTAAGAGGGATGAACAAAAAAGATATTATGCAAATAAATTGTCATATTAAGATGTTTAGAAAAAAGAAATACCAAAAGGTACAATATGTGCATTATTTAAAAAACTCGGTGAACAAAATACTATTAAAGAGGGTACTAAACGGTTCCCCATCCATTGGTGCATACACAATGCTATTAGAAATAATTTTTAGGATAGATGGTGGATGGTTTTTGATGCCCCTCCTTGCAACAATCACGAGGTCCCCATGTATTTTTAAAGAAATTGTATTATGAGTTTGTCCTTAGGGAGATCCCCAATTATTTTGATATATTACACTCCCAAGGTAAAGGTGGGGGGTCATCATTTGAGAGGTCGGGGGAACGTCATGACCCTAATGTAGTTAGGGAACTTGTGGTCAAGCGACAGGGTGACCATGTGACTATTCCTTCAATTGTGAAGGAACATGTAGAGGCCAACACTCTAGGGACCATTAATGCTTTGACGCAGACCCTCATTCATTGCATGAGTCCATTAGTTGAGGGGGAGCCTTCTATGCATCATGGTCACATGTGCACATCATGCAGAACCTTATGCACATTTGGCACTCATGTTGGAGATGGTGCGGATGATGGGCTCATCATTGATCAGTTCCTGAATGGCACATTTGGCATTGACACATAGGTAAATTACAATTATAATTTACTAATTTGATCACATTTCATATGTATAGAGAATGATTAATTAATTAGCATCTATTAACATTGTTCAAAATTCAAGGTCAAAGTGTTGGTGGGCCTAGTAGCGATCCCCCGACCCCATTTTTTGTCCCATCCACAAGTCCAAAGGTATTTATCGATTTAATCATTTAAATTAATACATATATTTATTAAATAATCATATTAAAGATTGAAAAAAAAATTATGCATATGCATCAGTTCTCTATAGGACCATCGATATTTACTATGAACTCAAAGGGTAGACGTGATACGAGCTTCGTAGAGGTACATTTGTTTCATGTTAATTTAATTCATTTGATTATATTTGTTTCATGTTTCATTTTACATGTAACGTGTATTATATGACATGGAGCTCTTGACATCGGACACTCCTCATCTCTGGTAGTCTATCGATTGTGAAGTCGCTACATCTATGGCTAGTTCACAGCCATTGACTGAGGTATGAAAGAATTTTCTTAGTTTTAGTTGTTGTTTATAATAGTTAGTATCAAAATTTTTAATGTTATTTATAATTGATTATATTGATTAAATTTTTGTAGGGTCTCGTTACACCTTATCGTCCACGAGCCTTCGAGGTGGACTTGTAGAGTGACTATTTGATGGCGGTAAGAAAATAATTAATTTTGTGTGTGCATATTTTTGATTTAAATGTATAATAATTATTGATTCATATCTACTTTGTTTGTATCTGCTTGAGTTAGAGAAGAGCCTCAACAAGAGGACGAGCGAGCATGTGAGGAAGACCCCATCAGCACCACTGTCTCCCTTCACATGATGATAGAAGACCTTGAGAGATTTGTTTCCTTCCCCTCATGGGAAGGACAAGATATAGTTGATAGACATGTATATGTATAGGCATCAGTGGACATATATGTTGGATTTTATGTCAGTGGACATATTTGATATACATTTGATGTATATATGACATTTTATATTTGATGTATGACATTTATTTGATGCATGACCTTATTGGTTAATATATGATATGTTTGTTCATGTATGACATTATTGGTTATCATAATATATTATGTGTTTGTTAATGTACATGAAATTATTGGTTATCATTTTATTTTATATGTTTGTTCATGTATGAGATTAAATTATATATGTTCATGTATGACATTAAATTAGATATGTTCATGTATGACATTAAATTCAATACCTAATCAATTCAAAACTTTGATAGAATATTGATTAACAATAAACTTTATCACTTTTTAAGCATAAGTTTATCATTTCCACTATGTCATCATCATATGATTTATGATCTTGTTAATGTTTAAAGTTTTCCTTCTCTATCATTTGTTTATCAAGTTTAATTCAGTACCTAATCAATTTGAATTATTGATACAATATTGATCAGAAATAAACTTTATTAGTGTTAAAATAGTTATTTTATCCCCTTTCTTATGTTTGAACTTGGTGTGGGGCCTTGTGTTACCTCCTAGCTTAGGGGACTGGGGCAGTGAGGTTCCATGGTTGGGTGGAAAGTCTTTTATCCATTGAGTATTTTTTTAGAGTTTTTCAAGAGCCTTGGATGATCTTTCTTAACACATTCCAATTTTTCATCTTTTTTTGTGTGTGACTAGATGTTGCAACATCATATTCTTGTATCATGACTATAATATAAGACTTATGTATCCATTTTGTATAGAGATCATGTTGGAGGATAAAAATGTTAGAAGTATATGAAAACATGATATATAATGATTACTTGCTCCTTGTAATATGTATATGTACACATGCTTAGTTGCAATAAAGAAGAATGGGTATATCAAGATGATTGTCCTTGGTATGCTTATGCGATTTTTACACTATCTAATTGTAATAATGGATTCAATTATTTATAATGAAATCTTGTTCATATATTTATGATGGGTTTTACTTATGGGAACTTATGCATGTGTTTCTAGTAGTGATGTTTGGGAACCTATAAGAACTTGGTTGTTGAGTTAATATAGAATATTCATATATTTAATCAATGAGATATATCAAAATATTTAATGTTAGAAGAATTGAAAATGAAATGTATGTGCTTCAATCTTTTGTTAAAAATAGAATAAAATTTATTCCACTTTTACATTTATTAGTTATGTGATCTCTTAGGTTCCCTACCAAGGGGGTACAAGGAAGAATTACTCTCTAGATTTCTTAGATTACTAGATGGATTTCTTGTAATATTGTGGTTATTGAAATTGAGACTTGCGATACCTTTGATTCTTTAGGTGTAGATAGGCCACAAAACTTACAAGCAAGTTAAATTCACTACTAGTCTATTTTACTTTTTAAATTTACTAATATATATATTAGAAATAATCATACTTCAAGAGTCAAAACAAAATTTCAGTTCAAAACATAAATTATTACATATAGCCAAAAATTTATCATTTGCAATTTATGTCATTGTCATATTGATTTATGATCTTCTTGTTCATGCTTAAAGCTTGCCTTCTATGTTATGCATCTAAACATTTATCATAAATTATTATTACAAACATATAACAAATCTGAAACTGAAAACAATACATTACATTAATTCCAAGGTCTAGTTATGATGTACAGCCTAATAGGATTCTCAAGGTTTCATTGATTCCATATGTTAGATCTGCCATCAGAGAATACCAATTGTAATGGGCACTCACATGTATTTCAATGCATATATTTCCTTATATGCACAATTGGTCAATGTTGTACCTTATAGAAGATAGAATTTTATAGGTAGAATGATGCAGAGGTTAGGGTACAATAAGCACAATGCTGATGTCAATCCAAGAAGATAGATTATACACCCAAACTTCTATACCTTGACACACAACAATAACACTAAGGGATCATCATTAATCCATACAACTTTACACTAGCAAACTTGGCTTCACACCCATGAATGGTGGATTCTCACAAATAAGTTTGACCGGCATGTTAAGGGGTTCATCCCAACACTAAAACCAAGGAACCATGGCCAAAGAACAACCCAAACATGAATTTCATAACTCTATCCTCATAATGCGGCATCTAGGCTACTAGCCCTTCCAAAGACAAATTAGGCAACAAGTACCATATCTTCCAAAAGATCTCAGGAAGTAATTAGCATTCCAAGTACCCTTTATTGAGTTTTTTACATCCCCAAAAGGGCAAGTGTTGAAGCCATTTAAAAGCCTTCCAAAACTGGACTATTATATAGGCCTAATTGCCCCAATTAGGTCACCTTAACAAAGGAATTATCAAAAATCTAGTGAGAAAGACCAAACCAATGCATCTAACGATTAGGTTAGGACAAGGGAAGGCAGATTCCAAAGTTTCACTTACTGGTTCAAACCCCGAGGCATGCAAATTAGAAAATTCCATAATGCAACAGAGTTGTCACATGGTAATGCCAATGTGAAAATTCCATAAAGTAGATCAAATGTATCAGATAATCTTCTCAAAACTTAAGAGACAAGGAAACAATCAAACCTGCTATAGACTTGAGTCCTTGTCAATACAAAATTATGACAAGAGGAACATCATTAACAAAAAAAAAAAAAAAACAAAAAGGGATATGATTTCCTTAGTAATATTTGTTTGTTTCAATATGAACTAGACAAAGGATATAATTGAATGTTTTAGGAGGCTTGTCTGGCATGCTAGTCAATCGTATTAAAAAATGTTTTGCTTCTTCTCATAGATTTCCCTATTTGCATATGTGTGCATCTCATAAATCAATCTATCTATCACCATGGAGATTGGATATGTATGTATATGCTAGGATATGTCAAATGGTCTAGAAATTTGTGTTATTGATAAGTAGGCTTAGATCTTTTTTCAAAAGTCAAATTGTGATAGTACTAATGGAATTCAAGTGTGTAATTTTTTAGTCAATCTCATTATCTCATGTTTCACGAGTAGTGGGACACAAGAACCCATCTCTCGTGAGAGTGAATAGAACACTTAGCACTCATTGGATCTAGGTGATTCTCATAGAGTTGAGGTACATGAACTTCCTAAGATGTCACCCACCCCAGTACTACTCTTGCTTGAGCACATTAACTATGAAGTTTCCTCTATGATTAAACCCACTCTTCCTACAACACAATTTGCAAAACCTTCACCAAGTGTTGTGCCTTATGAACCATTCATTAAAATTCCCCTTAAGCTCATTGATTGATAAGTAGGAGACATTTCTACAAGAAGTCAAATTGTGATATTGCTATCAAAATTCAACTGTGTAGTATTTGAGACAAATTCATTGACCCATGTTTCATGAGTAGTGGTTTACATGAACTAATCTCTCATGATAATGAATAGAACACTTAGCACTAATTGAATCTAATTGATGCTTAGAGAGGTGAAGTACCAATACTTCTTGAGAGGTCACCCATCCTAGTACTACTCCAACTCAAGTGCGCTTAACTAAAAAGTTTCCCCCATGGTTAAAACCACTCTTCTTGCAACTCCATTTGTAAAAGCTTCATCAAGTGTTACGCCTTATGAATCAACCGGTTTATAGAAATACCAAATTTTTTCAAGGGTTCACACAATAGGGTCTAAATGCAAGAAAGCCTAAAAATAACCAAACATGATAAAAACAAGTTTGAAAAGGCCTAGAAGACCTTAAAACTATTCATTTTGATGGGAGAAGACCTTATGACTCCTTGGTTTGATGGATTGTTCTAGAGACATAGGAGAAGTTACTACATGCTTCAGTACTTCATAACATTCTAGATCATATAATGATGCCCACATTAATAATAGTAGTAGATAATTGGGATCCTCGTAGGGAGACTATGCCAATACATGCACGGTTACATCCTTGGCTTCCATTTTTGGGCCAACATATGGAGCCTTTATATCCAACCATTTGTTATAAGTTGGGGAATGTACACATAGGCTTCTTATGGCTCATTAAGTGCATCACTTCTTGAGATTTTACTTCAACCCAAGATCATGTCATCTTTTCCATATTTTTCCTTATTTATGAGTTGGGGATGGGAGTGTCAATAAGGTCATAAAGTCCTCAAAAGTATCCCTAACAAACTTTTAACTATCTTGGTCTCATTTAATGGTTATCAATCAACAATTGGAAGCTCGACATGAATCTATTAACCAATCCATTAACTAATCCCAAGAATGTTCAAGTGTTAAATGAGATGGCAAAAGGTTGGTGATAGGGTTTATTGGGCCACTCGGAGCTAACGGAGCAGACAGTCTGATCCCATGATGAAAGGTGAGAGAGATTTGGTAATTGGCAACTTTGTACTGGTCAATACTGCAAGTTTCAGCATCACTCGAGATGGCGTTGCAAAATCAAAACGGAGTATGATCTCCAAAAAGCTAGAGAAGTTAGTGTAGGTCTCTGCAACATGGTCCAATAGGAACTAGAATAGCATCCATACCTCGTATGAGCTCTGAGATATGCCCCATCAAAGATCGCAACTCTATGGAATTTAGTGACCCTTAGAAACGTTCTGGTTTGGCATGCCTGAGAACATTTGAGCGCTGAACGGGATAGGAGGAGGTTGGGGATAGGGTTTACCCGACCACCTAGAGAAAACAAAGTAGAAAATTTGATCCCACAAAAAAAGGTGAGAGAGATTTGGTAGTTGGCAACTTTGTATTGGCCAACACTACAAGTTTTAGCATCACTTGAGATGGCGTCGCAAAATCAAAATGGAGTATGATCTCTAAAAAGAGAGAGACATTATTGTAGGTCTCTGTAACATGGTCCTATAGGAATTGGAATCACATCCATACCTCACACGAGCTCCAAAATATGCCCTATCAAATATCATAGCTCTATAGCATTTAGTGACCCTTAGGGACATTCTGGTTTGGCATGCCCAAGAATGTTTGAGCACTAAACGAGATAGGACAAGGTTGGGGATAGGGTTTACTCGACCACCTAGAGCTAATAGAGTAGACAGTTTGATCCCGTAATGAAAGGTGAGAGAGATTTGGCAGTTGGCAACTTTGTACTGGCCAACACTACAAGTTTTAGCATCACCCAAGATGGCATCGCAAAATCAAAACAGAGTATGATCTCTGAAAAGTGAGAGAGGTTATTGTAAGTCTCCACAACATGGTCCTATAAGAACTAGAATACATCCATACCTCGTACAAGCTCTGAGATATGCCCTGTCAAAGATTGCAGCCCTATGGCATTTAGTGACCCTTAGGCACATTTTGGTTCGGCATGCCCGAGAACGTTCAAGCAATAAACAGGATGGGACAAGGCTAGGGATAGGGTTTACCTAGCCACCCAGAGCTAATGGAAGAGACAGTTCGATCTCACGACCCTTTTTCCACTAAGTTGTAAATTTGAGCAAGTTTTACAACTTTCAACAATGCAACTTTGCACAAAAAGTGCAATTTTTACATTTTTCAATTGATTCCAATTCCATGACTTGGAAAAGGTTTGGAAATATTAAAATGACTTAATTCAAAATCCTTAGCCCTTCACCAATTCCCAAACTCCTACAAAATTGTCAACATTTTTGCAATTTTACTTTGACAACTTTTGCAATTTTTTGCAATTTTTGTCATCTTAACTCCTAGACACCTTAAACTTAACATAATGACCCTAGGGACCTTTATAACCTTCTACAAAACATAAAAATCTTTTTTGCCTTGAAAAATCACCTATATTACTCAAATTTATGCTTAAAAAGTGGCCCATAGGCTTATTTGACACAAAACCCCACAAATACAAATGAGGACCAGGGATGACCTCCAAGCATGGAAAGGGTCTATTTGGGTCCAAACTAACATGAATCCAACATTAGATTCAAACTATGCAACTTTCATGGCTAGTTGCTTCACAAACTCAAGACTAGGCTTGTAGTCTTGAACATAAAAAATCACAAACATATCCTCACAACACAAAGAAAAGAATCACTGATTTGGATACCCTTTTGGGTTTTATATAACATACTAAAGCCTTGGGATCTCAAGAGAAGTATGCAACAACTGAGTTTTTTAAGGCTCACTTAGGAATGTAAGCAATTAGGCATCCATTAATAAAGGAAGTACCCTACCCCTTGAGAAAAAATTCAATCCAGAAATTGGTACATGAGGGGGATCATGTAATATGATCACATACCAAGTTTCAAGCCTTGAAACCTTCTCTGTAGCAAGTTATGGAAGATGTTGCTACGAATTTCTAGCATGCACATCAATCTTGCATGCCTATAAAGTTTTTCTCTCCAGCCTCATTCTTTTGACCTAAAACAAAAAAGAACATAAAAAAAATTGTCTTAACTCAGATTCCACCAAGGTTCATTAATTTCTCATGGTGGAATCTCAAGATATGAGGGAAAATAGATGAAACCCTAAGTAATGGTACAAAATGGAGACAACAGTTAGTAAAATGGGAATATCTTGAGTTGTAGAGTGAATTAGAACCTCATTCCAAGTGAAATAGAAAGAATATTCACAAATCTATCCAACCATACTAGATATCTATACTTATATGTGATCAACTTGACCAATGAGCAACAAACATTGAATAAAACTCAGAATTTATGCCTTTTTCTCTGTTGTTTCATTTATGTATGGCCTGTACGGATTGGTAGGAGTGAAGGTTTGGTATGGTTGGATAGATGATTGATTTAGTGTTCCATTTCATTTGGTTTGAAGTCTTTATCTTATCTACAACAGAAGTTACATCAATTTTTGTAGAGGTTGGTCAGATTTACCCTTAATTTGAGGGTTTCTTCAAGATGGCATCCTAACTTGCAATTCCAATGTGGGATTTCAATGCCACTTTGGGAAATGCAAGCTAGGAGAGGGTACTTCAAGATGGCAGAGATTCAGAATTGTAGGTGTAGGTTACCTATTTTTACTAGCAAGCCCTAGACTGAACATTGTTATATGTCTAGTCTAGATTTGAAGAAGAAAGAAGGTTCAGGCTTCCAAATTCATTGATTTGACCCATGAAGGGTGTAGGAGGATTAATTCGATGTGAAGAAGAGTTTCAAGGGGTGGAGTTAGGTCTGTGAACCCATTTACTCATACTTCCTTTGTAACCCAAGCTAATCTGGCCAATTAGGTTTGTGACTCAAAGTGGGTGTTAGTTGGTGCTAGAACAGAGTCATAGTTTGATCTTTTGGAATCTCTAAGAGGTGCTTAAAGGGTGTCTAAAGAGGTGAAAATATAGTGTGGCCCTTTAAAAAGTTTCAAAGTTTGACTGGGAAAGCTAGAATTAGCCCAATTAGAAATGTTGGTAACAATTATGCAAATCAGTTGTTGGGGGTTTGAGAACTTTAAAGTTGAGTGTTTTTGAGAGATTAGGTCCATAGAAACCTTTTCTATCAAGAAAGTTGAGTTCTAAACCCATCTAGGGAGAGTTTTCCTTTTTAGGCCTATTGGAGAAGGGGAGTCCTTAAGAAGTTGTGATTGATCTAAGTTAGTTGAGAACCCTAGGTTTGAGGGTTGGGCATGTAGAGTGGAGTTCGCTTACAGGGTAGAGTATACCTTTGTTAGAAGCCCTTTGGACCAGTCTGCAACCAAATGCACAATTGAATCTAGTGACCAAAACTGCCTTCAATAAGTGAAATGGTAAATTATCCACCAACAAATCTTATCATGTGATCTAATAGCCCTAAAATATGCAATCCAAGGTACTTGAACAGTTTTCAAACTTTATTCAATGGTTTAGACACCAAAACTTCAATATTCCTCAAACTAGGCCTAATAGCATGCCTTGTAGCCCTGCAACAGCACTCACAAGGATTTTTCTTCAAAATTTTCCAAAACACTAGGAAAATAAATTATATATTTGAGTACCCTTATGGAGTAACTTAACGTACCAAAAGGATAGGTTAGGTTGCTTTGGAAGGTATATTACTGTTTTCATTGTTTCTTAGATTTTTAAGGCCTAAATCTCACGCATTTACAAAGGAAGTGCTAACCATTCTAACTCCCAAGCTCCAAATATTTGCATAGTGTCATAAATAGGTTAAAATCAAAGTAATATGAATCCAATTTGACTCCAAAGGTTTCTTGGTACAAAAGCCCCAAATTGTGCCCTCGAAACCCTTAAATTTAGGGCTTCCTCAATGTCATGCTTCCCAAAGTTTCTTGCAACAAATAAAGGTTGTAACACCTTGTATACAACATGTCTATACACATTCCATCATAAAATAGTGCCCTTGTTTGGCCAAAACTCTCTAACCTTCATCCTATCCTCCAAATTCACTTAGTTTCTTAGTCTTCTTTATGGTGATCACCACATAAATTAATCAAACTTGCATTTCCAAGATTAGTAAGATACTATACATGTTAAATTGATATTATGTATGTCAATAAGATTTCATCATATGAGAATTAGAGTGCTACATTCATAGTGTGAAATCTACACAAAACTGTCTTAAAATCAGATTTTCCAAAGACTGAACAGTACCAAAATGATTAATAGTGACTATAGTAGGGTTTTTAGAACATGAAAGAATTCAAAGAGATGAAATATGAATGATCAAAACATTATCCAAGGCAATCCAATCAATAAGAACTTTGAATCATACCAAAAAACCTTTTAACTTTGCAAGAAATCAGAATTTTTTTATTCAATTTGTTGTGGTAGTCCCTACCATGGATTCTCTGCCTGTATAATGGATTTGTAAAACATTTAATAAATTCCTATCAACTACGCCAACCGATCCAAATTGGTTGGATGGTTTAATTTGGCTTAAAACAATAAAGAAACTAATTCCCTCCTAAATGTCCATGACCATTATAATTTGAAAATTCATATTTATAACTTTGTAACTTTTGAATTTTTGAAATTGCTAAGTGATGAAACTTTACCAAATCATTTAAATGGACTTATTAACCTATTAAAAAGACTAGTTTATCCTAAGGACCCTAGGACCTAAATTATCCTTATTAAGGTATTCCTACCTATTTCCCTAGATACTAAATGCCCTATAGGTCTTAAGGACTCAAGGTTTATAGACACACCAATGAGTCTCAAGCCTTTAAAAATGGGTTGATATCAACTTGAAACTTGTCGTAACATTCTAAAACATTATAACCTCCATCATGAGCCACTTAGGGAGGTAGTGCTATGAAGGATCACTGCAATGTCTTGTGAAATGCCTTGTACTATCTTTGTAGAGACTATTTTTTAAGGTGACGGGTATGTTAAGCAATCTAAGAAGTTTCCAATACTTATGCATATTCTTCATATATTTCTGAAGTGAAGCCCGACTCCCAAAGTCTACTAATCAGTGTGTGAACATGATCTCCATGCATTCTACATTTTTAGGATAAATAACTGAAATGCATACTCAAGTTTAGTTTAAAACCAAAAATGGTATTTTGCAGTTTACATACCAAAGGTTCGTCATTTGAACTCCTTGCACCTGTATCTGATGATATCCGTATTTGGTCCTGATCTGTTATAGTTTTTACTTCCTTAGCCCCCTTAGATTTTCTTCCACTTCCATTTGTAGGTGTGTTCGCAAATGCAACTTGTTTACTCTTTTTGCTTTGTCCTCCTTCAGTTACAAACCAATATTACAATCACATTAAATGCTGGAACAAAATCAAGAAACAAAGTAAAAGTTGTTAACATAGGAACCATTTTATGGAAGAAAAAATTGATTGTCTGTATACTTTTTATTCTTGTCAAATCCATCAATAAACATTTTATATCCTAAAATATCAAAAGTTCCATTTGTTTTTAGTAGACCTAAATATTCTTTTGGTTCTCTCAACTTATACATCGACTAAACAACATTATCCTTAGAGAGAACTATATCTGTAACTGCCCCATTATCATCAGATTGAGACTTGTCTTCCTTCTTACTATATCTGTAACTACATATGATTAACACAGAATGGTACTTGAACAAAAAGCACTAATAAACATTGAGGATGTGAATTGATAATACCATTTCCCAGATGATTTTGGCATCTCACCCTTTATCACTGGTGCTTCGACTTTATTAGCCCTCTTCTTTGGTGACCTGCAAATGAAGAATTAGCACAGTTTAGGTAGAGAGTGAATGATATAGTTTGTTGAATTATAAGTAGAGATGGCACCTTAAGTGATGCAGAGGTCAGTGGTCAACCAATGATTTGATGTAGAAATAACTATCTATCCCTTTGCTTTGAAACAATGCCCTTATATCTTCCTCAAGTGTAACTAAAACAATGACCTAACCCACTCAATCTTTTATCAAAGGATAATCATTCAAAAGGCTTAACCCATTGAAATCCACACCTTTGGTTCCAGAAGACTAACTCCACTTCCAAACTTCTTCAAGCAAGCAAGTTATCCAAGTTTCCAAAAACACCTACAAACTCCATATGACTCAAAATAACTCCAAATATGCAAAGGCCTTAACCAAGGGTTAAATAAGACTTTTATGAGTTATATAATGTGTATTCAATTGGATTTAACCATGCACTTGGCTAGACCCAACTCCCAATGCCTAATTCTTCCAAGGTGTCTTAACAGACCTAATTGACAAATTAGTAGCCCTCCAGTAGCACAAAAGTCTAAATAACTTAAACTTTATCCAAAGCACTTAACAAGATAATTACATTTCTAGCCACCCTTTTAAAAGTACTAAAACATATCAAAATCTTTCATATGGTCATTTTTGGTGTAGGTTACTCAAGGTCATCATGGGGCATTCCACAAGGATCCTGCACTACACCACCTTCCTAAAGGATTCATGAGCAAGACAATAAGGTTTTAGGATGTTAGGAATAATTTCATGATGTTATAAGCCCATTTGTAAAGGCTTGAGGCTCATTTGGTAATTCTATAAACCATGAGTCCCCAAGGCTTATAAGGCATTAAGTAATTAGGTAATAGGTGGAAACACCTTAGATGAGGTTAATAAGGGTCCTAGAATAGTTTGGAGGTCCTAGGTAGTCAATTTCAATAAAAATTGCAAATGCAGTAAAAAGTTGCTAAGCAATTTTTGCTGAAAAGTTGCATATTGCTAATGAAGGAATTTGAACTAATTATAAATTTTCCCTAGGTAGTTGATCAGTCAATCATTCTTATAAATGTATGATCCAACCTTTCCAGCAGAATAGGTTGGTTGATGTACGAATTTTTGTTGATTTCAATAAAAAAATACTAGTTTTTTGGTTCAAAACTGTTGCATTTTCATTTTCCCATGTGTTGTATGGATTGGGAAGGGTGGTTGAATGGTTTGAGGAGTAACTTGGTTGAGTTCCCTATCCAATGCACTTGGTTTGAACTTAATTGGTGATCTCTATCAAAATTTACAGCATTTTCTTTCAAAACTGCCTAGAAACCCTAGGTTTAGTAGGGTTTTGTGCAAATGGACGTATAGATCATGATTGTACAGTTCAAATGGCACATAAACCAATGAAAATAGAATCCCTCCGAGTGTACTTTCATATCCAAAAATTAGGAGTTAAAAAACCAAAGGGATTTAATTTTTCTTGCAAGTCATAGGCCAAATATTTGTATGTATTTGGTCTAAAATTGAAGGAATTCGATTGT